>OY744523.1:125545958-125618458 GCA_963556195.1 Sepiola atlantica
CTGTTTTTACACCGCAGATTAATCATATTGAATGACAGCTGTCGTAAAGAGTTCGACTTTGGAAAGTAATATTGCACTGTAACCACCATTACAGCCGCGTAAATAATACTCGCTACAGAGCCCATCCTAGTTTTGAAGCGATAAATAAGTAAGTATCAATGTGTGTGTCTATCTACATAAGTATATATATATATCATCCTTACCGGAATCGTCAGTGTAGAGATGATAAGTCATACCGGTCGCTTGACTGAAACCCCGGAACACGAGTTATATAAAAAAATCATATTCCAATATATATATATATATATATATATATATATATATATATATATATATATATATATATATATATATATATATATATATATATATATATATATTCTATATATGTATATATATGTATATATATATGTATATATGTATATATATGTATACATATATATATATATGATATACATATATATATGTATTTGATATGTATATATATATGTATATGTATATATATATATATATGTATGTTTATATATATATATATATATATATATATATATATGTGTGGGGGGTGTATGAGTGTGTCGCTATTGACAGCAAGACAGCCAGTTATATTTATGTCATTACAGAATCATAACAAACATAGTAGAAGCTTTATTATTTTTGTGAATTGATCACATCACAGTACTCAATACAGTTGGTAAGCTGTATATATGTATATATAGTAATTAATGTTTTCCCTGCGTGCCAGGGTTACGTTGACTTTCAGCAGGCATAATAAAGAGGAAGCTGACAGCCAGTTCGACGTGCAGATTGAATAACGAACCGGGTGAAAGACAAGGCGACGAATAGAGAGACGCACAATACAACACGTCACGTATCAAAGCACGGCGAATCAGATCAGTAAGTATCGTAAACGAAAAGAGAACGCTAATAAGCAGCGTCACCTTCAACGTGCACAAAGCATTTAAAACGTGCATTGCCGTCGACTCGAACGTGTCTTTTTTACAAAGTCGAATACTTCGCTGATTGTGTGTAGCGGAGAATGACGAGTTCAGATTTTAAATTGGGCATTATCAAAATTCCATCACCGTTTATTGAATTACTCTCTTTCTTAGAACGTCGCCCGACAAGCACACATGCACGCACACACGCAACGCGTTGTCGCTTTCTTTGTACAGGAGAGCGTTAATCTTATCATGTATGCAAGTATCTATGATTGCATGTATCTTCGGCAAGCCGGAATACGAGAAGGATTTAGAAACTGTCCTAAGTTGAGGATTGTTACTGGATCAATTTGCTATTCTTGACTTTCTTCTGTTAGCAGTTTCAACGATATGACACCTACGATTATGCTCGACTATGTTGGCAGCAATAGTTTCAGTGGGTTACCATGCAGGTATTGTACCTTTCTGTTTCTCCACGAGCTGTTTACATATTTGAGTATAATCGTATGGACCATATCATCGAAACTGTCGGCAGAAGAAAAGCAATACTTCCAAATCTACTTAGAGTAGCATTCCGGTTTCCGAATCTAGGTATACACAGTGTTGCATTATTGAGAAACCATTCAATAATGTATAGTATGAAAACAATGTCATTCATTCGAACTAGCAAGTGAAGCCTTTTTTACTTTTCTCATTCAATTGTTTTCATTAGCATACTAAAATTCATTTGCTTACAAGCATATATTAAGCAGTTAAAACCGTAGCACGTGAACATTACCAAAATAAAATTATGGAAGTAGCACTATGGAATCAACAGAACTCAAATGCGACAGTAATGGGTATTGCCATTCCTCATCACCACTTCCCGATCTATATTATAAATTAGCATATCTGTCTCTCATTGCAAGACTTCAAATTTAATCGGAATAATTGCATCAAATTATTCTGTAGTAACTGACCGAGACATTATCGACCTCCTAAAATGCCATATTGATTTCTGAAATCAATATATCGACAAGTGTGAAAACAAACCCCGTTCAAAAGTTGCATTGATTGCTAGCAAAGAGCAAACTATTATTATTTAGATAGAAAATGTGTCCTTGACATCAGATTGTCTATTTATATAACAGGCAATTATTAGTCTGTCTGCATTTGTGTGTGTGCCCACTATCTACTGTTATGCTGTACTATGGAAACACTTTAAATTTTACAGGAATGGGCACTTCACTGTGCAGTAGGTCGCATGAGGTAACAACAACAATAACTATAATAATAATAACAATAATAACAATAATAATAATAATAATAATAATAATAATAATAATAATAATAATAATAATAATAATAATAATAAAAATGAATGTAATAATAGTTGTGGTAGTAATAATGATAATCATAGTAATTAATAGTTATGATAGTAATGATAATAATAACAATTATCCCAACTGGCATACGGGGTTTAGAATCTGTAGGATGCCATAGCGAACGCAACATCTCCAAGTATATCAAATACCTGATGGAATGCAAAGTCAGTTGTAAATGCCACGTTGACATCTGGTATTGTTTAACTGCATTTCATGGCCAAGATTGGGACGTTATTTTTGGATAGCAACCCTCCTAAATATGATATCTCAATAAATAATACTAGGTAACCAAAACTTTTCACAAACCATTCTTAATATTATTAAAATATGAATGTCCAAAATTATCAAGCCTAAAACGACGCATGTGGGTCCAGAATGTCAAGTACATGCCTCACGTCCGCCAGAAGAATGAACGAGACTTCCTAA
Organism: Sepiola atlantica; assembly: GCA_963556195.1. NCBI lineage: Eukaryota > Metazoa > Mollusca > Cephalopoda > Sepiida > Sepiolidae > Sepiola > Sepiola atlantica. The sequence continues at coordinate 125,548,687 of OY744523.1, forward strand.
GTCGTCATCCAGCGAAATGCCAGAAACAGGAACACTAAAACTAGAACAAATTAAACTAAGGCCTTAAATAGAATTGTGATAGAAGAGTGACCCTCCTAAAAGACAATATAGAAAGCTTGAATGAGGTAGGCTTGTTTTCACTATCAGAAGAAAAACTTGCAAGACAAGCCCTAGTGGTTATAATTGTGAATGATTATCTGCTATTTAAATTGAAGAACTAAAAAGAGAAATTGAGAGAGAACACTTCGAAAAGCTTAAGGGGATAAATGTACTTGATGTAGTTCAAGAAAGGTATATGGTAGAAATAACAACAAACTCTGAGAGCGAACACATTGTAACTACTGGTAATCAGGCGGTGTCCACGGATGCAATCGCAAAACATATGATAGAACATGCGATGACAGAAGAATATATTTATATTTTAGATTGTCAGATGTGAAGCTAAGAGCTGGCAATTTAGAACAGCCACTGAACTTGAGATTCGTCAATAGGAAAATACTTAGAAATGTCACGGCCAAACTGAATGATGTGCTGCCATTGTTATTAATAAATTATTTTGACTAATGTAATAAAGTTATTAAAGCTGCTGCCAATACTGTATCAAATCTACTCGAAGTAAAAAAAACGGAAAAAAGAATTAAAGGAAGAGCTTTGTTGGAAAAAACGTTTAAATGGTAAGAAATCGCAACTTAAAAGGATTTAAGTAAAGTGCAAGCTGTTGAAAATAGCAAAACTAAAAGTCAGAACGCTAGTGAATTACTAATCCGCAAGTTATACATACACCGAAAATATTTCAAGTGCGTAATTGAATAACTGAAACAGCGGGTCGTATTGAACACTGCCAGATTTAAACGTTACAGCGAAGAATTGAGCAGTATCGACAAAACAGTCTTTTTGGGAACAACCAGGAACTCTTTTTTGAACAACTAGAAAGAAGTGAAAGAGGGAATGACGTGATACCTGATGCATACCAAGCTAGTGCATTTAGGAAAGGCATGTGGGAAAAGGGAATAAAGCATGTAGATGGTGCAGCGTTGATCAAAGATATTGTCCCTTAGACTAGAAAGACAAACGAATATAATAGTCACCGTTTAGATGCTGAAGGAGAGGGTTAAAAAGCTTTCAAATTAGAAAGCACCTGGGCCTGACAGAGTCCAGGACTACTGGTTTAAAAAACCTCCCGCCTTTTCACGTACGTCTTGCAGAAAAGATAAATGGCTCTTTGATGACAGGTAGCTTCCCTAAACGGCTAACACAGGCCAATAGTCTTGATGATAGCAGATATAACAAATAGGAGGTGAAGTCACACCGTTTAGACCGATCACATACATCTCAGTTATGTGGAAACTTTTCACTCGCCTATTTTCTGAAAGTATTTATGGTCATTTGGACCAAACCAATATGCTGCGAGAAACGAAAAGGCTGTCGAAAGAGATCACCAAGCCGTGTGATCGCAAACATGATCGCTTAAATTATCATGAGAAACTGATAACGAATAACTACTAACCTTGCTATGAGGTGGGTGGATTATAAGAAAGCATTTAACATGGTCTCTAATTCATTGATACACAAATTCCTGGAGATTTTCGAAATAGCCGCCAACATTTAAACAGCTTTAAAGAATAGCATGCAGAATTTGGAGACCTATTTAATTTCAGGGGGTGCTGCATTAGGTAAAGTGAACATCAGGAGAGGAATTTCCATGGGCGATAGTCTTTACCTTTCGCTATCTATCATTAGTTTGATCCCAATGACACTTCTCTTACGTAATGTGAAGGCAGAATATGGACTTAGGAAAGAACTGTCTACAGTCAACTGCTTTCTCTTCATGGATGACCTTAAGGTTTTGTGAAAGAATGAAACCCAATTTGATACCTAAATGAACACAGTTAAACTATTTAGTGACGACGTACGAATGGAATTTGGCATCACTAACTGTGCCATTCTTGTTTTAAAAATGGGTACACTTGCTCATTCGGATAGTTGTAGCATCCAATTCTCTTCAAATATATGGTTCAGCAAGATTGACACAATGCGCAACGAATAAAAGTGTTAAGTAACGATAAGTTCTAAGTAAGAGTAGACTGGATGGTGATGGTGTAATCCTCATGACAAGCGATACTAAGTAAGAATTACATTGAAATTGCATATTTAAAAGTGTTACCCCGTCATGCCTAATGAATCGATGTAGGTATGTTCTCGCACAGCTAAACATTCCGTATATATTTTCGAATACGAGGTAAATATTCCTGAGTGCGACAAAAAGAACCTAAAAAAATTGGGGGATATTATAAACGAACACCTAGAGAGAATTACCTTTGATATGAGAATAGTTGTAATTGTAATAATACAACTTATGAAACAATATTATTTTGTGTTGATGTGTTCGGCATAGTAGACACCAATGATTAACACGCTACAGATAACAGTCTGAAACAGAAATGATGAGGATTTTAAATATAAATTACATCAAATCATGTGCTTATTTTGCTGGAAAAATGGTTGAATCATTGTATCGCTCCAGAATGTATCCTGTACTTGTATAAGAATAACATACGTTCTAAGATGGAGTAGTGTTGCCACATCTTAGGAGGTGCCGCTCAGATCAACATTTCCTGCCTTGACAGAGTACAAAACCGACTTCTACACCTAGTAGGGGATGTTCTCTTCTCGTTCCACAGTTACTTTCTCATAGATGAGATGTTACTTATCTTTTTCTGCTCTATCGTTACTTTCACGGTAGGTACTCGACTTATCTCCAATTAATTGTTCCTCCTGTAGAAATTCTACAAAAGACTTCGGTTAGCTACAATCGCTATCAATAATTTCGGTTTCTTCCACTGCACACATAAAACTAAACGGAGTTCAATTAACTGCTTTTTTTAAAAAACTACTCGGCAGTAGAACACAATACCGAGAAGTTGCTTCCCAACTGGTTACAGAAGAGCTTGTTTTTAATTCCAATGTAAACAAATTCTAGATGAGCCGCCATCTGAAATAAACAAACTCTGCCGAATTGTCTCCACGCCCAGCTGACAAACCCATTAAACCTTATTCTGGATATGATTTCGCTCCTTAATTAGTGTTTACTTTTTAGTAAAAAATAAATCTCATCTAAGAAATATCAACGATTGTTTTCTACGTTGGCGACACGAAACCGAGACAATTCTTGGTCCGGATATTAGTTGGTCATGGTAAAAGTAAACTCTTTACGAATAATATGAAGCCAGTTCGTTATTTCCCCGGTTGATTTTCTTCCCATTTAGAAAAAACGTGAAATAAAAATAGTAAGAAAATAAGATTAGATAAATGTGATTATTGTTGCTTCATAGCTGTTTATTTATTTTTCTTTCTATACAAAACTAGCAAAGCTTACAAAGTATTCAACACATATATAACAAGGATATAATATGTCAATGTTATTTACCCGGTAGCCAAGTATATGTATTCAAAAATTCATCACAATCGGTTCATAAAAAATAAAAGAATCAATATAAAATAAATGTATATATATATATATATATATATATATATATATATATATATATATATATATTAGAAAGGGTATGTAGACATATGTTTAAACCATTGTTTCGTAAGAGTATTATTTTTATTTTTGAAAAAGAAAATTACAATGTGAAGTGTTAAAATAAATAAAATTGTAAAAAGGGCCTTTAAAATTCAAATTGTCGTAGTTGCGCTTACAGAGATAACGTGATTTTCTGACCAAAATGTCAATTACCATCGGACGCATAAAAAAAGAAGAAAAGCACTTTTTTGACAAGGAGAATTTTAATTCTCGAAAACTTAGATTCAAATAAGTTTTATTTATTTAAACACTACACATTGCTTTGTTTTTTTCAAAAAAATAAATAATACTATTACGAAACAATGGTTGAAAAAATATGTCTACACACCCTTTCTAATTCAAATTGGCGTAGTGTCGCTTACATTTCTGACCCAAAAATCCATTTCTATCGGACGATTAAAAGAATTCGAGCTTTGTCCAGCCCAGTAATCTTTTCCAATCCTTACATAAGGTTATTTAATCTCTCAACTGATAATGTTTTCATCTCATTAACTTGTATCTTCGAGTGACCTTTGACCTTAATTCGTGATAGTTTAGTAAAAATAATAACGATTTTATTATTTTTTGTTAAATCCTAATACAACTGAGGAAGGTATGAGCCTACACTTCAAAAATAGTTATGCGTAACAGTAAAGGGATGGGATTCTACTAGTAGCCGGGTGTGTCGGAGATATTTTCATTGACGAGTGCAAGTGCAGTAAGTTAATCGAATGAATACTCCGTTAAGGTACTAGTAAAACAAGTACAAGGATGAAACACTGAAGCAATGCGACAGATGCTGGAGCATGCCCACTTAAAAATACACATGTATTAATACTAGTACGATGCTTCTTTATTTTATTTAACGTTGTTTTTTTATCTTATGTTAACCTTTTTTCAGTATAAAAACTTAGACTTACTAACTCATTCAGCAATACACAAAGCATCATTTCTAAGCATACATGAACCTAAAAATGTGATATGCCCTAAACCAGACTAACTACACTTACTAACATATTTTATGAAATAAGCGGTGAAGATAGAGGGAGTGACGGGCAAGCCAAAACGATGACACGGTGGCAAATAAACACGAAAAAGATCATGTACGCTTTATGTACAGCAACGTCCGACAGAACGGATGTAAACACAACGTTTACATTTTAGTGTTGATATCTCAGAGAGTTAACACATTTAGGAATTAAGACTGATTACCATCATGATGCCTCGATTTGGGAATTGGACAGATATTATCTCTTCAAAACACTAGAAGAGGAAAAAAAACCTAAACTGCTTTTATTACGACGAGAAGTGCAATTGTGATGTTTGGTTAAAGAATAGTTACTGTACTTTGTGTTATTTGCATTCTTTGTAGCATTGTTCTCATCTTAGATGTTATCACAACGTTTCGGACTTTCTTCAGGTGCAATTCGTCGAACTCTGGTATCTTTATGGCAGACTCGTGAATCTCTAGGAATATCGAACGGAACCCTTTACTTAATACACAATGGTAGATGTTCTTGCCTCGTCGGCCATGACGGTGTAGGATTCTAAAGTTATTCGTAACTATATTCTTAGTGTCACCAGTACTGAGGATTGAACCTTCAACCTCAAGACATATTCCGAAACATACTTAGTGTGCATTCGTTATTAAACAGGAGACGATCTAAAAAGAATCTTATAAAAGATTCGATGTGTAGAGAATATGACTATATTGAAAAAAAGTTATCTCCCCTGGTAGCAGTAGTGGTGAAATTGATATGATCAGAAGGGTTTTACATATACGGCTACAAAGTCGTCACATTCTACGTAAAATGCCGGGTGCCTGTTCGAGGAGAACTAGTGTTGCAATTGCTTATGTGTAAACGTTTATTTCTACATAATATTAATAATTTTTAGCGGTCATATATTTTGATTTACTATTTTTCACTTCGTGTGAATATACAGTAGCTGATTGGTACACCGCCAAACCACTTTGATCCTCTATTTTGTTTTCGCCGAGCCACTAGCATGTTGGGGTTTACAGATCGTACCACAGGTGTTTTTTTCTTACTCAGCAGCGACATAAAATCTTCAAGGATCCATGCCCTTTCTTTTGTAAGGATAGGTTATTAGTTGTTTTGAATTCCTTTTCAGCACAGCCCAAACTCTATGAGTTTCTATAAACCTGCAATGCCCTCTGTTGGCGTCGATTTATATCATCAGTCAAACTTTAAACTGCCGTGAGTACGATGGTTTCCCACAAAAGCGGGCAACAAGCAACAGATAAACACAACGCCGACAAGGGCAGACCGATAATGTTCGTGTGTTTTCACGAAGATTAAGAAAGTGACAGAACTAATATGCTTTTCTTAAAGAAACAACTTCTCGGAACGAAATTAATGTATATCTAGTAAGGCATCTATGAACATATAACAAAATAGTATAATTTTGTTTTTAAATATTCTTCTCTCCAAATGAGTTGCATTGAAATTGAAGCTTAAGAGTCTATTGTGTTAAGAGTCATATTCAGAGGGAGGGCTCTGATGGGGACTTACGCAGCAATATGTTTGTGTATATATAATTCTATTTCTGAATCCTACTGCAGTCAAAGAAACGGGGAGAAGAGAAGGAATTATATTATAGTAAAACATATTTCGGTATCTATGGATATTTACAGCGAAGGGGTGGGATTTTCCTCTCAGTCAGGTTGGTCGTGGACATTTTCTTTGACGGGGTAAACATGCAGTACTGTTATGGAATCACATTCTGTGGGAATAAAACAAGCACTGGGATGCAAAACTGCAGCGATGTGACAGGGGTTGGAGTTTGCGCACCTAAAAACACACACTTATTTCAATACAATATTACGTGTTGTTATGTACGTTGTTCGTGTCGGCTGTTCACTTTCTTTCAGTATACCACCAAAAAATCACTCTGAAAACTCTGAACACATAACTATGAAATAATTTAGAGTAAAATAACTCACGACCTTGCTACAACTGTTATACATTTTACAGAAATGATTACATCGTGTGTTGTATGTTCCAAACATTAATCGCACGCATAACATAATACAATAAACTGCAAAGAGTGTATGTGTGTAAGCTCCAAGAACAGAGAACAAATTACAATAACAAAATCCTCTGGGGACCGTAATACCATACGAAACATAACCTGGCTATCGAGAAAATTATATTACACATATTAAATCTGTTTAGTTCTACAATGGCGTATTGGTGAAGTTAGTTCTAAATACTTTTCATGAAATGTAGTATTAAATAATATTGAATAAGGATATGCCGCAGACAGTTGATGTGATTTTGTAGGCAATGTGTTTAGTTATTTTTCATTGTTCGGTTGTTATTTTACATCTGTATTTGTTATGGCGCCAAACCGTACAAGTACTGGAATCTTTCAATAGCGCACTACTTATTTTTTAATTCCTAAAATGTGTTGAATAAAATTTAACCGCTTTAAAGTCAGCTACTGCTGATATTTACGTTCTGTTACATGTATACTAAATGACGTTCCTTAGTTTTACAGACAAAAAATAATATCCACTTATGCATAATTATATATATATATTTGTATATATATATAGACATATAAACATATATAGTCTTCCATAAAGTTACACACGTACACACTCCTACACACATACACATATATATATATATATATATATATATATATATATATATATATATATATATATATATATATGTATGTGTGTGTGTGCGTGTGTGTGTATGGGTGTGTGTATGATCGTTCTTCGGTTGAGCACTGTATTAAGTTGAATCAACAAGTTCTATTAACGAGTTTCGATCTCGACTGGTCTGCATAGCCACACCAACATATGTGATGCAGCGAAACAATATGTGTGTGTGGAAAAATAAAATTAAATATATATATATATATATATATATATATATATATATGTACATATATGTACACACACATATAAATAAATAGTTGTCGCCCCTAATCAAGACTGATCACTGTACCGATTAGTATTAACACATACGTCGTCGTAGCTTAAATGTGTGTTACTTCATTAGTTGAATACTGTTGACGGCAGCTGCCTATAATAGGTTAACACTCTCATTGATTTATCAGGTTGTTGATAGTGGCTGAGTGGGTAAAAACGTCGGAATTTGAGTCAAAATATGAATCGTGTTCCGAAGATTCGAATCCGGCGACCGGTATGGATACTTATCTTTACTCCGATGATTCCCGAAAGGATGAAACGTCTACGTATGGAGATAAAAAATCTTAATAAATATAATAAATAAAAAATCTTAATAAATATGTATATATATATATATATATATATATATATATATATATATGTGTGTATGTGTGTAGGCAGCATTTTCTCTTTAAGACATATTTCATTAAATATTACAGACAATGTTCTGAGTTTCTCATTTGTTTTCGGGTGTTGTTCTGGAACCGGCTGATGTATTTTCCGTACTCGTTTTTGGATCTAGTATGTTCAGAGATTGCTAACAAGAAAAGCAGTGAACTTTTACATATTTATAAATGGTTTAGCCGAGACCGGATGATGGTTGTAGCATTAATTAAGTATTAATATTTGTATTATAAGCATTTTAGACAGTTTTCATTATTATTGAATTTATTTTTTATTAATTGGTATTTTTACTTGTTTTGGTGTGCAAGGCTCGTTATATATGAAGTTTGTGTTGGTTAGTTGTGTGAGTTGACATGATTTTGTTTACTACAAGGAGTTACCGAAATTAGAAGTGTGGGCAAGAATGTTTAGGTTTTAAGTTAAGCCATAGCGCTGGTGTCAGATAAGTGCATTGTTTAACGTCTCGAAAAAGTTGTGCTGCTGAAGCATACGTATATGTTTTCCTTTACTGTAAGATATATAGACTCCTAAAAGAGATTGACCCTCACGCACTAGGTGTGGCGTATCCAAAACCCTTGTTCAGGGGGAGAATTTTTGGAAATGATTTATAATGAGGTTTTGAATTTGTATAGTAAATATTCAGTTTGACTTTTTTTTATGTCCGTCAATGTGCGTACGTATATATCAATCATATTTTTTAAGACGTATTAGTGTATTTTATAATAATTATCTAGCTGATTTCGATACTAGGGTCCAAAATGAGTACGGCAAATACATTGCCCAGTTCCAACTCGAACCTGAAAACTAATATTGAACGTATAACTTATTAGAAGAAAGATATGCAGGCACAGTGTGTCCGTAATATTTACTGAATAAAAATATAGAAGGTATTTTTAAAATAAGGTTAATGTTTATGTGTTAAAAGTCCCTTCCTGTTTGTGGGTTACTTTTATAATATCCTTTCATTAATTTGCGTCTTATTTAATCATTTGCAGATCTTATTTATGTACTTGAGTTCAGTCGTTTCATTCGTTTTTCTTTAAATAAGAGGAGGCAACATTCGGAGGATACCGACTGGGTTGCCTAGGTTTTTCATCAGCATAGTCCCTTTTCATAATAAAGCTCAGATTTCTTCGTTCTGAGCTCTTCACATTTTATATTTAGAATTAAATGAACACATGACACAACGGAAAATAGGAGCATTTCTTTTTGAGATGTAGCGTCATATGGGCGAGAATCTGTTTGGACTAGCTAATATACCGTCGTTTGTGTCTCGTAGTCAGCTATGAAGCAGTAGATTGCTTAATTTGTTGTGGGTTTTGGTGTCGTAGTAGCAATCATAAATGCCGACCGTGGTTGTATGCGTTGTTGCTGTCGCAGGGTCTAGAGTCTATCTGCCTCTTTTCTTATATATCTCTGTAATCACCTATATGCGTTTGTCTTTCTCATTTTCGCTTGTAGGCACGGCTGTAATTGTTGTTGACTATAAGCCTACACGTTCAGTGTTGTGTTAATGGTTTTCCTTATGTTTATTTTTATTTTGAATAATGCATTATTTTTTCAGTATACATAAATTACAGTTTAAATCGTTAGATATCATATTGGATTTCACAGGACTCATCCTGCAAAATATGAGTATGAAAAACAAACATAAAGTGAAAATGTTATCATATATATATATATATATATATATATATATATATATATATATATATATATATATATATATATATATATATATATTATTGCAGACCTCAATGTAGCGAAGTCCGTATGAGTGTAGATAACGAAAGTACCTTAAAGAGAAGAGCATGAAATGTAGCAGACACTACAGAAAGACGAACGATATTTATAGCCGCCCATTGAGAAAGATATGTACCAGTCGGGTAAAACAATCTTTTTGGTCGGAATTACAACAGATTAGACGAATGGTGTTCGTTGATTCCAGACATTAGCCATGAATAACACTTTGTCCTAAGATGTTTTCGATTGATTTTTCCTTGTTTATTTGCTGTTCATTACACTGTATGAAGCAACAAGGCTCTATTTCTTCCCCTAATCAATAGAAACCAGTATCGATTATACAAACTACAAAGGGACTAGCGCTTTCCAATCACCAAAGCTACGAAAGCCAAGTTATTAAACAGACTGGTCGTTAAAAACGCAATTATATTACGCCTTCCTGAATAGCTATTAATTAATCACTGGGTTGATATCCTTCTGTATGTCTGTCAATGAATTTCAGCAGCTGTCTACAAAATTTAAAACGTATGTATGAAATCTATCAGCAGAAATGTGAATGCAACAAACAAAACATTTAGTTTATATAATGTTCAACCAACAAATGCTAACATAACTATTCATGATCATATTCACATAGGTTTTACATTCAATAATAAATAGCTTTCCGACTATGTTTTACTAGAATTCATTTCTAACCCGGATTCTAATCCAATGTTCAGAAGCTTTTTGTAAGAGTTATTTATCATATCATATTTCTATTTCTTAGTATCATAGGCTTTAAGATTATTTAATAGTAACTATTTGATTTAATGTCTAAAAGTTAAATGTTAAAAAATAATCACTTAGAGCATCATTTATTTATTTATTATATATTTATAAATATTTGACTAAAAGCAGTGAAGCTCTTACCAAGAAAATTCACCATAAAAAAATGCCATTCTGCAATGGTAAAGAATTCCGCATAATGTTAACGAGTGTGAAGCTCACTGTGTATCTTATCTTTTTGTCTATAAAGAATGGTGGAAGGATGCGGAAAAAAACAATTGCCAATGAGAAAGTTGTGTTCAAGATGAGTGCTGGGTTAGCTTACAGCCGAATAAAAAACAACGCGTGGACAATTAAAAGCGTTGTTTGCAGCAAAAGGGTGTGTGCCTAAATATGTGACATGAGATATATAACTTTACTCAGGAACCCAATCGCCAGACAGATGAGTGAACAGGTAAAAGCCGTGCTAATTAAGCAAAGATGAAAACAGCAGCAGGCAATGTTTAGGCCTCTGTATTTTGGAATGCTCAAGGTATTTTGTTCATCAATTAAGTATGGACTTCCAGATCGATCAGTTAGCGAAACAATGACGTGAGAAATAGAATGTCTTGATGAGAGTTAATACATGATAGATTGAGATTGTACTCTGAAGTCACGTGGAATTATGATCTATACGTCATCTGTTTATTATTTATGTATTATTTACTCAAAATAAGAAAAATCTCACCGAAGAAGGTTTTTAAAACTTATATACAATTAATTAATTCTTGCTCTCAAAATCAAAACATTTTAAAAACATCACGCAAATGGATCTGTAGAAGATAGAACATTATCAAAAGAAAGAATGAGAAATTCTATCCATACAAAATAATCATGTTTTTTTATTGACAACATCTTGTTAATGTTAGATAGCGAAGGGGATGCCGGGTTTGAGAGGGGTGTTTAAAAGCGGAGGTCAAGAATTCACGTCACTTCGCTGGAGGGCGGTTGTACCTTTACGAGTATGCTGAAAACCGACTCGAGCAGACTTAAAACGTCGCGTTCCGGCAAGCCCCGACAAAGGGCGATAGCGTACAAGTCGTTAAGAGTCGACCTGCTTTTTGTATGTTATAGGAATCCATCAATCCAATTAATTAATATTCTCTCTCTCTCTCTCTCTCTCTCTCTCTCTATATATATATATATATATATATATATATATATATATATACTCTCGACTAGTCTTCTATCTGTGTCCGCTTCTAGGTACATATAGATCTTAATTTCCCTAAATTACGTGGCAGTTTCCGTGGGCCGAGTGGATATGGCTGACTCTGTGTACTGGGTTCGCGCCTCTCGACCGTCTGAAATTGTTACTTCCCTGCACTGATGAGAGCAATAAGCTTGAAACGCTAGCGTCTGTAGGTATAAATAATTTAATATTTATTTATAAATATTATATATATATATATATATATATATATATATATATATATATATATACTTATCTATCTATCTCCCGCGCGTTCACACGATTTTAGGTTTCTGTCATTTGTTATGTTTTAAATAAACCTCTTAAAAACAAACCAGCGTCTACGAGATGTTGAATCAACAGCCTAAACCTAGAGCACACTGAAAGATGCACCGGTCTATGATGTTATAACGATGGTAAGTAGTATCTAACATTAAGACAATGCAAAAGAAAGTGTTCGCAATGAACGAGGGTTCAGATAACTTTCTAGGTTTCAGTAGATGTGTATCTGTGAGGTGAAATTTAGTCCACATACTCATTGCAGCTTTCGACTTGTGAATTGGCGTGTTTCGGTGTGTGTAAATGGGATAGTCATGTAGTTGTGTTCATATAAGCGTGACTGTTTTGTAGTAAGAGAGTGCATGCGTCCGGTTAGAAGTGTGTATAAGGTTGGGTTTGATTTTATACAGTATGCGCGAATTTTTGGTAGTGAATATTCTCGTGTCTCTTGCGTGCCGAAAGAAACCGCTGATTGGTGATTTTGTCCAATGGAAAGCAAGTATGTAAAAACATCATCCGCTCCCGCTGCTGCTTCTAACATATCCAAAACAACAGTATTTAGTAATAATTTATGAATTTCATTCAGCATTGATTCGTGCAGTATTACTATATTTATTATTTAGTTATTGCTTTATCTCAGGCGACAAGTGAACAATCTTCAAAATGATCATACACAATGTAATGACTGATTAGTAATGACTTATTAGTAATGACTTCTTAGTAATATATTTATTTTTTCTTTGAATGTGAAATTATTTGATTATAATAACTCAAAAGTTCTTAAAACACAAATTATATTCTGATCATTTACAAGTGTAACTATCTGACATTGTTCGGGAATTAACGAAAAGATGAACGACAACTTTACGACAGAAGCATGCATTAGTTTGTGTGACTCCATTGCTGCAATCAAAGTATTTTGCGAAATACGAATTTTTTAAAAGTCCGTTCTTGTATTTGACGCTAATTTAACAACATCAAGGAAAAGATAAAAATGAGGTATTAATGTCGTGGCGAGAAACACGCAGACATACACACAAAAACGTTTGAGATAGTACAATTAAATTAATATATTAACTTATTTTTGAAAAACTCAATGGAGAGATCTAAGAACGATTCCACACAATAACGTCCCTTTAATCCGTGAGAGCAGGATAACATGTTCATTACTTACCTAAACAGTGTTTTTAGTCGGAATAATTATATTCAGGAAAAAAAATCTGAAACGAAATAAAATAGAGTTGTGCCAATAATAGTGAAAGGACGAAACGGGAGAATAATTTCGTCTGTATCAAGTATCGATATGTCAAACGAACTGCACTATAAGCCTGACTTTAAAAATCGGAAAACATCGCTTTATATGTTAGATGTATTTGTAGACAGTTAATGAATACAGTTCGGTGTTAGTATATAATTTGATCATGGGATTTGAGCATGATTTGCCGGCTTCAGAATCCACAATTCAGCGAGTCACGCACGCTAACGGTTGATAATTCGAACAAACAACAACAACAAATAATAATAATAATAATAATAATAATAATGATGATGATGATGATGATGATGATGATGATGATAATAATAATAATAATAATAATAAGAAGAAGAAGAAGAAGAAGAAGAGAACACTAACCACAATATATTTCATTCACCCCCAACCTCCGCAAAAAAACGCAATGTACTAGCTCAAGCCTGGGTTGATACCACGCAAACTAGCTATACAAGGGTAAATTAGGATGGACAGATCGCGGAGGTAGAGCACTCACCACATCGCCACTGGAGGGATGCGGAGTATACTGGGACCGTTAGGAAGCGTATTTCCACCCAAATAAAAAAGACGATCAATAGTGATTGCCAGTGAGAAATCGATGGTAAGCAGCTGTTACGATAACACAAAATATTTCGAAATATTTCTCTTAATCGGTGGAGACTATTGGAAATATGTAGAGATGTGTTGCTACTCAGACTCCAGCGTACACCAGGGGTTATTGTCAGTTAGTAATCACTGATGATGAACAGATAACTTCGGATAAACAGATAGACCATTTCATAGAAACAAGAAAGCTGAAATTACCAAATTTGATAAGAAAAGTCATATAATTTGAAACCGTCTAATCACAGACATATGTGGTGACACTAGCATATGTTGGTGCCTGCAAACATGGACGTGTAAAGCAAAGAAGGTTTGTAAAAACTAAGGAGATAGAGCACCACATAGCTCTCGGTTGAAATAACACGGATAATATTGACATCCCGCTATTGAGATACTATAGATAACCAAACGGTCGTTATCAGTGATAAATAAATGCTAAACAGATGTTGTGAGAACGTAAAGTGATTTGCAGTTGTTCTCGAAATAAGATAAGACTAGTGGAAATATGTGGAGACTTAATGTAACTCAAACTTTATAGTAACTCACTTGTCGTTGTCAGTGAGCAATCACTGATAATATTTCGTGTTAGAACTACTAGAGGATAAATAATAATAATAATAATAATAATAATAATAATAATAATAATAATAATAATAATAATAATAATAATGTTATTAAGAGATCATACGGCACAATCCCCTAACAAGGGATAAGTGAATATGAAACGGTGTACAAAATGCCAGACAAAAGTCTCACCTTTCTGGAGAAGGGAACAAAAAGATACAGACTTTAACTGACAGCTGAAATATAACACATCTAACAGATAAGAATAGAGACAGACATATTCCAGGGAGACTTCCTATCTCCACTAGTGTTTGTCATAGTCATGATTGCAGTCACCACGATACGCACAAAATGCAAAATACAGATTTGCAGAGACAAATGAATAAATAAATAGCTTTATCCATATGGATGATCTGGAATTACCGCCAGAATTAAAACCAATAATAAAGACAACTAAATTATTTACTAGGAATATAGGAATATAATTTTAACGGAAAAATATGCACGAATTGAGATGAGCATGGGAAAACTCAAAACTACTAGAGGCATATAATTGTCTAATCGGAAAGTTATGAGAACACTTTGTAAATGTGTGATCTATAAGAAACTGAGCATTCTTGAAGCGGCAACTCTCTATAAGAAACTGAGCATTCTTGAAGCGGCAACTCTCTATAAGAAACTGAGCATTCTTGAAGCGGCAACTCTCTATAAGAAACTGAGCATTCTTGAAGCGGCAACTCTCTATAAGAAACTGAGCATTCTTGAAGCGGCAACTCTCTATAAGAAACTGAGCATTCTTGAAGCGGCAACTCTCTATAAGAAACTGAGCATTCTTGAAGCGGCAACTCTCTATAAGAAACTGAGCATTCTTGAAGCGGCAACTCTCTATAAGAAACTGAGCATTCTTGAAGCGGCAACTCTCTATAAGAAACTGAGCATTCTTGAAGCGGCAACTCTCTATAAGAAACTGAGCATTCTTGAAGCGGCAACTCTCTATAAGAAACTGAGCATTCTTGAAGCGGCAACTCTCTGATACTCAGTTTTAAAAAAATACGCGTGGAGGCAAAGAAAGTGCTCTGCTCCTAAATACGATAACAGGAAACTAATAAAAAATAATTACTTGAGCAGGAATGCTATTAGAATAATCTAGATTGTGCATAGTCCTCATAAAAAGAAAAAAAACACACATCCCTGAATCAAAGAACCAATAAACTAATGATCATGCACAACGTTGCGTAGGATGATACTGACTGACGCTATGGAAAAGGAAAAGAAAGCGGAAGAGACTGGTATGCATTGAAAACTGCGTGGACGATAAGATAAAAGACTAGAAAAATATACAACAAAAAGCACAAAGATGGTGGATTAAAGATGCCATAAACACCGCCAAGATGAACAATACGGAAAACAATGAGACGGTAATTAAATAGGCAATGATAGCTAAATGAGAAGATAATCAGATTCATGGACTATTTTAAGACTGACCAAAGAAACATCGTTTGAAAACAGTAGTACATTGCTGTTAATATTTATCTTTGAAACGACAAGGTAATTGCTACTGACAGCTGCACAGTAACACAATACATACAAACGACATAAAATACTGAGCTAGATACAATTTAGTTAAATATTTAATGCAGACGCCGTTGAGAGAGCGACGAAACTGTAAGTCACTTCATAAGTAAGGCTAGCAAACAAGCCATATAGACATTTAAAGATATACATAACGTCTAAGGTAAGGTGGTCCATTGACAACTGTTCTAATATTTATACTTTTAACATAGACACGAATGATACGTTCATAAACTTGGGTCAGTATTATGAAATTAATTACATTTGAAAATTAAGAGTATGTATTTGTTTATTTAATTACTGTGTGTTCAATAAATTAATTGCAGTCCCTTAGACGGTTGGCTAAAATCAATGTAAGGGCACCATTGATTAAAAAATACTATCTCTACTTATTTTCCTCCCACTTAATTATTACTCCCACTTTGATATCAACTGGTGTGTTTTCGTTCACACACAAACTGATAAATGTACCCTTTAGAAAGTGCTTAAGGCTCTTACTAAACCTTTGTTTTTGTCCAACACCCCACATCTAATGCATTCATACAAATATATATCCATATATAGAATTTAACTTTTCGACATATTGGGGATATTTTAGGTAGGATGACACCGAGATGCAATATGATTGTAGTGACTAATGATTCTAGCCAAGAATAAGATAGAGAATAACCAATCACACCTCACTCTACACACTTGAAATTGTTTAGAATTTTAACATATATTAACATTTCTTTTCAAATAAATAATTTAAAGTGTACTATTTGTTTTGATATTATTATCCATCCATTCTGTCCTAAGTCAGTCAATTAGAAAAGCAAGTAAATATACATACACGTTATTACATACATCGTAATAGACAATATTTTCGACAAATGGATTGGAACATTAACTTGATTTACGTGTGTATTTATTTACAGAGATTAGAATCAAAATAATAGACGATTTTAGTCTGGAATATTAATGAAATGACTAGATTCCATACGCAGAAACAAAACACAACTTAAGAAATATGTCTACATTATTTTCTTTTTTAACTCAGTTTGTGGGTGTATTTGTGATGCTTTTGTGTGTTCTCTATAGAAACACAGGTTAAACTATCAACATTAAATTCAAAACTGTATGATGAAGTAGAAATTACCGTAGAAAATCGTGCAAGTATTCTTGAATATTTAAGAGTACGCATTAAGCGGCTTTGGGGGTATAGGCCCCTGAAAACCTAAAATATATCCTATGTTCATGATAGTTAAATCCTTTTTATACCATTTTCTGGGGATGACAATGGGTGTCGAAAATCCTTTAAAAGTAATAATATATACTTTTATGATTGAATTTATATCATATTTCTCCGGGGAAGACGGTGTAAATGGTTCTGAATCTCTACGTTACTGAATTGTAAAAAAAAAACTATTAAAGCTTTAAATACGTATATCCAATTTTTCATATGAGTTTCATTTTAAAAATCGACTTAACGAATGTCTGACTTGCTTAATTATGGAAAGTACTAGACTAGAAACATCGAGGGTGCCATTCTGGTTCTAACTCCCGATTTTCAAAAAATAAAATGATATGTTTTCTTTTTTAACATAATACAATGTAAGTGAACAATTTTGGTATGTTTAGTATGTGAGCCCTGTTTGCGGGCCCATCTGTCTGTTTGCTTGTCTGTCTATTCCTTTATATGTCTTTCTTACTTGATTGTTCTCTATATACCTTAATCTTTATCTGCCTCTGTCTGTATGTCTGTCTGTCTGTCTCTCTCAATCTCTCGCTCTCTCTCTCTCTCTCTCTCTCTATATATATATATATATATATATATATATATAATAAAGAACACCTTTCTATCTGTGTGCATCCCTGTCCCTAAAAAACAAAGATGTACTATATATATATATATTGACAGTACCTCTGACTAATGACACTTTTTTAACATGTTACAATGTGATGTTAATCTAGTTATTAGCATTCAGTTATGAGTATTACACATATCTAAATAGTCCAGTGGGTAAGATATCCAGCTGGCAACATCAATGTTGCTCTTCGAGTAAACTATCCTTAATATGATGTTTCATATTATGCTATCCCACACTCTAACACAAGCAATGCCGACCAACCTTGCTCATATACAATGAATTCAATTTCAGTATAAATGAAATCATATGACTATCGTTTTTGGTAAAATATAACTTTTAAAGTTTTCGAAAACATTATCGCCAGCCATACTTTTCGGTATGTCTTGATTGCCCCTAAAGTGTATTACGTAACTCACAGTCCATCTGGCATTATTAACGTGGATATTGGATCCAACAGAGGAAACAATATATTAATAATAAATAAATAAATAAATACATTAAACTGAAGGGAATATGGAACATAGACAAACCCTTAAAACCCCTACTGTAATGTTACTATTAGTAGGAGAATTAAAAGACTGTCGAAAACCTTGGGAAGAGACTAGAAGAAATTTGAATGTAAAGGAGGATTGACACAATACAACGCATGGCACTGGCGCAAAACAGCAGAAATATTAAGATCAATTACAGTTCCAGGTGACACGGGCCAAACGTTAGAATGGGATAACACTTGAATAACATTTCATTATTTATATCATGACCGTAATAATTAATTTTAACATTAAACAAGTAATGAATTAGTAAAAATCACTTTATATTAACAAAATAATTGCGAAATGAAAATGAAAGCTAAAACACTACCATGTATATTAAATCTTAATCGAACAATAACGATATAAATTCCAAAAATGTGTATCATAAACATCTTTCCAAATAAATAGGTCATATGAACGTAGCAAATAAGGAATACAAAAGAGAATAACTTCGAAACAGAAATTAACGCCGTATAGCTAGAACACTTTAAAATGAAATTAAAAGGAATTGCACACTTTCAACACTATAATAAAGACCAATGCGTATATAGTTGTAAATATATATCCGCTCTGTCACACAAAAATCAAAGCGTAACAACAGCCAGACAAAACGATGTAAACTATTTAAGGAAAGGAAATAGCAATTATCATGTGTGACAATACACTGTCTCCTATACTTAATTATAAAGGAAACTGTCTACTCTATTTCAATAATGAGGCGTTTAGTTGTATTTTGTATACCGATTTATTAGAATTACTTCTCTGAGACGTCTTCTTTCTTAGTTCTTTCTAAATTAGTTTTTTTTACTGACTGAGAAATTATTTCACATGAATGAGAATATAATGCGAACACGAGCGAAGACTATTTCATTCGTTCTTTTTGACGGAGGCTGTACACTCATTAATTTAATATTCTAGAAATATTTTTTTAAATGCGTGATCGAAATGGTGCGCAATATTGATTGAGATAATACAAAGAGACTCATCAATTATTTTTTGTTATCACTTCCCAAAAAAACTTTAACATTTCCCATATTTTTTTCTGAGATTTTATTGATTGTAATATTGGATACTCTTCAAATCTGCATCGAACAAGTTGCGTTGCGCTAACATGAAAGCCCTTGAAATACTCTGTTAAAAAACTAATTGTAACGAATTTTTAGACAGTTGTTGCTCTTGTATCTGGGCATGAACTGCGTATTAATACCGATGAAGATTGTATTGATTGACAATCCTCCCCAGTCATCGGTAACCTAGTGATCTCTATTCCACTCATCGTATAAAATTCATCGTTAATAATAGCTGTTGTATTTCAGCACTGCATGAACTCAAAGCGGATCAATATCCTGTAAAAAGCCCGAATAAAACAACGAAATCTAGTCACATCATGGGTTACTGAATAAATAATAATTTATATCATAATCGATATATAAGCAAACCGTGAATACGAATGAAACTTCACAAATAGCGATGGGTCACCTTTTCTCTCCTAGTTATTTATGTTCATTCCATTCAATTTTTTCTGAGAATCACAGAATTATATTAAAATTACGTCAAAATGCCAAACTAGACACAATTGTCAAGGTGAACATTTTATGTGAAGGTCAAGTGTAATATCCTACAATATGTGTGGATTCATTTCTACAATATGCGTCAATTATCAAAGTCTACGAGTAAAACAATCAAAGGCATCGCCAAAAGTGTGAATTGTACTTTTTCAATGATATTGACCCTTGAGCTATATATCCTAGAATCAAGTCAGTTCTAAAGTAGGTTTTTAGTCAGTTCAGGGACAATTCGTCGAGCGATATCGACGCAAGACTTTACACAAGCAAACAAACAAACAAACAAATAAACATAGTTCTAAATCCGTCTCAAAATATTACCTCCTTGGCGGAACTAATTACTAAGTTCTATTTTGATTGATCTGCAAACTATCGCTATGTTAAAAACTAACGTAATCTAATATGTTAAATTTAGTATTTGAAACTTAATAATACTATGCTAAAAAGGTTGTAGTTCTGGATATATCTATATGCTATTAAAAAATGGTGTTTTTTTCTGTTTTTTACGCAAATAAAAGTATCATTAGTTAAATAAAATAAAAGACAGGTTACATATTACTAAGGCAGTACTTTTTACAATTTAAGGTTCTTTTAGTCGTCACATAACTAAAATAACCTTACCCTTTTTTAGACTATCTTCATAAGTCATTCAACAATGTGAGTGTTGTGGTCATTTTCTCATATTTTTTCTGTTCTTTCTGATGTTTTTAATACGTTTTTTTTTTTATTTCCAAGATAGATAACACTCTAAATGCTTGTGTAGACGGAACGGACTGTAAAATATATGGGTTTTAAAAAATGAATTAAGATTGGGTTACTGAAATCTAACTTTCTATTGTTTATTTATGAATTCGCTGGTTTAAAAATAAAAGATAAACATGCACTGATCTTTAACCTTGAATGTTTGCCTTTTAACAATGAATATTTATACACAGCCACTAACATATATGAAGAGAGAAACAAACAATGTTCATGCAAGTTATGCGATTCTGCATATACAACAAATTATTATCTAAACAGCCACATGCATTCACACACGTTGAATTCCGACTAGACACTGTCTTCTAGTGTCTAAGGTCTGTTTGTGCAGAGGGGTGTAAGAAACCCTACTACAGAAGATATAGTTTCGAGCTTGTTGCCTTCATCAGTGCAGGAGTGGTAGTTGTAGACAGTCGCATTGGACCAATGCAGTTCGGTGATCCAAGTTAGAATTACGAG
The DNA here is from genome assembly GCA_963556195.1 of Sepiola atlantica. Taxonomy (NCBI): domain Eukaryota; kingdom Metazoa; phylum Mollusca; class Cephalopoda; order Sepiida; family Sepiolidae; genus Sepiola; species Sepiola atlantica. Next base: position 125,569,799 of record OY744523.1, read on the forward strand.
ACCAACGCTCGGGACAACACGGCTACCGACAATCAGCACATACAGTGACTAAAATTGTGATACACTTAACCGGGGTGGCATGAGATAGCGTTATTATTGTCAACACAGTTCAACGCTCGAGTGGAACTTGTGATATATATATATATATATATATATACATACACACACACATATATATATATATATATATATATATATATATATATATATATATATATTTCTTTACTTTTCATCTTACTTCCGTGTAAGTTCTAAAAAATCAAGGGGACTCTTCCTATGATCCACATAGACATCCGAGTGTTTCATTAAAGTTCTGAAATCTGTGGTTAAGTTTTTGTCGCAGGAAAAAAAGACCTCCGTTTTCAAGTTAATCAAGACCTTCTGGAAACCGCAAACCATGATCCTGGTTTTCTAAACACCGTGATGACTAGAGATGAGTTATGGATGTACGGGTACGACCCTGAAACAAAAGGACAGTCGTCGCAATTGAAGCATCTTTAATCCGCAAGGCCCAAAAAAGCGCAACAGGTGCGAAGAAATATCAAATTGATGCTGACTGTCTTCATGATATCTGTGGAATTGTGCATCACGAGTACGCACTAAAAGGACACACATTGACAAAAGAGTAATATCACAATGTTCTCCGGTGTTTCCGTGACACAGTTTGACGCAAAGGACCAAGCACGTGGACGGCGAAAAACTTGCAACTGCAGGACGACAACGCCCTCGAAAATGTACCCCGATTGAGTCAAAATTTGTTGGCCACACCTAGAATTGCAGTCGTTCGCCACCCTTTCTACTCTTCACACATGTGCCCTTGCGACTTCTGGTTGTTCCGAAAATTGAAGACGTTACTGAAAAGTTCCCATTTTGAGACTGAAGTTAAGATAATGCGGAACGTGAAGAGAGAGATGAACACCATTCCAAAAGAAGAGTTCTAGAGCTTGCTCGAGTAGTGGATGGAGGAGCCTACGTCGAAGCGGATTAAGATCCCCACCCCGTCAGGTATTTGACATATTTTTTCTGGCTTAAAATCGGATACGTTTTAGACAGGCCTAATATATATATATATATATATATATATATATATATATATATATATATATATATATATATATATGCTTGCAGTAATAAAGTTTTGTACATCCCCAAAAATCATGAAATATATATATATATATATATATATATATATATATATATGTATATGCGTGTATATATATATATATGTATACATATATATAGGTATACATATATATATATATATATATATATATATATATACATTTCTCTATTTTTTATTTTTATTCTCATTCAATTGCTGAAGAAGCGACATTCTTCGAAATTCCATACGATCACCGACTATTTACAGATTCCATCCGAGAGCTCTTTTCAGGATTCTGGCTGTTCCCTTGAGTGCAATTGTTTGGATTTCTCTTGCACTTGGTTCACCAAGTATAATTGCTAAATACTTTTAAAACTTTTTCTTTATAGGTCCAGTGGTTCCCATGATCACTTGAATGATCGAGATCCTTTTGAGGTTCCAGTTTCTTTTAATATCATGCAATAGACCTTAATAGTGTGTTATTTCCTCCCTTTCAGCTCTGTTTAACCCCCCATAATTATGCACACTAACCTCAACTAAATTGCCATTATCTCTATCTTGTTCCATATGACAATGTCAGGTTTGACAGCTGCGTTTTTCAGATAGGTAGCTGTGCGGATTTCATGGTCATAATGGATGGTGTATGTCTCATTCCATATTGTTCTCTCAGGTAGATGTTCACTGTGCCTGCTGACGCACCTGATATTCAGTTTCTCACAGATGGTCAAGTGGAGGTGCCTGCACACTCCATTATGTCGTGCTGTATTGGAGACATCTGCCAACCTGATTTTGCAACTGGATGTCAGGTAGCTCACACTCTCCACTTCAGTGTGGGAAAACCTGCACTTGTTATCCTGACTGAGACCAGACATCTTTTTAAACGCATTACATTAGGCCCTGGTCCTGGGTGGCCATTATAAGCATCTTCTGGTCGTAGTGCAGAGCTCCCCTTTTAAGCCAGTCCAAGCATCCTTCCTTATCAATATAGTCCTTGAATAGTTCATCGAGGAAGTATGTGGCACGTTTCTGTTCTGACCACTCATCAATTCACCTATTCTGAAAAGTCTTGGAGTATGTCTTCCGGCTCTTTTGGGCTATCTCTGTGGCAGAGTTGTTTGGTGTTTCTACCTCATATATATTACAGCCCTGTCCAAAATGCTTGGCCAACTTTGTGATGGAATTTATTTTGCTGGCTTTTGACTCTTGATGTTCATGTACCATTGCTAAACTGGGGTTTAAGGAGCTTCTCAGATACTGGTCAATCATGAAAATAGTGGTTCTATGCTGGTGGTTAATCTCTGATAGCCCCAATCCCCTCCTTTCTTCTGGGCAAGTACAGTCTTGGCAGACACTGACTTCTATAGATGACACTATGGAGGGTAAGAATTTTTCGTTGCTTTACATCTAGCTTGTTGATGGTTTGTTGGGGGTCAATCAATGATGGCAAAGCTGTACGTAATTACTGCCATGGAAAGTTGGATGATGGCAGTTATTTTTATTTTTATTTTTATTTTTAAGCTGTGTTTTGCAGATCTTTCTCACACGGCGTACATACTTTCTGCTAATTTTCTCTCTCATCCTGGCAGGTTAAATATATGTATGTGCGTGTGTTATAGTAAGTCATAATCATAACTTGTTATGTCAGCACCACTACAACCTTTATTCTATTTTGATTTAATTCAAAAATTTATGAACTGTAATATTTTTTTAGATATATTTTTCTTACGCAATCATTTTACGCAGTTATTATTTATATCATTTTTATTTTTTTATAGTCACGGTTCTCTTAGCTATTTATAAAATTGCCTCGCACTCTCTGACTTTATGTTGACTACACAATTTCTAATATTACTTCATTTATCCGTGAACATTTATCGAAATAGTGGTTCCTTTTTTGTATAAACGTCGTCATCAAATGCACATACTTGTGTTTTGCCAAACTATAAACACGTATGCAAATTCGATGTCAAAATCATATGTCTATGTATTTCGATGGAATAATAATAAAAAATCAAAATAATTTGATCTCATGGCAGACATTGAGCGAGCTTATGCTTGGACTATTACATAATTCACCCAACTTCCACTCCAATTGGGATGTCGGTCTGAGTACAAATCTTTGCATCTCATTTCTTCGAAATCTACTAATAAATATACCACGAACCTCTTATCTTGAAATTTCCTCTAAATTCACATCTTCCTTCTATTCGATTTGGTTAATTTTACCCCTCTGCTTTCAATCATTATTAGTCAGTCTCAATAGTATACCCTCTATTCACGAATCATGAGCTGCTTTACAACACAGTTACCAAGACTAGAAACTCTCCTGGCTCAATTATGACGTTTGTGGAAAGCAGAATTGTAATTAAATACCCAAGATTGTATGAAGAAAGCTTGTCAACTACCTTTCTTGTTATAAAAAGGTTTTAACTCAGAAATTAAAAAAACAAAACTTTTTAATGACTTGCCCGGAACTTCCACTACATCCATAAATAAAAGGTTTATTTAACAGAAGATCTACTGTTTTGGGTTTAATCATGTCTAAACGTTATACATATTTAAAACTTTCCATATCTCTATCAATATACAGTTTGGTATGTGTATATGTTTATGAATTTGTATGTACAGGGTTCATTCCCAAACTAAGTAACAGATCATAAGGTGTATAATCCTTGTATATTAATTTTAGTTTTCGTAAGAAGAAATAACGTGATGCAAAACTGATCGGTTGGCGAAATTAATTTTACCCGCCCTGCGACTGTTGGTTTTCAGCTTTATCCATTGTTTCTCGAATTGAACTTGTAACAATATTGGAGAAGAGGTGTGTAGTAATGATGTTAAATACGGTATATATATATATATATATATATATATATATATATATATATATATATATATATATATATATATATATATATATATATATATATATATGGCAAATGTTTGGAGGAACAAACAATTTATATATTGTTGAAAATGATTCGCGGAAAACTCTACGGAGCTTTTTCGATTATCATCTCGTCACGAGAAAATGATAGTATAAATAAATAATTAATATTAGCGAAAACGAAGAGCTAAGGGTTACATTTCTGGTATTTTGGACTGTCCTATTCATTCAAAATTACCCTGGATAGGGGGGAATAGTAACATACTGGGTAAGCAGATTGTTTGAAGCATTAGCAATTGCTTATACTCTGTTTGCCTACGTTTGGTTAATACTGCAATACCTGATTCTCTTCTTTTCATAGGGATAGTGTGCCCTTTATCCATCAGAGTGTTTACTGTTTTCAATGCCAGTAATACATTTTAATAAATGTATTTAAAAAATATACTTTTTGAAAGAAAAACAATAAAGGTTATTTTCAATAAAGTAACATTCTGGTCAAAAGATTGTAATAAAATGTAGTTTTTCAAAATTAGCAATGACCTTTTATTAAGTGAAAATGTTATAAAACGAACATAATAATACAACTATATTTTATTACACTGTGATAATAAATGGGTTTTCTTAAAAGTTAATAAAACATGAAAAATAACGAATCCTTTAAAGTAACACAAAATAAATTATTAAACTACTTAATAAAACATTTATTGAAGTAAATAAGAATATGTGTGTTTTTTTAAACCAAGTTTTGTACAATATAGTAAATATATGTAATAAATTAAAACATAGGAGAGTAGACGTGTTATTAGTAGTGAATAACGTCAAAATAGCAGTAACAATTAAAATATAATTTCCAAGTGAATGAATAATTATATATTCTCTATATGAATATTGATTAAAGACGCACTACTGCACGGCTAACTACTGGTCCTAATTGATCGTGGGTCTAAAAACCACTACTAATGACACCACCAAGAAAATATCGACTCAGACGTTAGGTATGCTATAACGACGCCCACGGTACTCCCCGTCCGTACCGTTAGAACAGTTGCCCGCCAGAAATATCTTTGTGGGAGGGGTTATATATTTTTTCTTAATTTAAAATTTACAAAATTAGTGTTATTCCATTGATGTTTACAGTCGTAAGTGGGAGATACTTCTAGTAATTAGTAAAATAAGGATTGTCCTATCTAACCCCTACTCTACTACTCTAAATACGGCAAGTGCATGTATATATCTATCGTAGATGGTATCGAATGTATAGCCTAATCACTCTTATCAGCATAAAAACTTATCTACGCGTAATATTGATTATAAGTTAACTTGAAAGGGAATATTAGATGTTTAGAATACCTTGGAGAGTCAAAATGTGATGGTTTATCTTGTTTTTAGAAATAATAAAATAAATATTCTTTCTTGAAAAATGTTCATTTAAGGCTATTAGTCAATAACAGCATTCAACAGGGGAACTATGTAAACTAGATTGGTTTAGTATTCTCATATCATAAATACCATGTCAACTTTTGCTGACATTCGGAAGTATAGTATCCTGATAGTTGAAAAGTATACCTCATTGTAAAGTGCGCAAATTATATAAGCAATTTTAACTTATAGGTTTGAAAATGTACCTTATTTTAAATAGGAACAATTATGGTGTTTTAACAAACTTAATTTAAATGAAATACATGATTTGTATGAACGCCGCACTTAGTTTCGTATTCTAATGAAGTAAATAGGTGCTCACACTATTAATGTAGTATATTTTCCAATGAGAATTATCTTCGAATTAATTTAAGTATTTTATAAATAAACAATACGCAGCACTTGCGTAAATCAGAGAATACAACACAATTCAAATTGCTAGAATAGGGTACGTGATTTATGTTGCTAATGCTGAATTGTGGTTTCAAGATAACAGACTTCCGAAGGTCGAATCTTAGCTTAAAGTTCTCTTTTGAACGTTTATCTATCATTTCACATAACGTCGTAATGTGTTTTTTTTTTAAATTAAGAACGTTTTATTCACTTTCTGGTTACTTTGTGGTATGCAGATGAAATATTGACAGGCGAAATTATTCGTAAAGTAATTTGCACTAAAGTGTATCGGTTTTGAAAATGTTTCGTACGAAAATTACGATCTTCGCTTCTAGAATATAAATAAACTGTGCTTGCTTATATATATATATATATATATATATATATATATATATATATATATATATATATATATATATATAGTCGAATGTAATTAAAGAAAACAAATAATAAGATTAATTGGAATAGTGTGTTATTAAAAACGGGAATACGACCAGAGGTAGTAAACTTAATTAACCCGTTATCGAGAGGGAAAGAGAGATATAGAATGGAGCAACGAAGGAGACAGAAATGGTTATATACCGAGTAGAAAACAAATAATTAAATACTTTTTAAAAAAAGGTTTTATGTTTTACTGGCTTTCCAAACTTACTTTTTCTGATCTTAACAATCTAATCGACATGAATAGGTGGGCAAATGGGTCGCATTTCTTTTAATAATAGTGTATAGCTTTTGGCGACCTAATATTTTACTATATTATATTACTCTTGTTCTCCTCTCCTACTCGTGAACCAGAGTTTATGATGTTTTAAACTCCTTCTCTCTATAGTGGGCTGGTACAGACATGAACAAAGACGGCGATCTCAACGATGAGGTTGTTAACTTTTAAGATAATTTATATAACTTCATCATCAGTTTCGTGTACTTATAGCTGCCGTTAACCTTACCATACCTAAAGTAGTATGAATGCCCCTATCTATTGGGGCATAATATTGCACATGTATAATTAAGGTATGGTAGTGGCGGGGAGCAAATTAATGCTCTCAATAAACATTTATATACCCACATGGAGTTTTATGATAGATATATTGAATTATTTCTAATTCGTCTGAAATAAAACACATCGGAATTAAATAAGTTGCATGCAATTCGTAATGCTTTCTATAGACGAAATAACAGATCGCCTGCTTTGAACATTGTTCTCTTTCTTCCTATTGTGTTCTAATAATGGTGGACAGCGATGCAAATTATATTAATTGTCGCTTGTTTTAAAAGTTACAATCTGATGAGAGCTAATTACTCCAATAAATTAATCTCGCTGCCTCCAAATAAAGATGGCGAGCATCGTATTGCCCGGCAGTCTGTGATTTCTATTTATTTAGATTAATATTCTTCGTTTAATTAGCAGAACAGAATGAAAATGAAAATTGGAATTTATTTTTTTTAAAAAGCGAAAATTAGCAGGTTAGACAGGAACGGCGCTTGCAGACGTTTAAATGCCGAATGTAAAATTGAAAAAATAATGATAAATCAATAAAAGAGAACATCTCTATTGTTTTCAATAATAAAGTCAGTGTTTATAATTTATTTTTTGAAGCTGTAAAATGAACTATAAAAGAGTATAATTATAAATCATTAAATAAAGCCGCTTATTCGGCATTATAGTTTAAGTGTTCGATAACGAGCTGGGAGACCGGGGTTCAATCCACGGTCAAGTCGTACCATAGTCTCGGAAATTATACCCTATGCCATTTTAGAAAACAGTCAGCATTTTGAGGTGAGGATCACGCATGAGTGAACCCATCAAGGTAAAGTGTGACATATTCGTCTAAATCACTGCGCAGTAGCCAATACAAAAGTGGGCCGTTTGCGCGGCCAGTATTTTGGCCAACTAATTAAGTATATCTTATAAATATAGTTGATTTAAGTTTATTCATATTAGTAACTTGCTAGAACACATGACGATTCTCGGGAATAAATCAAATACATTGTTTATTCCTGTACCCAGCTATTAACCTTCTCTCATCGTTTTATTGGTATGTTTTATTTTTTATCATTTTTCATCTTTCAAGATAAAATAAAATATATCATGGTCTTGAGTTTTTAAAAATAACTGCTCCCAATACATATTATGCTTAGAAATATATTTATCCAGAAATAATACAATCATTGGTTTTTCGTTAAAATATTCTCGAGAAAAATGTGTTTTATTTTTGTATGCGGTTTTATTTTCAATTGATTTACAAGACATACAGACCCACAATAATGCAAATAACTTATATTCATTTTATTGATTGTATCATGTTGTCCAAAGAGATTGTGCTGATGTTAAGTAGTTCGTGTTCCGACACGTTAGTATATGCTAAATTATTGACAGATACAATATACTTACATTTCCGGTCATAGCATACTTCAAGCGATCGCATATATAAGAAAGAAGCACATTATTTAATGTATGTTAATGTTGGAACCCTTTGAAAATGGAAGATGATGAGACCAATTTTAGGCACTTGATATGTTTCTACTTCATTGAAGGCAAAATTGCTTCTTAAAAATAACAAATATATGTGCAGTGTACGGGGAAGAGGTTGTATCAGTCAAAACAGTACAGAACCAATTCGCAAAGTGTTTAGCTTACGATTATAGGCTTAATAATAAAGAACTCCCAAGCAGACCAGCTTCTACAGAGGACGAATAAATCAGGAAATTAACTAAGAGTAACCCACACCAAACAACACGAGAACTAGCAGAACGGTTTAACATATAAACGTCTACAATCTATAATAAAATTCTTATGTCATATATTTTGTTTTGACTTTTCATTTCCATTTACAATTCGACAAGAACTTTCCGGATAACATTATAGCTTACTCACAAGTTCCCCCAGGAGTCAATATCAGTATTCGTTTACTGGTAACACCAAATGCTATACCCTAGAATCTGAGTGACAACGTGTTTCACCAGATTCCTAACACGTATAGGTTTTTTTAATAGTCGTGCATATATCTTCGCTTTCTCACAACAGCAATTAACATGTGATTTATCTCCGATAAGCACCGTTAGATCTCTTTGGAATTTCAGTGAAAATAAGCCTTTCTAATTTCCAGTACTCTCTGTGCCCTTCAAGTGGATATGTCCATGTATTCATGTGCCCTTGTATGATGTCAAATCGTCCCTTTTTGGTTTACTCTGCGTCTCATTTTTTGGAGGAGAGCTGTATTATTATTTACTCACTACGAGTGTTCACTAAAGTCATCATTAGTGATTTCTCACTGAGAATAACTAGTGTTTTTTTTCCCTGGAGTCTGAGTGACAACAAGTATTTTCAAATGTCCACTACTCTCCACCTATTCTGATATCTATTTAAAATGAGTATGCGTTATCGAAACAGTAACACACCATCAATGTCTAGCTGACAACAACTATTTGTTGTATCTGGGATTCGGGTGGACAAAAGACTCTCCAAGGTTCCAGCACTGTCCGCACGTTTTCATAAACGCCTGGTTAGTGCTCTCCCTAATCGGTCTTTTATTCCTTGACCCTTCACAGGGCGATATATTTCTCAAATACGGAATTAAACCAGTTACATTTACCTATTTAGATATAAAGCGAAATCAAATAGTTGAAAACAATGCATTTTCTTTATAATATAAATGAACTGATATTCATAAAAGTTTAGACAACACATATGAATTAAAATTAACAAGCAAATAGGTATTGCAATCTTTAAGAGTCAATAGGTTAACGTAATCGTATTCAATTTGTGAAGTACAGTGTGTGTGTATGAATCAATACAAGATTCAAATACGTTGAAATGGGGTTAGTGTTTAGATTATCGATTAAGGACAATTATACGAAAATAAGATTACATCGTAATTTATCCGGGAATAGTGACGTGAGCAGCGAAGTAGTTTCGCTTATAGACAAGCAGTCGACAAACTAGTTTATAATCAAGCAATAATATATAACAGTAATTGTTTACGTGACAGTAAAGCAATTTACAAAACGTATAACATTACATATCATTTATATTTAGTGTTTAGATATTTCACACAGTAATGCACACTACATATATATATATATATATATATACATATATACATACATATATATATACACATATATATATACATATATATACATATATATATATATGTATACATATATATACATACATATGTATACACATATATATACATATATATATACATACATATATATACATATATATATACATATATATATATACATACATATATATACATATATATACTTATATATACATATATATACATACATATATACATAGATATATATAAATATATATATATATATATATATATATATATATATATATAACCAAGTTTCCAAAAGCAATAGTAGTATTTATTTTACGAAACAATTTTTTAAATTTTTTAGTTAATAAAAAACATGTATTTGTCTTCTCTTTCATTCTTTAAACCAGGCTTTTTAAAGATTAAAATCTTATCATCAGAGGAAAATTTATGATCGATAAGTTGACAGGATAGGACTGTCAAAGTTTCAAATTTAAAAGAGTTTTTTAAAAAAGTTTAAAAGTTTAAACGGGCATGGGAATCTCCAATAACGAAATCCAAAAAAATGTGGGGCTCAGAAATATTGGTAAATCCAGAAGTATCTGTATAAAAATCCAACAACGACGATTGCACTCATGTATTGATGCTGCGCTTGTTTATCTAAGCGGCTTTTGCTGTGCAAGTGTACGGAGGACGCTTAGGTGCTTGTGTCTTTTGTACATCTGTGTATATATATGTATATATGTATATGCATGTGTGTATGTATGTATGTGTTGGGTTTTTCTGTATGTACATTTGTGTGTGTATATGCGGCTTTGCTCACGTGGTGTTTACATGAGCTTTATTCACAATTCATGTCAGATTACGGTGGATGTTCAATGATGTAATGAGCAATTGTTCACCACCGCGAACGGGTAGAGGCAGCATTGCAACTATATACCTATACACCCCCATCTTTAAATCCTATTATATATTCTTTGTATTTCACTATTTATTTTTTATTTTTTTATTTTTTTTTATTTATTGTTCATTAGTCTAAGTTGTTTTGCATCTGCTTAACACCCCCATCTTCTCCCTATCTTTAACCACCTACATTGTCGATTTATTTATAGATTGACAATTGATTCAAAATCCCTTAGCACCCCTTTAACGTCTTAAAGAAATTTACTCAGTAAGAATTACAATAAGACAGATAATTCCCATTTTAAGGCACAATACAAATATTTTCAAAAATATTAATTATTCATACCTACGGACACTAGTGTGTCATGATATATGCAATTATTCGTGTAGGAAATGTTAATTTCTGCTGGTCTAATGATTCGAACCCGGCTACATATTATGCACATCTGACCATATATCTATATATTCCGGTCACGTGCTATGTTGTTCATTATTGATTTCAATATTTTAATTTAGTATTGTCCGTTCTCATAAATCTCATTTCCGTTTTTACGAAACGAATACCTCCGCAAAACACATTTCTTAGATAGATAAGGAAAGCGGGTAAATTTGGGTAAAAGGTTGCACTAACGTCTTTTTCGACTAGCATTTCTCACAGAAGTCTCGCTATGTAAAATGGTTAACTATTAACAATTGTACATGCCTCTGGGTCTTTTCGTTTTCTTTCTCCTTGTAAGCAAAGTTTAAATTTTATAGAGCCTGTTCGGGTTAAACCTACCGCGTAGCTTAACTTTGATGTTAAATGTAGATGTGTGTAAAGAAATGTTAGATTACTTCTATATTAAATATAAGTTTACTCTTATGAAGATTTTATTCAATATTTTCAAAATACACCTAGAAAATTGTACATCGAAAAAACGAATGTGTGTGTTACCAGTCTATAATATCATTGAGGCTGTTATCTTTTACACGACGCGGTGGTGTCAATAGGGGATACATAACATTTTTGACGAATAGAATAACATATAGTTTGCTTGTTTTGCAGTTCATGTTCTAAAGTTATGAAGTTTTTCCATTTTAAGATAAAGTAAATAAAACCCTGGTCAAAAAGAATATATATTTATCATTTATCGAAGTGATCTCCATCCCTACTGTGTGGAATATCGTTTCGCTATGTTAACGTCGAACTCTTCATCATCGTCAATTGCTGTAATATAGTCGTAAAGCTTGTTCAGATGAGAATTGGCCTTTTTTAATGCATATTTCGGTTGCTTTGTTTTGGTTCCTACATACTCAGAATGTTGCATAGAACTGCGTCCACAATTGCGTTAATGTGGCGCTGGTCGTCTATTAATTTCTTATTTCTCTCTTGGCATTGGGCCATGCGAGCTCGATCGGCTGTAAATACGGTTCGTGGCATCGGTGTTCTTCATACGCCTAAATCTTTTATTACTATGCAGCACGATATGTCCATGACGAAATGTGGCTTGTAAAGAGAGAATACCCAGCAGTGTTGATGTTGTGTTGTTTCTCGACACTCACCAGAGATCCTAGAAATAGTTAATTCTCATTTTAATGGTTTTCTCTGGGAATCTAAGAAACACAATTCCCGACTGTTTTATATCTGTTCGGTTCCAAAAGATGACCTCTAACTCGATTCGTTTCTTTATTTGCTTCATACCGTTTAATCTTGAGGGAGAGAGAAATATATTTTATTTACATAAGAAATATTTTGACGAACTCTAGTAAACATATATTGAAGGTATTTAGATGTCCGATGTTATAACTCGCGAGTATGCCCTATATATTTGGTTTTATAGGTTCGAAAATGTTTGGTTTTTAAAATATAGACTATTGAAAAAAATACATTGTTTAATATAAAAGTAAAGTAAAGTGGTTTACCATAGTCGATGGCAACCTGAAAACTCACTTTTTATTATCTACTACATAGGGATTTGAGGGGGCACACCATACATTCTTCGGGATGTCTTGATTTAATTAATTTACTCATGTACTTTGATCCTGACTTCATAGTGCTTAGTGTTTAGGAAGGAGGTATCGACTACTATTTTTAAGTCTTTGTTATTACTCGACCAACGTTTGAACCCATGTTTCCTGGTAACTTATCGGGCACTCTTACTATTATAACAAATGTGCCGGTAATATAAACATCTGAAACATATACGGTGTGTAAGAGTGCACCGGCATATCTAAATGTATACGATATATAAACACTATATATTTAGCAGGGTCAGAGGTAAATAAGCCCATCCTTCGTTGTGGCATATACACCAAGTAGAACGTCAAAGTCGAAAGTATCTCTGTCGATTGCAGACATAGGGGACCTTGTCAGTATTGTGAGTATTTTGGCTCTTTTTTGTCAGTTAACAGAATACAACAGACACAATTCCAGGTAAATACACATAATCAGCAAATACCAAAGACACCACAGAACATAAAATTGACCTGTGATGGAAATTTGACTAGCAATCAAGTGCTATTGCAAAATAACCTTTACACAACGAGGGTTCTTTTAAACCAGTGGTTCTTAACCTGTGGGGAATTCCCCACTGGCGGGGAATGGCGGAATTGCCAAGTAGGGAATGACCGGTCGGACAAAAGAACCACTGCTTCCAAATTTAATACATTGCAGCCTTAACACATTCTGGGCCGCTATGCATGGTTTGTATCTTCGCATGTCTGTGGCGGTGCTCACACTACTGGTTGCATTTCCCTCTACGTACCTGTGCGAGTCGGCGTTTTCGAGCATGGTTGAGATCAAAAACAAATCGCGAAACCGCCTGATTGACCTTGAATCTGATTTGCGCTGCGTTATTTCAAATGTGGAACCGAACATTGAGACACTTGTCTCATTAACCTGTATGCGTCTAGTGCTAGTGTTACATTTTTGTATGCTTTTTATAGGCCAAATATATTTAGAAAAAACATAACGAATCTTTTCGTATGTATTTATTTCCATGTGATAACTGTGGTGGGAATGGAGAGCTGGCTCACTAAATAGTGGGGAATTGGAGAAAAAAGGTTAAGAACCACTGTTTTACACATATAGAACAGAATCCCGAAGTTATGCTATCGTTTTCCCTAACCCCTACATAAAATATTTCAACTAGCATCATAAATGTATTAAGTAAAAACATAATAGGTAGTAATGGTGTAGTGAACTTAGACTAATAATAAATTTTCTAAATTAATATTTACAGCAATCTCAAAATAACGTGCATTTGTATGCTTAGTTCAACATTTACAAAAGAAGGACGTAGAGTAATATCGAACTAGATACGGGCATTAAAGCTTCGTTTTTCTCTGTAGTTACGCAGAAGCAAATCTTAGTAAAATTCAAACGCATACACATATTTAAGTTAAAGAATAAACATGTTAAGTGGAAATGATTGTTGTCTCCTAAGTCATGCTTTACCAGTATAATCTAAAGAAAACTATCCAAGTAGTTGGTATAACTCGGCCGAAGCTTTACCACGGGTTTCCCGGTCAAAGGAAACTGCTAGGAAACTTCGCACACCTGCCTGTATCCTATATCTTTTTAAGGCCACAATCTTCCAATGCATGCAAAATTGTTGTAATCTTATAGGTCCCATACTATATACCAAGAACCAGCCCCTCTCACATTGCCGCAATGTTGAGTAACTCTGCTTGCTTTACAAGTACTTCGATGGAATGTGCTCCGACAACACTGCTGCTCTGATACAACTTTGACGTAAATACACCCGACAAACCAGTCAATCATCTAAAGTCCATCCATTCACTGTGGGGACACCAGATTCTCGAGGGCTTTCTACTCTAATAGTTTCTTTCTTCGAACTGCTAGCCTTTGGAATTCCCTCCATGCTCTCCGTGTCTCTCACTGTATTGACATGCACACATTTAAATGTAACGTAAACAAACATCTTGCCTCAAAACAGCTCACTTATCACGCCCCCTATAAATCTGGTGTGTGATCTATAGTAACCCGTTTACGTCTCAGTGGCAATGTTCCTTGTTTAGGGTGAATTAAAGTTGGTTTTTTTAATAACAAAATATAACAGCTACAAACAAGACACAGTTATGCAGACAATACCCAGGATGCTGCAAAAGTAATGTTATAATAAGTTTTAAAAAAAAAATAACAACAAATAACAGCTACAAACTAGACACAGACATAGATAAAGACATCGGATAGAAGGTACTGATTCTAAATCTGCAGTCGGCATCTAGAGACCTCCACGGTGAATGGATGGAATTTGCTTCGTATCGGGTGGGTTGGGGGTAATTACGTTTGGGGATTACACGTGAAGTAAGCTTATTAGATAAAATTCTCGTGAAATACTTATAAAACAAAAACGGTGAGGCAACACTGACTGGATCTATTAGTAATTACAACCATGAGTTGACTCAAAACTTTGGTAAACTCTAAAATTGAGATCTAACACAAGATACAGTTTAATACCATACATAGGACAGATTAAGAAGATCTCAATTCTCATATTATTCATGACTAAAATTCAGATTTCTTAAAGTGGAACCTTGTTACAGAAGATTTAAATTAAATTTTACAAACGCAATTATTCTGCATAAAATCAATGTTGAAAATAAATTGATCTGCAGTTTGTTAATTAATTCTACGGAGATGACAACAAACGGGCGAGATTCGAGAATGGACTACTTTGTATCGATTAAAATGAAGTTTTCAGAGAAAAAACTGCTTTTGTTTTCTTTAAGTCTCTCGCTAAACAACAATCTTTCAAATAATGTTTAAAATACAACAAAAACCAATAAACAAAAATCTAACTGCTCCCAAGATAGTTCAAAACTCCATATAGCGAAGTGGCTACCGTTTTCTTGCATATAGACCTTCTTCATGTTTCGAAATGCTTTATATGATGATTCATAATTTTGATTATTTGGACTATTCAAACCTCTGTTCAAATTGTGGGTGTTATTCTCACTTTTCGGCTGATGTAACTTCTGACCTTATTCAGGTGTGTCTTGTCGAACTCAGGAATTTCCAACGTAATCCTCCATTTAATCCGGATATTTTCCTAAGTAATATTACTTATATTTCTGTGGCAATATGCTTTGTTTGGGGTGAATAAAGATGGCATTATTGTTTGCGTTGCCAAATTCATTAAATTATTATTGTAAGTTAACCTTGCTTTTAAGAGTTGTTTCGCGTAGACACTCGCAGACAAATATATATATATATATATATATATATATATATATATATATATATATATATATATATAGGGTGGGCAAAAATAAGGGTCCTATTTTTAAAAATTCATAACTTTTTTATTTATTGATTTTTTTTTCTTTAGAATAAGTAAAGGACCCCTTCCGAAGTAAGCATGAGCCGTATTAGCCCTAAGGAACGTACCCTCATTTAGAAAACATTATTTTTGCTTAAAAAACTCAAAACAGTACTTTAGTTTTTGTAAGTTTTAAGAAGTGTTTTTCAGCTAAAATTTGTTTTGTTTATTTCAAAAAATCTCGGAAGGGTCAGTCTACACACACATAAAGTTTGGTGAGTTTAACTTTTATTTTGTGGAAGTTATTCAAATTCAAGTTATTCAAATTTAACGATAGGACCCTTATTTTGGCCCACCCTGTATATATATATATATTGAATCAAGGAACAGCACTGATAAAATTATTTTAAATATTAAAAAAACCCTCGAGTGTAAAAGTGGCTCTCATGATTAAAAGGCGTCAACTAATCACAGATAATGTCAAACAGAAACAAAAACACTGTGTAAACTCAAGTAGCAACTTTAATTCCACTTACAATAGTAAGTATTCATGTGAGAACTCTTAGGGAGTAAAATGCTAATAATAACTAGTTATAATGTGTGAACATTCAACCAATTGTTTACATTTATTATGATGCGAACCTGTCATAAATAATATTCACTCAACGAAAATGTAATTGCTATCACTGTAGTATATCAATAATTACTTCCTCCCTTCTTTCTTCCTCTTTTATCTTTGTACACCCTTCCTCGTTCTATCTCGTTCGACTTTATTCGTCATCAGAACAAGCGTGACACTTAGGCAACCAACTATTATATTAATGTGTAGAATAAAAATAATAATAATATTGTTATGATAATATATATATATATATATATATATATATATATATATATATATATATATATATATATATTATCCTGATGATAATGATAATAACACTTATATTATTATTAATAATGAGTATCCTGAGGATGATGGTTAGGGTGATGATTATGATAAGGATGATGATAATTGTAATAATAATCATGATGATGATTATTATGCTTATGATGACAGTGATTATGATTATGCTGATAGTGACAGTGATGATGATAATATTGATAATACTACTACTGCTACTACTACTACTACTACTAATAATAATAATAATGATGATTATAATGATGATAATGCTATTTAAGGCAATAATTATGTTTATGATGATGCTAATAGTAGTAGCAGTAGAAGTTTTACTACTACTAATACTACTACTACTACTACTAATAATAATAATAATTCACGAACCCACAAAAAAGCAAACGCAAACACTGACAAAATGTATCCGCCAAACAGATGTACCAGAATGGATGACCAAATTGAGGATGACGTAGACAAAAAACGCCGAAAAAAGAAAGATCGCATACAACTACAGACAATTAACCTGTTTACAAACCATGTAAAAAATCCTAAAGGCACAATTGAGATAACAGATATTCCACTCCCTCAAATATCGTGGACTACTCCCCAAGGAATAAAAAGGATGCCGCTAAGGAGAGAGAGGGGTACACGACCTGTTATACATAGATAAAATATCCTTAAATATGTAAAATGCGGGAGAAAGAACATAGCCATAACATGGATTGACTGCAAGAAAGCCTCCGAGAGAATCCCTCAAGCATGGACAATGGAATGCTTAAGAATGTATAAGATATCAGACAAAATTATTAATATAATTAAGAATTCAATGAGAACATGGAGGCTGGTACTAACTGCTAGAGGGCGACACCTGACTTGGATAAGAATACAGAGAGGCATCTCCCACGGACCATCTCTAACACTACTACTGTTAATCATAGCCACAATGATACTCAAGTACATACTTAGGAAAACTGATCTTGGATACAAATTTATAGACAATGAAAATAGAATCAACCACCCCATATATATGGACGATCTGGAGTTATTTTCAAAAAGCAAAAAGGAACTGGAAAAGCAAATAAACACTGCCAGAATCTTCAGCCAAGACATTTAAATGTAATTCGGAATGGAAAAGTGTGCACAGTTAGAGTTGTAAATGAGGATACTGGAGACAGCGGAGAACAAGGAACTACCCAAACCATTGGGAATTAGGGCGCCATGTTGACAGGATTGCTATATATATCGTAGAGTTCTTAAAGCAGACGCCATTAAAGCTGGAGAAATAAAAGAGAAGATTGGAAAAGAATACCTCAGAAAAACAGGGAAACTCTTAAAAAATGAAACTATATAGTAGACACTTATTAAAGATATAACCACATTGGTAGGATAACTAATGACATAATCTGGACCTTTCATAGGCTGAACCAAAGAAACACTTAGGCGACTTGCCAAGAAGACGATGAACCTAATGCATATGCACAAGGCACTACATCCGAACAATGATACTGACCGACTCTACGTGTAAAATAACGAAGGGAGAAGAGGACCCATAAGTAAATTACACTGTGTGGAATACACAAAACCCGAATACAAAAACATACATAGAACACAGAAAGAATGGCCACCGCAGTAAAAGACGTTGTCCAAATGAACAATATAGGAAGCAGTGAAATTAGAAACAAAAATACCGGAAAAGAAATGTGAGAACCGAAACACCTACATAAACTAACTATAAGAATGAAAAAAGAAGAGAACCGCGAAAACACCTAGACATAGTTAAAGAGAGGGATACTTGAAAAGAGTAACAGAATCGCTACTGACAGCTGTGCAGAACAATGCGATTAGAATCAACTATATCAAAGCTAAAATAGATACAACCCAGGAAAACAGTTAAAATACATCTTGTGGGCAATGAGACGAAACTGTAAATCACATAATAATTGACCACAGCAAACAAGTAAAAAAAAATCAAGAACAGACACGAAAGGGAAAATAAATATACTGGGAACTATGCAAACAACTTTATTTCTGAACATGCATACAGATGCTACAGAGAAAAAGCAGAGACAGTACGGGGAAACAAACACCACAAAATCCTCTGAGACAATGAGGTTCAAACAGATAAACTCATGTTATATTCGCCTTGCATTTATAGCAGGGCTATTTTGATTGGGCTGATTAGGTTTGCTCGTATATGCGGAACTGGTGATTTCCGAAAATCTTACCCCCATGTCATGTATCGGGGACTATTCGAGCCATTTCTTATCGTATCTAGGTCCCCTAAGCTTCCATTCCCCACTGACTAAATAATTCACTCCTTTATGTCGCTATTCCGGATCCCATATGGTGTAATATGCACTGAATCACCTGTTTCCAAACTGCTTCAATATTAACCGCTCGATGACCCTACGACTGTGAATTTGTTTGTCACGCTCAACGTACTCGTTACACTTTCCTTTACCAAAATATACACTAGCTGATAAACTCTTTCGATATGTGACGTAGAAAATTATTAATCTTCATTGTTTTTAACCTTTGTTTTCTGAAATATATACATAAGTTAATTTGTTTTTAATTGTATTTAGATGTAGATACAAGCTTAACTCTCAATACAAATAGTCAAGTCTTCTTTAGGTATAGAGAGAATATCAATACAATATATATTATGCATATGTTTACATATATTTCCACAAAACAAAACACGCTGAACCCACTGTTATATGTGATACGTCATGGACACTTTTACATATAAATGCATATTGACAGACAAGCGACGCAGATACATATTCTAGGACCGCTTTTAGAAGGAATGATGCACAGCCCCTTTACATATACCTAGTAACGTCGACTAACAGAATCCAACCAACACATGAAAAACTTCCAGGCAGACAGGAAACACGCGTTGTGTTTTTACTGAAGCTAAGTAGCGCATACCTCTTGAAATCGCCTATTTTAAAAATATATAAAGCTAAATGTTCAGTCCTCAAGAACACCTAGATATGCGATGTGAATTTTGACCCTTACAAAAGAAAGCATGCCATGATTACAGGTCATTCATTTTTGATGTTTTTCGATCTCTAGTAGAATTAACCACCGATACAGAATATGTAAAAAAAAGTTACCTGCAGAAGAGTCTTATAATCTGTACAATAGACGATCGACTTAGAAAATTATGATGTGGAAGTTGTCTGATATCGAGTCGTTTGCTATTAATAAAAGACAGTCCTATCACATTGGAATAACTCTAACGTAAGTCTATACATGAAAACGCTAACACTAACCATAACACTAACCACAGACATGATGAAAACAGGAAAGTGAACCATTTTGCAAAATTTTAATTAAAAACGTGCGGATGAAGGTTATCTGAAATATTGCCGGGGTTATTATTGGCTAATTTCCGATCAATTTCTTTTTTTTAATTTACTTATTCTAATTATATTGCAGATAATCTTAATTTTAAATAAATATTTTATCGTTTTATTTTTAAATATTTATGAGAAATACAGTTATTAAATGAAACTACAGTATTCTACTTCACAAAGAAAAAACACAGGATTCTAAACTATGGCTACTTGCAATAATACTATTACTGAAAATACCAAAACTATGGATTAATGATATGTACAAAAAATATATTAGACTTCATACGAGATCAATTTCAAATAAAACATTAACGTTTAATTATCGACAGTGGGATACATCATTGAAAGTAGGTGAGAGTACTGATAATATGGGTATATTTGTCATTATTCATACTCGAAAGGATACCATCATTTTATACGTAACCAATGATGTAAGAAACCAATAAGAACACCTATAGCATAATACTCAAACCTTGAACCTCATATAAACAATGGATTACAGACAAAGATACACTAGCCTGAAATACTTGTTTCTGCAAATTAAATTAAAAAAAATATAACCCAAGTCTTTATCTCTATATTTCTACATTGCGTCTACTTCTGTGAGACTTCTCTTGACCATTTGATTCCAGCAATGCCGGTTAAAGAGATGGGAAGGAAGAGAGTGTACAACTCTGGCCTCATTAATAACACCCTACACTAGCACTCATATGAAGGGTAGCCATTGTCCTTCCACACTGAAATAAGGCCTAAATATATATTTATAATAGATATGTATATAATATTTCCACAAAACACAACATGTATACAAGAAAAGAGAGTGTGGAATGAAAGCGAAAGATACGTATATATATATATATATATATATATATATATATATATATATATATATATATATATATATATATATATATATATATATATATATATATATATATAATTAGAAAGTGATGGGAATATGTGTAGGTAAGTAATGAGAGTAAAAATTGGAAAAAATAAATATTTATTTAATCATTAATTGTTAAAACAGCGGTAATAGACCGTAATTATTTCAAAATATTCCGATAATATATATATATATATATATATATATATATATATATATATATATATACTTATGTTCACATATAACTCCATTTTTTATTTTCATATAATCCCTAATGCAGTAAGTTAGAAATTGCACTCACAAAATATATGTTCCCCTTCGTTTTTCTCAATAGTACGTGACAATAAAAGAGAGAAATAGGAAAATAAAATCTTCAGGGTACGCCATCTTTCCCAGAATATTTCAAATTCTCAAACATTTTGTTTCCTTTTAGATAATTTTTCTTTCAACGATGTATGGCTTATAGAACATAGTGGCAACTTTAACGTCTTCAGCGTCCAAGTAAACAGAAAAAAAATGCTATTATCACTTTGAACAACAGCGACATATTTATTCGTAAAATTTTAAATAAGAAAAGATAAATATAATAAGCAATGGCTAAATGAGTTAATATTCTGTGTTTAATGCATTACTTAACATTGTGGCTGAGAAAATCATACGATAGAAGAAAGATTAAAGCTTCCATGGCCATTAACAAAAGAAAATAATAACGCAGTAATGATATGGATTACGTTTCTGCTTAACTTATTTTGATTTTTCTATTCACTTTTCGCAATCGAGTTATATATATATATATATATATATATATATATATATATATATATATATTTATGTAAATATATATATATATATATAAATATATATATATGCATATATATATAAATATATATATATGTATATGTGTATATCTATATAATGTGTGTATATATGTGTATATATTTATATATATATATATACATATATAGTTTATATATATATATATTTATATCTATATATACATTTATTTATATATATTTATTTATATACACATATATGTTTATATACATATTTTTATATATATACATATATTTAGTTATGTACACATATATTTATTTATATACATATATGCATATATATATACATATTTTTATTTATATATACATATAGTTGTTTATATAGCCATACATTTATTTATATAAATATATTTATGTATATATATTTTCATTTATATACATATATGTTATACATATATATATATATATATATATATATATATATATATATATATATTATTACACATATATTTTATACATATATTTATACATAAATATATATACATTTATATACATTTATTTATATATATATATATGCATACATATGTTAATATATTTTATATATATATAGCTATATGCATATATATATATATCTATATATATATCTATATATATATATCTATATATATATATCTATATATATATCTATATATATATATATATATATATATATATATATATATATATATATATATATATATATATATATATGCATATTAACGCGGTGTTGGTCTCGTATAAAGGTTTTTTTTATTAATAAAGATAACGATTTTTACAGTTTATGATTTCTTAAAACCTGGAAAAAATAACTAAATGGACATATTTTTGTGGTTTTCGTCTATGAATACAATAATAACATTATTGCTGTGCCTTTCCCAAATATTATTCATGTATTTATTTACGTTTTCATCTCATCATTCTAACTAAGTTTATAAAAAAACATTTAAATCCTGAATCAGGTTCATCGCGTTTGTGCATGAAAAACGTAACAAGATATTAGCAATGGCGAAAACAATGGGTAGTTTTTTGTTTAGCCGTAAAACGACTAATTTTTCCATATATACTTTCCTCTCCACAATGGCAGGTTTCGACGCAAGATCGATTATTAATGTAAGGAAAATCCTGCTCCCCATAAAGGGACACTTGTGATTGGAAAAAAAATTAAAATTTTCTCAGTCTAGAAGGAGTTCTTCCCCACTAACCGTATACAGAAAAGATCAAGTGTAGTATCAGATCAGATACTGAACCTTCCTTCAAGCCAAAAAGTCAAAGAGTAATTGTTGTCGCCATGGTTACTACTTGATTTACTTGATTCCTCATCAATTCAGTATAACACAAGGTCAAGTTTTATTTAGAAAATTAAGCTCATATATAAACTAAGCTCGCTGGACGTGGTCAAAATAGCTTAGATTAGACCTTTTCATGGTCTGTGAATGATGAGGTAATTCCTGGGAGAGTTATCTTCTGATATCGACCAGGCTATGTATCCCAATCTAAAAATCGAGTAGCTTATCCTTGTGTATTGGAATTAATTTAATGAGACAGTATTTGCATGTCTTTGTACGCCAGATGTGTCCAAATGCTATAGGGGAAGATCAGAATTTATATAAGTGTCGGTGTTTATGATTTAATTTTTAATTTTGTCCATTAACCATTTTTCTACTATTTTGTCCACTGGATTACAAATAAATACATTTACGTATTACATATGGAAGATGGATCTATCTCCTGCTTTTGTGTGGAGACAGAAAAATCATACTAAATCGAAACTTTATGTGTAAATTATTTTGCATTTTCAGTGTTAACTTCATATAAAACTACGTCTCTAGGTCTGTCTCACACTATGTAGTTGTTTCTTGTGTTGTTATTATTGTCTCCCACATAATGTGCGTGTGATCGAGCACTGTATATCACTCGAAAGTGAGAGATACTCACTACTATTTTGACAAGATTACGAATGAATTAAGTATGGATCTTTCCAAAAAAACGAATACAAACCGGGAGACTTAGAACTGCCAGATGCTCCTTATATGTTCATGTTATTAGACCCGGTCTGCATCCTCTAATGTCAGATTCGAGAATAATACAGACTAAACACAGATAATTAGATATTATCAATGCAGCACATCAACAACAATCCAGAGAAATAAATGGACCACAAATGAAAATAGAGAAGTAATAGAATGCAACTACAAAAGCTGGCTCTCTCAAATCGCCTACCATAATCCCATAAGAATACGTGGGGCATGTCTTCTAATTTAAACTGCACGGAAACAGATAATTGCATATCAAGCAAGACTCATTTTTAAGAGATAATTATTATCCAGGTTTAATATAAATAAATAAATAAAACATAAGTGATGCAACAGAATTTCAGGAAACACTTTCAGTGAAAACTAATATGCAGAAATCAAGCACAATATAAACACCGAAACTGGAATGATCAATGACTACGAAATCAGACTACCAAATGCAGAAAGAAGCAGCAGAAGACGTGTACATCGAATACATCTTTAACAAGGACCAAACGAAACGCCCTTTGCAAAGGATAGGAAGAAACTAAAATCAGAAAAAAAAGAAAAGGTAAATGAATTATTGCTGTACATCACAACATACTATTTCCAGACCTTACCAACTTAATGCATACAGCTGATAAATCAGTAATATGGACACAATAAAAAGACAAAAACTTCCGTTAAAGAAATGGACTAACAATACCCGGATGAGAAACTAGATTCGAAACCCAAATCATCAAAATGCAAAAAGAAGCTTAATCTGTGAATAAGATAAAAGAGAAAAGACAACGATGGAAGACGAAAAGTATGGGTGAGACTAAACAGGAAACATGAAGAATTAAAACGAAATATGATAGCAAAGGGGTTTAATATGGAAAACACAAATGTAAATATAAATAATGGAAACAAAAGAGGATTTTAAAAACCATGAAAGCCATTTTTTTCCAAAACATGAACGGAGAAAAAAAAACAAATTATTGACCCCGGGAGAAAAACAATTAGGGAACAATACATGGGAAACGCTACTAGACAACAACAAAAATGGCGACATGTAAACATTTCAGGAAATTGAATTAAGAACAACAAGCTAAATGAATGAAGATACACTCAGCAAAACTCAACAGCGCCAGGTCACAGGAAAATACATACATGCTGATTTAATGAAATCACGACCTTGCATAAAAGTAACATAAAACAATGTTTGCTGATACACACAACGGACATATCATAGTAGATAACTCGCAGAAATCCGTATTTATACAAAAAGACAGTGAGAAGAGAAAGATGCCAAGCAGTCACAGATCGATAACTTGCCTACCGACTATTATGATTACACTTATATGAAATACCTACCATTTACTTGATAATTGTGGAGCAACAGGACGTATTCCGGAAAATGACAATATGAACAAATGAATGTCTATACATAGACAAAAATATATTATAAAGAGTAAACATCAGAAAAAATAGCTATAGCATGGATCGACTACAAAAAGTATACGGCAGAATGCTCCACCCCTGAATAATTGAATGCCTTAAGATGTAAAAAAAATATCATACCAATGGAGAAAACAATGGAAAGCTGGGCACTGGTACTGGCAGCTGGTTGACAACGTATGACTGATATGAATATACACACACTCATTTTCAATTGTTCTATACCGCATTGAAACTACTGTTTACCATAGTGTTTACACCACTCAACAACCAACACATTAAGAGCAACGCTTAGAACAAGAATTCAGACACAAAATAAAAGAAACACTTCTTGTATATAAACGACCTGAAGATATTTGCAGAAACTAAAAGAAACAAGAAAACTACTAAATAAAACAAAATCTTCTACTAAGACATTCGAATACTGTTGTGGTTGCAAGGTTGAACCACAATTAGTGAGGAATACAATGAAGACGCAAACAACACGGAGAATGCAATAATAAGTGTATTAAAGAAAAGGTATATTTACAGTATGTACAAATGAAGGTGTCGATGCGGAGAGTCTTGGTGGGAGGACATGTACGCTCTTCGGCGTCACTTCCGGTGGCATTTAGATAACACACTCTAAGGCCAACCTAGGCTTGCCATTTATAGTGTAACGTTATTCGTATATGCAAATGAGTGGTTGCCACCACAACACCCCCCTCCCAAGATTTGAAGTCACACAGATTTCAATATCTTTTTCTTTTTGGGTTTACCATCAATGGTTCATTAAATTTTCTTTTCCTACCTGATCTTTGGGGTTCAGGTGTATATTGAGGCGGTTCCAAATTAAAGGATTCGTATATGACATCTATGGTTTCCTCCTCTTCGACTGTTGTCGTATAATCATCATCTTGGATATGACGTTTTTTTATCTGATTTAGGTGCCTTTTATGTATACTCTGTGGACCTT
The DNA here is from genome assembly GCA_963556195.1 of Sepiola atlantica. Classification (NCBI taxonomy): domain Eukaryota; kingdom Metazoa; phylum Mollusca; class Cephalopoda; order Sepiida; family Sepiolidae; genus Sepiola; species Sepiola atlantica. Next base: position 125,596,193 of record OY744523.1, read on the forward strand.
TAATCATATATGTACAATCACCAATGCGTTTATCCACTACTCCACATTCCCAGTAAGATGTGTTATTCTTGTAGCACTTAAAATATACTGTATCTCCCGAGTTATATTTCTTTCTCTTCGTGTGTGTAGTGTTTCGGATAATTGCCTGTCTTGGCAACAGTTTATCAAACGCTTATTTTACCTTTCTGGCAAACATTAGATCAGCTGGTGATATGTTTGATGGTGTACTAGGATGTGGTGTGATCCTATAAACTTGCAAGAATTGTTGCAAAGCTTTTTCTGTTGGTGTTCCCTTGGTAGAGGGTAATGGTGATCTTTTAATAGGGGCTTGACTCCGGTCGAAAAATCTGCGCACACTCTAACTTCGTCATTCTTTTTCTTTACGTATACGGTGGGAGCTGCCCACTCGCTGTGTTCTATTTTTGATAGAATTCCTGTCTGTTCCAATCTATCTAATTCTTTATTAATCTTTTCCAACCCAGCGAACGGAACGTTTCGCTTTTTTCTAAAAATTGGGCTGGCGTTTTATTTAAGTTCAAACGAGGCCTTGAATTTATTACAGCGACCTAAGTTAGTCGTGAATGCTTCAGGAAATAATTCTTTTAAATCGTCTTTTATATTTACTGTTGTTGGAGAAGAACATTCTATTTTTTTACAGAATGTATTGATTGGCTTATCCCATAGACCAAATTTCTCAATTAAATCTATTCCAAAAAGATTTTCACTATTTTTCAGTACGAATATTGTTAATTTCTTCGTAATCCCTTTTAATTGTATCGGAAGAACAACTTCTCCTTCAAATTTTACACCCCCACCAGTTACCATCCGGGCTGATTTACTCGTTTTCCTCATGGTTGGTTTTTTACCCAACTTTTTCCATGTATTCAGGTTTATAATAGAAATATCGGAGCCGGAGTCGAGTTGTAACTTTATTGGTGTTTTAAATATTTCCACTTTTACGTATTTTCGCTGAACTTTGTCTAATTTTGTATTTGATTTTGTTTGCTGTACTCTCTTTCTGGTGTAATCTTTATATCTGCATCAATCGCTTTTGTGTCCCACCTTCTTACAAATGTAGCATTTTTTCTTCTCATAAGGACAATCTGATTCCCAATGCTTTTCTGCACATCTCTTACAGTTATATCTAGGAAGAGGCTTGTTATATTCTGTCCTATATTTATGGTTATTAGGATTGTAATATCCCGTTCCATTTTGATTGCTTTTCTTTGTAAAGTTCTTGGTTGGTGTGTATGGTTTTCTAACTTTTCTTACATATGCCACTCCGGATTCTTCTATATTTTTTGAATCCTTTTTTAGTGTAATGGCCCTTTCACAGTCCTCTGCTAGTTTCTGAAGGGTTAAATCTTGCTCAGATTCCAGCTTAGACAACACTCGTCTGCGTATTTCTGCATTTTTTGTGGAAACCAACCCTTGTGCGAAGATTAGACATTTAAAATCTTCTACCGTTAGTTCCGCAAGCTTAAAATTATCGCAGTTTTTATTGACAACTGATGCGTATGTCAAATAATGTTGGTTGTCCATCTTTCTTAGATTCATGCATAGCGATCTTTTATGAAAAAGAGATACATTTGGATTAAATAATTCTTTTAGTAATTTCACAGCTTCCATGAACTCTAATTCCGCAGTTTTTTTAGGTAATATGTAATCTATGAATTTGCTGTGTTCTGATGTACCCAATTTCCTGAGTAAAAGGCTCACTTTCTGGCTATTTGGCCAATTTTTGCAGTCCAGTTGAAAAACATCGTCGTATCTTGTATAGTATGCTTCAAAAGTCTTTCCTTCCTCCGGCACATAATTAAATGTGTCCATACTATTAAAGATAGATGTATGGGAGAAATTAACACTGTCGACATTTTCTCGATTACTCTTTAGTAGTTCCAGTGTTTTAGCAAAACGTTCATTTTGTCTTTCCTCGCTTTTTTCTAAACGTTCAATTTGTCTTTCCTCGCGGTCAGCTTGTGCCTGTAAAAATTAATGAACATTTTTGATAATTCTTCCATTTTACTTCTTTTTTTTTTTTTTTTTTTCGTGACGTTTTACTGTATTATCCGTTATCCAGTGACAACTTTAGAAAAAAAATCCTTTCTTAGAGCTTTTATTTCTAGCTATGGTATTTCCTTTTAGTACCGCCGCCAAACAAATTATACATTAAAAGATTCCTTTAGTTGTTGTTTTGCTAACGGGGAGCAGAAATTAGAATCCACCGGTGAACTTCTTTTTTTTTTTTCGTAGCTTACTTCCTTGCTTTTCGTAATACGAGTCTGACCTGTCGTTTTGCGACAGAACAAAATCCGCTTTTCGTTTGCAAGTTGGTCCTTTAGTAATACAAAACAGATTTGTCGTTTAGCGACAAAACAAAAATTCACTTTTACATTCGTTTGTAAGTCGGATTCCCAGAAAACGGCGTAAATTGTCGTTTTTGCCACGTTCGATTTTTTTTTTTTTCACTTAAGTTGAAAACTTTTCTTTAGCGTAAAATCCGTTTGCTCGTCAACACTTTGCATTGTACTTTTAAAAAAAAAAATAGTTCTTCGTCAAACTGTTATATTTGACGCTTCATATCTCGTCGCCAACTGTTGTGGTTGCAAGGTTGAACCACAATTAGTGAGGAATACAATTAAGACGCAAACAACACGGAGAATGCAATAATAAGTGTATTAAAGAAAAGGTATATTTACAGTATGTACAAATGAAGGTGTCGAGTCGGAGAGTCTTGGTGGGAGGACATGTACGCTCTTCGGCGTCACTTCCGGTGGCATTTAGATAACACAATATTTATTTGTAAAAAATACAAAATTTGGCACAAGGCCTACAAGGGGGGTGGGGAAAATGTTGACCTAACTAACATTCTTAACTTAACTAGTCACAATCACCATAACAAATTTACTCCATGATATACCTACTTAAAACCCAAAAATGACAATATATACATGTAATTGGGAGTGGGGGAACAAGAATGATATATATATATACAATGAAAAAAAAAAAAAAAAATTAAGTGTTAGTATAAGAACCTCCCACTAAAGAAATGTGGCCGATAAGAAGTTTTGCCAGTCGAAAAAAGGCGATGCAGGTCACGAAAGTTTTATTCTCACACCTCCTTCGAAAATTACGAAAGGAGACCTGCATCTCTGACAAAACAACAGATCAGTCACCTAATAGGGGTCGGGAATGGGAATTATAAAATAAAAGTCGGGATAAAAAAATAAAAAAAATAAAAAAAAAGGGGGGGGGAGAGGACGAAAAAAAAAAGGGGGACCTATGACAACTTACATACCTCTAGCTAAGCTAAAAAAAGGGGAAGAAAAACAAAACATAACCTAATCTTGCCTAACCGGGTCAAATAAAAGGGTCAGTGTTCGGTTCGGCCACCCAATATTCTGTCTAAGGCACGTCCAAGTACCACTCAAAATTAGCTCCATTCAAACGACACAAACGCGCAACTTTCACCCACCTTTTGTTGAAATCTGCCGGAGGGAGTTTCACCTTCTCCAGCCTGACACGCATTTTCAAGCGAGACTGGAAAATGAGGACAAGCTGGGGAGCAGTGAAGGTCTCTTCACCGTAGACTTCCTTCTGTCGTGTCGACCAAATCACTCCTCTCATGACTGCTAGTAAGCAAAGAAACACATAATGCTCCTCCCACTTCATGATTGGTGCCCAATTGCAGCATGTCGAAAAAGACTCCAAAACGAAGAACTGTCCGTTCAACATGCGAACCGTGTAGCCTTCAACTAACTCACACAGCGGGCGAACGATGGGGCAATGAAAGAAAACATGACTGGTCGTTTCCTCCCAGTCGCCGCATCGAACACAACTTGGTGTCTCTAATAATCCCGCTGCGTAAAGCTTTTATCCGACCCAGAGTGCATTTCGTATTATCAGCCAGGTGAGTGATGCCTCGTAATTATCGAAGCATTTCAACCCAGGCGCCCAAGGCCAGATCAAGCGAAGTTCTCCCTTCGTAAGACCGAGCTCCTCAGTAATATCGTCACGAACAGATCCCCTCACCATAACCCGATATAGTGCTTTACGAGACAACACTCGGGTGTCAGAGAGGCTTTCTGACACCCTTAGAAGGTACTTCAAGGACTGTCGACACTCGCGATAAAAGGAGCACTCGCGTCGAGGTAAACGAAATGCCTCACCCCCATGAAAGTGCACACTTTTCAAAGCCGGAAAGGCTTTCTTGGTGTCTTCCTTCCAGAATTCACCGTTTCCCTCACAAGGTGTACACATTCGGTCTAGGTAGTGTAAGCGAAGCGTATATTGACGAATCTCAACGCTTGGCATACCTAGACCGCCTTCAGACGGATGCAAGTAGCAGATCTCCCGGCGAACCATGGGCTGCTTTCCGCGCCACAAAAACGCGAAAAGAGCCTTCACTAGTTCAACTAGTGTGATCGCCGGCAGAGGGAGCACAGAAAGACGGTAGAGGATGAGAGGATAAATGTGAGAATTACACACCTCCGCTCTTCCTTTTAAAGTAAGATTTCTCAAAGACCACAGACGGGCTGCAGCCTTAACCGCTTTCAACACTTCCGACCAATTTTTCTCCAACTGGAGATCAGGACCAAACCAGACGCCGAGTATCTTGCAAGGCCCATCCGTCCAGCCAAAGGGCCCCTGAAGGGGAACACCCCTCCAGGCACCAATGCGTAAGCCAACAGACTTATCGCAGTTGATTTTGGCCCCTGTCACTTGTTCATACCGTCTTATTTCCATGTCGACGACCCTAATCTCAGCACTGCTCGTTACAAGCACAGTGACGTCGTCGGCATAGGCGGAGTACTTAATCATGGGGCAAGCACCAGACAAAGTAATCCCACGAAGGACCGGATTCACCCTAAGCCTGCGAAGGAAAGGCTCTAACGCAAGCACATAAAGCATCGGTGAAAGCGGACATCCCTGACGAATAGATCTGGACAAATCGAAAGGCTTTGACCTTATTCCATTCACTTCAACCAACGCACCGGGGTTTGCATAAAAGAGGCGAATCCAGGAGCGGAAATGGGGACCAAATCCAGCCGAAGACAAGACAGCCTCCAAGTAACGATGATCGACCCTATCGAATGCTTTGGACTGATCTAAATTGATCAGCGCGGCCTCAGTGTCGACTTTCTCTATGATCAAGCGTATCATGTGCAAATTATCTTGAATAGTCCGGCCCTTAACAGAACAAGTCTGTTCGGGACTTATTAGACGAAACAAGACAACCTGCAGACGATTAGCCAAGATCTTGGCCAAAATCTTTAACTCTGTATTTAACATTGTTAAGGGCCGGAAATTACCTATACCATCCCCACCACTCTTGTCCTTGCGGAGCAATTTGATGATACCCCTGGTAAAGTACTGGGGGATAGACCCGTTCCTAAACCAGGAGTTAAACAACACAGCCAGCAGGGGGACAAAAATGGGCGACAACCTCAAATACAGTTCGTAAGGCAGACCATCGATACCCGGAGACTTATCAAGGCCAACCTGCCTTAGGGCCTCCAGGACTTCATCCTCATTTATACACCCTTCGCACCTAGCTGCTTCGGTCGCCTCGAGACGAGAAAAGTCAGCTAAATAGGCGTCGAACTGAGCCATTGTCAGACCGGGCTCCTTGGTAAAAAGATCCTGAAAATAAGAGCGAAAACCCTCCAAAATCCCGTCGTTTGTAGTCACGAGACGCCCATCCGATAATGTGACACTGGCGATGTGTCGATCAGTAGACCGTCGACGTTCCTCCGCACGCAGTGACGCGGCCATGTTTGTCGCCTCGTGCGGCACTCTTTTTAACCTAGACCTAACTATCAATCCCTGATCTGCCTTGTTATCCAAGGAGTTCAGTTCCGTTTTAGCTACAGTAAAGGTAACACTATCCCCCGCCTCCGCCGCCCGACTTAAACTAGTTTCTAGTGCCACTTTCGTTGCCCTAGATCTAAGGTTGAGTCGACGACTATAATCGGCAACGAAGGACCTAATAACGTTCTTAAGGTGGCCCCACCACTTATTCCCAATGATAGCACCCGTCAATTCCCTCTGTAATGTTAGTAAAAGCTGTTCCCGGAAGTCCTTCAAATCGAACAACGATGTGTTGAACTTCCAGTAACCAGCCAATCTAGGCTTAGGACTATCTAAGTTTACCCGCACCCGGACAAGCCTATGATCCGAGTAAACTATATTATGAAAACTTGGGCAATCTAAAAGCCCTAAATCGACTCTCCTAATTAAGAACCGATCAAGGTAACTCGAAAGTTGCCCTAAATCGGAGCCGCGACTAGCAGTCCAAGTCCATACTACTTCACGGGGTTTCTCATTTCGGAATTTATCGACAAGATTGAACTTATCGATAAAGTCCCGAAATGCCTTAACATCCCCGTTGCTGTTAGTTCCCCTAGGTTTTCCCAAGCGATCTAAATCGGGATCCAAGACCGCGTTCCAGTCTCCCGCTAGAATTATCCGACGCGACGTATCCATAAAGGGCTCGATCCGCCGAAAAAAAGGAACCCGCTCAGAACTGGCGTTGGGCGCATAAACCCCAATAAGCCGAAAAGCCACATCCTTTACGGTAACATCAAGAACGCACAGCCTTCCCTCAGGATCTGCATAGATTGGGTCACACGTCGCATTCAGTGTGCGCTTAACTAGCCAGGAAACCCCTCTTGAGCGAGTATCAAAGTACGCTGAATAGAGCTGAAAGTCTCTAGTCAGCGCACCCTGATAATCACTGGGAATGAAGTGGGTCTCCTGCAAACAACATACATCCACGCCGAGTCGCTGAAGGTCACGTACTACTCGAAGTTTACGAGCGGTGTCCCTCAACCCTCGGCCATTTAGGCTTGCTAATCTGAGTGCCATTCTAGTGCTCTTAGAGTTGGGAACCCGAAACGAACATTGATGCATTTAAGACACCGACAGATGAACCCAGAGAACCTTGTCCCAATTCATTTGAGACGAGACCGTCCGGGGCCACACCGCCAATGTCTAAGGGGAAAGTTAGTTTTAATGCCCTGTAGAGTGTAGGATGGATACGTATAGGGACCCTCCCAACACAAGATTTTTGCAGTAATACTACTTCTTCATCGTTAAAGAAAGCAAGAGGAGGCGATATATTAAAGGCGTTATTCGCTTCCTCCATCATATTCCAAACCCCTTTAGCTTTGTCTCTTGATCTAACCACAGATAAAAGTCTTTGTGCATCCAAGAAATTTTCCGGGTTGGTAATGTCTTTTTTGTGTACCATCTTTAGTGTAGCTAGGTTTCGGTAGTTCTTCTTATGATGGTTTATCATAAGATTTTCAGTTTCAGGAGTTACTTTACAGACATCCTTGCCTGTATAGAAAGGGGTCTTCTTTTTCCGGGCCTCTAGCGAGGGACTTCGATGGCGTTTCTGGGATGTGGAGGGGGCGGTGGGTGAGGCAGGAGGCGGCATATCGGTCTTCATTGGAGAGGGGGGCGGTGTACTTTTAGGGGTGTTGCACGGGGAACAGAAAGGAGATGGATTGGGGGTAACGGGCTTATCTTTTGATAAGGGGGTCAAATTAGATTCCCTTACTGGTGGGGATGACTTTAATGGTGGGGGTGCACCTTTGGCTGGAGAGCGACGTTCTTTGGCCAGGGAAGTAGTTTTATTTGACTTGACCATTTTTTTTTCCTCGTTTTTTTTTTCTTTTTTTTTCTCAGTATTACGTTCTTCGTCGAGAGTCTTTTTCAGATCTAATATTTCTTTATATTTCTCTCCACCTGGATCATTTCTGGTTTCTATTTCCAGTTGTTCCTCTTCGGTCATCACTTGAGCGTATGACTTCGGTGATTTTTTTCCCGTCACAATATTCCAAACGACTTTCTTTTTGGGAGATTCATTTTCGGTGTTGCATAAGTCCTCGAATTCCTCCGGGGTTACAGTTTCAGTTGTTGGCTTTGAGGAGGGAGTCTTCTTCTCCGCTGCAACTTTAGGTGTCAAGTGTTCTAGCACTCTGTTCTTGGGGTTAGGCTGGGCCGGTTTAATCCTTGTGGGACAAGTAAATGTTAAGTGCCCAACCTCATTGCATATCCAACAAGCTGGACGTCTTCCAGCCACCACCACAGGCAATTTTTCTCCATTTGCTTCAATGTAGTACGGTACTTTCTTGAAAGCCGACTCGTTAAGCCACACGTCAAACGACCACGTTCCATTGAACTTATCAACCGTAATGGCGGTTATATCTCCAAACTTCAGCAGGAAGGCGCCCAAATACTCGCCAGGGACAACAGCCGGTACTTCGAAAACGGAGATGGTCGTTCTCCTTCGACCCATGTATTCCATTCGCAGAATGTAGTCTTTAGTGATTATTTCTTTCTTCGAGAGTTCGATGCACACATCCTCGGTCTTAAAGAGACTATTCCATGTGTTATAGCCCTTGCACTTCACGATTCGTTCCGCACGTACTCCGGTCGTTGCAATTAATTTTGCGACAGTTTCTTTTGAGGACCTAATCAGCTTTTTGGACTTTCTGTCCACTACGAACATTAATATCGTTTTTTTCTGGAATTCCTCCAACCTTGGTAACTGTATAATTACTCCAGTTTCAGTCACGAAATCCGTGCAGTCTTTTGCCTTGGCGACAAAATCGTCAACGTCTATTTGAAGGGCGGGTGCCTTACTCCAGTCCGTTTTATCAGTAGGCTGAGATGACTTCTCAACCACTTCAGAGGTCTCCGAAGGCGCACAGCTGGCAGTCGCCATGGCCGGAGAACGGTAAAAAAAAATTAACAAACTCCAAATAAATAAATATATAAGGAGTAACAAAAAGCAAGCAACAAATTTAACAATTAACAATAGTAACAAGAAATAACAATAATAACTATGATAACGGACTTACTGGCAGAGAAAAATAACAGAGAGCTTTGTTGCTTACCACGTCAAAAAACGGCATTTAGATAACACACTCTAAGGCCAACCTAGGCTTGCCATTTATAGTGTAACGTTATTCGTATATGCAAATGAGTGGTTGCCACCACTACAAATACAATTCTGAATCGAAAACTAGAAAATTGTGAATGGCTAGAAAGTTATAGTGGAAAACTCGAGACCAATGGCGGCATAGAACTACTCAATCAAGATTAGATGAGGGCACTAGACGAAGATGAATTATAAACAGCTGGGAGTTCCGGGAGAAGATACCGTAAAATCAACATAAATGAAAAAGAAGATCGAATAAGAATATAAGAAAGAATAAGAAAATCTTTTAAAAATAATTCCATAGAAAAAATTCCATAGAAGTAATAACTATGTTGATTGTTTCCTAGTTAAATATGCTGGACCTTCATAATCTGGGCAAGATAAGAACATAGCCACCCGCACCAAAGTACTAGGAATCTAATGATCATGTAATACATATCATTGGAAGAATAACACTGACCGACTCCATGTGAATTGAAAAAAAAAGCGTGAAGAAGAGTCCTATATAATTTTTTCTCATTATTTATTGCATACGTACATCAAAGTAATCCGTGGACACGTGTTTATGGCTCACAGCTGTCATCAGCATGGCTAACTAAGACAATGGTCGAACCTTCGATATTTATGTCTACAGTTCAGCCCGTTACCATCAGACTAGGACGCTCTGTCTAGAAATATGTACGATTTTTATCACCTAAATACTTAATGTATTTTTATGTAATCATTTTTATTTGTGATTGCAGCGTTCCTTGTTTTTATTTGCTCACTACTACTTCGATTGTCTCACTTCCAAAGTAATTAAGATGCAGAAAATTACATTATTAGTCGCCCTAACTTTATTAAACGTATTTTTCGTTAATATCTCTCTATATATATATATATATATACATATATATATATATATATATATATATATATATATATATATATTATACGTGCATAAAATAATCCATAGACACGTGTTTCTGGCTCACAGCCGTCATCAGAATGGCTTACCTAGACAAGAATTGAATCTTCGATAGTGATGTTTATAGTCCAGCGTTTTACCATCGGACCAAGACGCCCGCCCTATCTAGAAATATGTACGATTTTTATCACCGAAACAAAGAAAAACAACGAACGCTGCAAACACTAATAAAAATAATTACATAAACATACATAAAATATATAGGTGATAGGAATAGCATAACTCTTCACGGAAATACGCATTATCCATCTCTAATTCAGGGGTCTGAATAATGCAACCCACAGGTCATAGGCAAACTGCCTTTCTACGTTAAACGGGAAACCATATTAATAACAAATACATTCCGAAAATTGTAAGTTTAATAAATATGTCTGTATTTACCCTCCATACCTTTGCATTAGCAATATTGACCTTGACCTGGCAACCGTGTGCAAATAGCCAGGCAATACATATTAAAGTGAAGAGGATATGCTCCAATTCGTCTCAAGGGAAATGAACAAACTACACGCATATCCTGAAGAACACAAACCATCGTCTAAAATTTGATGGGAAACAATTTTAATGAAAGAAAACCTGATTCTATCAGTTAGTTTCCATGAATAATATACCTATCCTTCACCCTTGCAGTTGATGTCACAAACACGGTTCTATATCTGGTTGAACTTTGCCGCTTTTGGCCCGATGCTGCTTCTCTCACATTAAGTAACGGCCATTTTGTGTGAAACCTCGCCTGAAATTGAGAGAAAGAAAAAAAAAGGAAATATTTTCTTTTTCTCGGTTAATATACGTTTTAATTTAGATATGTAGATAATACACTACTAAAGTGATTGACAAATCATTATGGATGTTGAAACAATGCCGCAAGGCGTAAAAATGGAAAATGTTGGGTATATTTAGTTTAGTTTTTTTACCAAAGCGAGAAAAAAGGGTGCTATCTTTTCTGTAAAATTCAGATACTTCCGATTTGTAAAATTTAAATAATAGGTATTAGACATTAATTAATAACTATTCCCGATGTTTAAAAGTTGTTGTAGTATTGTAAACAGTTTTCGAGGGCATAATATGGACACAACCTCCGCATTTGAAAATTTAATATTTGAGAGTTGCATTAACTTTGATAAATAGTGATTTGACAGTAATTAAGCATAGTTCTCATAATTTCAATTTTCTAAAATCAAAACCATATAATGGATAGGGATCACAATTTGTGTAAGGATTCTAGACATAAGGTATAGTATCATTATATCTTTATTTTAATCTTCGTAAGAGTACATAAAAGTAGTGAAGAAATGTTATGTTATGAAAATTACTCATACTTGTCTTGGGATAGTTATATATATATATATATATATATATATATATATATATATATATATATATATAGAGAGAGAGAGAGAGAGAGAGAGAGAGATAGAGAGAGAGAGAGAGAAATACAGAGAGATAGATACAAGGAAATGAAAAAGACACTCAAAAATAAAAGGAAAGAGAAACAACAAAAATGATTAATGGATACTAACTTGGTATTAAATATGAATAGAAAATACACAACACAAAATACAGCCATTTTTATTACTATAAAAATAAAATGAAGACGGTAAGGAATTAACAAGAAGGACAGAACGAAATACAAAAGATAGGGAGAAAGATAGGAATCAAATGGACTCGGATTCTGAGCGTCTGTTATATCAAAGAAGGCTGTTGTCACACTGTGCATCGCCGTAGGCCATCGCAAAAGGTACACCAAGAAGCTACTTAACTAAACATACAACCAGAGGATGGCTCTATTCACACACATATCGCCACATGATGGACGATATGAAGCGTAAATGACAATGCCAGCGAATTGGTCCGCTGGCTAGTGGCTCTTTAAGAATCGCTCACAATTATACGTTTAGAAGCATTGGCACGAGAACATGTCAAGAATTGCACGACATCACGTTCAGGGTACAAATAGGGGATTAGTAAAAATATTCTAACTTGGTATAACGTGCCGTTATATATTCTTTCGTGAACGTTTAGTGGTTTCAATAGAAGTTAATTTCTTCTCGTTATAAGACGTTCGTGAAGAAGATTAAACCTCACAAATGTTATTTATGTTTTTATTTTTGCCGCACTATGAAACTTTCCATTAACCTTTCGTTTAAAGGTGTATTTTAATTCAAACGATCCCGAATGCTTCCGTCCGACGCCACTACCTTACACCGACTGTCACTAATATTTCACTATATTCAGCATGTCCCTACATATAACACTAAACTTATGTGGCTCAATTAATAAAATAACTCCAGTGCTTCCCAGTTTCGTTTATGTAAGTACAAATTCTCCAACTTCTGAACATAGTATTCTGAACTGGGGCAAGTTTGATAAAAGAGATCGCAATTTCTTGTTACATTATATAGATCAAAATCAGTTTACAAGTCAAAGATTTATAACAATATATATGAGAGCGAATAAAATAATATGTAAGTAAGATAGCAATACATATGGTGATACATATACATTACTATTTTTAGATAAATCCTCGCCCTCATAAAATTGCAAGTGACTAAAATATATTGAATATAAAGGTTTACTGTTATTCTCCATCAATTATTGATGTTACAGTCTTAAGACTGATATCGTCCCGAGAATGTTAGATTAACTGAGCTATGTGTGCATTCATTTCTAAAAGGATCAGTTCTTGATGCGCCGTTTCCTTTACACTTAGACATTATATATATATATATATATATATATATATATATATATATATATATATATATATATATATATATAGATAGATATTGATAGATAGATAGATAGATAGAGTTATATATCGTGTTTTATTCTATGATTGTGACTCGTTGGATATAAAGGTAAAAAATCGTTTAAAAAATCAGAGAATAAGTATAACTAAAAATTAACGATAACATCACCAGTGCATTTTATTATCGAGATTCAATTAGAGAATATAATTTTTCTATATTTTCATGAACGCTTTGCAGAAAGATTTCCTGAGACAACAATAATACGTACACTGACCTAAAGATTTCGACATCAAATTGAATTGTAAAAAGACTAATATGGGTTAAAGAGATAGGAACATAGATAAAAAAAAACTACTAAAAAGAGAGAAATCAATAAAACAACAACGAAAAATAATTTAAACATCAAAAGAATCTACTCTGCATAGATTTAACATTAAGATAAAACTTACTTTTTTATTAAATATCAGAATTATTACTTATGTTCCCTATGTAAAGTGTAAGATATATATATATATATATATATACACATATATATATATATATATATATATATACATATACACACACATATATATATATATACATACATACACATTAAATGCTCTATTTTATTGAAAAATTTAATGTTGACATAATAAATGCCCAGAATATCGCATATATATATATTTAATTTTAAATTTTTAATTTTAATTTTTTAACGGCTTTAATTTTTGAAATGTTAAATTTCTTTCCTTCTTCTTCTCTTTCTCTATCCATCCACTACATTCTCTCCAAATATGATCTGAGGTTAAGATCGGATTCTAACTCTGCCTGATGAGATCTCAGTTTATAGTAACTGTTGATCGATAACATCGACATGCCAGTGTCGCAGATTTTGTACATGTCTGTGTAAATAAAATTATCATATATATATATATATATATATATATATATATATATATAAATATATATATATATATATATATATATATATATACATATATATAGAGAGAGAGATAAAGAGAGAGATAGAAAAGGATAGAAAGATGAAGAGTGAGATTTTGTGATAAACATGCAGACTATTTCGCTGTATCACAACTTTTATGTGAGGTTTAAGAAGCAACTGTCTCAAGCCACGATCGAAACCTAACCGTCTGGACGAGACTCGGCCGTTATAATTATTTGGGGATCATCTGTCTGCTGCTGAGAGTTAGCGAAACTACAATGATTAACATTATCAAATGCCAAAATATCACTTTTGTACCTAGAATATAGCGTAATACGCACGTAGCAGTCGGTGATTTAGCTATCCAGAGAGCTCACACAAGAAGCAGGGCATTACTGCTGTTTTGTGCAGGTAGACAAGCAAATGCCTCAAGTGGGTATCGAATCTTAAACGTTTAGTCGATAGTCGCTGCTTCTAACCATGTTATATATATATATATATATATATATATATATATATATATATATATATATATATATATATATATATATATATATATATATATATGGTCAGGCAAAATGATCTGACACATTTGTAGGTTTAATAAAAGACAAATAAACTAAAGAAACAAAAAAGTGAGAAGTACATATAATGCCATTTTTTTCATAATGCTTTAAAAATTAAATTACTCAAATTGAATCCATTATTGTCCACAAAGTGTCCACGGCGTTCACGAATTTTGTCTATAACTCGGCAGGTTATTTCAGGTAGAATGGCAGTGATTTCTGGACGAATTGCATCTTTAAGTTTTCCAATAGATCGAGGGCGATTAATGTGTAACTTTGACTTTAGGTATCCCTAGAGAAAAAATCTCACGGATTTAAATCAGGTGAACGGTCGGGCAATCCGATGGCACCACGCAATGAGATCGAATGACCAGGGAACATCTCCCTCAAAATCCCTATCGCACGTCGAGAAGTGTGAGGTGTTGGCCCGACCTGTTGAAACTAAACATTGTCTATATTGTAGAGCATATTCAATGTTGGTCTAGGAAAAGTCTCTAACACTATCGATCAGAGTTCACAGTCACTGTAACGTTGTCTTCTTCGAAGAAGTACGGACCCCATACACCAGATTCAACCACAGCACACCATACCGTCAATGTAAAGGGCGTTTATGCAACTCATGTGGGTTGTTCTCGGCCAAGTATATAGAAGTGTTGCTTATTCACTGCGCCACACAGGTTAAAATGTGTCTCGTCACTGAATAACACAACTACTACATGGGGAACATGTTGTTGAATTTCCAAACACAATGCTCTGCGAGTTTCAGTGTCTCTTTTGCTGAGTTCGTGTGTCAACATCATTTTGTATAGATGCATTTTAAGATCATTGTGAAGAATTCTTCGCAAACTTCTTTCAGAAAGCCGAAGAGACTGGGCGCGTTTAAATGTCGAACTGAGTGGAGATTGTTGAACTGAAGCTTGTACCGCTTTCATATATTCTGGAATTCTGCAGGTACCATGGCTGGCCGGTTGATTTTCGTTTCAATGCAGATCCAGTAGTTCTGAAGTTAGTAACCCATAGCAAGATCGTATTCCGAGCTGTTACGGGATCATGTTTACCAAGATTGAAGTGCAAGCGGAACGATCGTTGTGTTGGAGTCACAGATTCGTTTGTTTTGATAAACGTTTCCACAATGAAAGCGCGATGCTCACAAGTCATAGTTATGGCAGCAACTGAAAAAGAAACAAAACAAAATGGTATTATATTTACTTTTTAAAATGCAAACACTTTAACAATTTTTTAAAACTTTATTTGCCTTTTATTAAACGTACAAATGTGTCACATCATGTTGCCTGACCCTGTGTATATATATATATATATATATATATATATATATATATATATATATATATATATATATATGTATATATATATATATATATATATATGTATATATATACATATATATATATACATATATATATATACACATATATACATATATATACATATATATATATATATATATATATATATATATACACACACATATATATATATATATATATATATATATATATATATATATATATATATATATATATATATATATATATATATATATAGTCTTGGAAGTTTCTCAACCATTGAAACTATAAAAAAAACAAAAAAAAACTTAAGTCCCAAGTCGTTCAGTTGAAAATCACTCATGTCAATTTATTTTTTACAGTTATTATATTAGTTTGCTTCTAACATTATTTAAGGGATCATCAGTTGTTTACCATGAAAAACTGTTTCGGGAATTTAAAAACAATGCAGTATTTAATTTCATGGCTTCTCAGCAGAGTTGATCAGACCACACTTTCCTTAAAAGACAAAAACATAAACGTTCCGTAGACTAAACCTAAGTTTTGTTCCGTATAAATGTTTTGCTAACTTATATTAGTTATTATAAAAAAAAAAATCCTCCTTACCTGTGTTGTTCGTCTGTCTAATAAAATGTATCCGTTACTTACAAAAATGTTGCTGCATTTTAAAGTGTCTTGACGAATCCATTACACTACTTTTTAGGTGATTAATGTTTTTTTAGTTTTAGTTTTATATTAAAAATATATAAAATATCAACATATCCAAATATAAAAGAAAATTAATTATATATATATATATACATATATATACTTTTACTCCTTTTTTCTCCCCCTCCTCCTTCTCCGCCTCCCCCTCCTTTGTTGTTTAATTCCCTGTCATCAATTTCAAATAAATACTAATCGTTCTAGCAAACTCACAGCGTTAATAAGCTTAACTGCCGATTTTTTCTCTTTCTTCATTTTTTTTAAACTCACAGCGCCTCCAACCGGCGTTCATAAGCTTAACTGTCCATCCTTATTCTCTTTCTTCTTCTTCTTCTTCTTCTTCTTTTTCTTCTTTTTTTTAAACTCACAGCGTTTCCAATCGGCGTTATAAGCTAACTGTCCATGTTTTCTCTTTCTTCTTCTTTTTTTAACTTTTTCAACATTTCTTTCCTTCTTCATCCCTTTCTACTGTCTATTATACGTAACTATTTTTTGTATATAATTATTATATGTGTTATATATACGATTATACATATTCTACATTAATTTTATTTATATTTAGATAGCTTTAGATTTGCTCTATCAATTTATTTTGATTAATTTCATAAGACTTAAAAGTATTTGAAAGTAACTGTCTTTTATAAGGTGACTTATAATCATTGTCTGACCAGTTTTGGACACATTCGTCTTACCATTTTTAGTTTTACACCAAAAGGCTTTAGATTTTGCAAAGTCTATGTATTTACCTTTTCCTCCTGCAAAAGCTAAATCTATAGTATTACCTAATTCTTTAATAAGTTCTTTATGTGGTATTTTTGTAAATATACATATATAATGTTGAATGAAATAACGATAATTGAATTATCGTTTAATGATAATCTATCGTGATGATATAAAGCTCAACATATTGAATAGAACAATCAATTTTAGAGATGAAAGATGAGAATAAAACATTGTAAAGACACAATATTTATTAGAACATCAAATGTTTTGAGCAAGGAGCTTCGTGTCCTAAATCTATGGATGTTCAAATCTAAACTCTTCTCATCAGAGGATAGGGAAAAGCCAACAATGTAATTGTAAATATTCTCGGCAACATTTAACTTTGAAAATTTAACATGAAATAAAAACAAAATAAAAGCAACATAAAAGGCAAAAGGTGAATAATCTTTTGTTGAGATGAGAGCGTAAAGTTAGGGTGGATGATACCTAAAAACACATTAAGACAAAAATGAAAATAGCTGATGAAAAGAATTTATCTCTGGAAATCTATGGATTAAGGAAATGAAGCTCCTTGCCTTGAACTCTTGATGTTATAATAAATATTGTAGCTTTACAATTGTGTTATTCTCAGCTTTCATCTCTAAAGTATATATGTATATATATATATATATATACATATGTATATATTCATAAGATATTTATCTCTATTCATATCTATATATCTCTTTTTTATTCTCTCTCGCTCTCTCTATATATGTATATATTTCAATCGACTTTAATTGTTATATTACTATTGTACATCTAGCGGATGAGATGTCCGCATGCGAGCCTCTTATCTATGTCGCATAGCAACTGTTAATTCTTCTCACGCAAACGTGGGTAATGTTTAGCCCAGCGAAGAAAGTTTGTCCATCTAACTGATTAATGATTTTACTCCCTCCAGCTTTGAAATGCACTGCAAACTTTAAAGTAGCAGAATTAGCGTAATTTGCACCAGTTAATGGATTTTCCGTAGCCGAAGCGATTCATTTTCACGTTCACAATATACTGCGGTGTATCAATTGACAACTTATGATGCTGCCGAGATAAATAAATAGCTGAGGTTTGCATTGGGTTATATTTCATGAGGAAAGCTGAAATAATGATGGAATCGAGAGATGTATTGAAAATATATAACATCAAACCGCATCTTTACTTTCTGTCGATAATCTTACATGTTTCATTTGTCACCTATTATGTGGATCATTGATAAAAATGGTAGTCATATAAGAACCTTTTTAACGTCTAGTCATCAATGCTATCGTAGGCTTCGAAGGTGCAAAAAATCACAAATAGAGAGTGAACACAAACAAAACTGATACATGTACACAGAAAAAACATATCTGAAATATGTACAGACAAAACAAATATAACAGACCAAGGGGTAGTAAACTAAAAAAAAATAAAACATGGGGTGAGAAGGCACCAAACTGACAATTGTCTGGAAAAAAACTTACTGACAAATGAAAATATAAAAAGAAAAACTAGCAGATGGTAGTGGAAGAAAAAAAAATGACAAATAGAAGTGGAACAAACAAAACTGACCTATTGAGATGGAACAAACAAAACTTACATATGGTGGTAGAACAAACAAAACTTACATATGGAGGTGGAACAAACAATACTGACAGAGTGAGGTTAAACAATCAACATTCACAGATGGGAGTAGAAACAAACAGAACTGACAGGTGGGGGTGTATAAACCAAAACTGACATATGAACGTGGAACAAACAAAACTGACATATGGAGGTGGAACAAACAAAACTGACATATGGAGGTTCAACAAACAAAACTAACGGATTGACATGGAACAAACAAAATTAACGGATGGAGGTAGAAACAAACAGAACAAATTGAGGTGGAACACACAAAACTGGCAAATTGCGGTGGAATAAACAAATTTTACAGATGGCGGTGGAAGAAACAAAACTGACAGATGGAGGTGGAACAAACTAAATTGACAGATTGAGGTGGAAAAAACAAAACTGACAGATGGAGGTGGAACAAACAAAACTGACATATGAAGGTTCAACAAACCAAACTGACATATGAAGGTGGAACAAACTAATTTGACAGATTGAGGTGGAACAAACAAAACTGAAATATAGAGATAGAAAAAACTAAGTTTACAGATGGAGGTTGAACAAACAAAACTGAAAGATGGATGTGGAACAAACAAAACTGACATATGGAGGTGGAACAAACACAAATTACAGATGGAGGTGGAACAAACAAAACGTACATGTGGAGGTGTTAAAATCAACACTGACATATAGAGGTAGAAACAAACAAAACTGACATATGGATATGGAATAAACAAAACTGACATATGGAGGTCGAACAAACTAAATTTAAAGATGGAGGTGGAACAAACAAAACTGACATATAGAGGTAGAACAAACAAAACTGAAATATGGAAGTTGAACAAACAAAACTGACATATAGAGCTGGAACAGACTAAACTGACAGATGAAGGTGGAACAAACAAAACTGACATATGGAGGTGGAAAAAACAAAATTGACAAATGTAGGTTGCACAATTAAAACCGACCTAAGAAAGTTGAACAAACACAATTGATATATGGGAGTGGAACAAACAAACTGACAGATTGAAGTCGAACACACACAATTTACAGATGAATGTTGAACAAACTAAACTGACAGATAGAGGTAAAAAAACTAACATCTGGAAGGGCAACCTAACAAAACTGACATATGGAGGTGAGAAACAAACTGACAGATGTAGGTTGAACAAACAAAACTGACAGATGGAAGTGGAACAAACAGACTTCTAAGATAGAGGTGGAACAAACAAAATTGGCAGATGGAGGTAGAGACGCACAAAACTGACAGATGAAAGTGGAACAAACAAAACTGACGGATAGAAGTGGAACAAACAAAAGTGACATATGGAGGTGTAACAAACAAAACTGACAGATGGAAATGGAACAAACAAAATTAACAGAGGGCGGTGGAACACACAATACTGAAATATGGAGGTGGAACAAACAAAACTTACATATAGAGGAAGAACAAACAAAACCTACAGATGGAGGTGGAACAAACAAAACTTGCATATGGAGGTGGAACAAACAAAACTGACATATAGAGATGGGACAAACTAATCTGAGATATGGAGGTGGAACAAATAACACTGACATATGCAGGTTGAACAAACTAAACTGACATATGGAGGTGGAAGAAATAAAACTGATATATGGAGGTGGAACAAATAACACAGACATGTGAAAGTGGAACAAACAAAACTGACATATGGAGGTGGAACAAACAAAACTGGCAGATGGAGGTGGAAGAAACAAAACTGACAGATTAAAGTGCAACAAACAAAACTTACATATGAAAGTGGAACAAACAAAACTGAAATATGGAGGTGGAACAAACTAAACTGACATATCGAGGTGGAACAGACAAAACTGACAGATGAAGGTGGAACAAACAAAACTGACATATGGAGGTTGAACAAACAGAACTGACAGATGGAGGTGGAAATAACAAAACTGACATATGGAAGTTGAACAAACAAATCTGACATATGGAGGTGGAGAAAGAAAACTTACATATAGAGGTGGAACAAACAAAACGGACATATGGAGGTGGAACTAACAAAACTGGCAAATGGAGGTGTAACAAACAAATCTTACATATAGAGGTGGAACTAACGAAACTGGCAAATTGAGGTCTAACAAACAAATCTGACATAGTGAGGTGCAACAAACAAAACTGACATATGGAGGTTGAACAAACAAAACTGACATATGGAGGTGGAACACACAAAGCTGATAGATGGAGGTGGAACAAACAAAGCTGATAGATGGAGGTAGGACAAACAAAACTGACATATGGAGGTGGAACAAACAAAACTGACATATGAAGGTTCAACAAACCAAACTGACATATGAAGGTGGAACAAACTAATTTGACAGATTGAGGTGGAACAAACAAAACTGAAATATAGAGATAGAAAAAACTAAGTTTACAGATGGAGGTTGAACAAACAAAACTGAAAGATGGATGTGGAACAAACAAAACTGACATATGGAGGTGGAACAAACACAAATTACAGATGGAGGTGGAACAAACAAAACGTACATGTGGAGGTGTTAAAATCAACACTGACATATAGAGGTAGAAACAAACAAAACTGACATATGGATATGGAATAAACAAAACTGACATATGGAGGTCGAACAAACTAAATTTAAAGATGGAGGTGGAACAAACAAAACTGACATATAGAGGTAGAACAAACAAAACTGAAATATGGAAGTTGAACAAACAAAACTGACATATAGAGCTGGAACAGACTAAACTGACAGATGAAGGTGGAACAAACAAAACTGACATATGGAGGTGGAAAAAACAAAATTGACAAATGTAGGTTGCACAATTAAAACCGACCTAAGAAAGTTGAACAAACACAATTGATATATGGGGGTGGAACAAACAAACTGACAGATTGAAGTCGAACACACACAATTTACAGATGAATGTTGAACAAACTAAACTGACAGATAGAGGTAAAAAAACAAACATCTGGAAGGGCAACCTAACAAAACTGACATATGGAGGTGAGAAACAAACTGACAGATGTAGGTTGAACAAACAAAACTGACAGATGGAAGTGGAACAAACAGACTTCTAAGATAGAGGTGGAACAAACAAAATTGGCAGATGGAGGTAGAGACGCACAAAACTGACAGATGAAAGTGGAACAAACAAAACTGACGGATAGAAGTGGAACAAACAAAAGTGACATATGGAGGTGTAACAAACAAAACTGACAGATGGAAATGGAACAAACAAAATTAACAGAGGGCGGTGGAACACACAATACTGAAATATGGAGGTGGAACAAACAAAACTTACATATAGAGGAAGAACAAACAAAACCTACAGATGGAGGTGGAACAAACAAAACTTGCATATGGAGGTGGAACAAACAAAACTGACATATAGAGATGGGACAAACTAATCTGAGATATGGAGGTGGAACAAATAACACTGACATATGCAGGTTGAACAAACTAAACTGACATATGGAGGTGGAAGAAATAAAACTGATATATGGAGGTGGAACAAATAACACAGACATGTGAAAGTGGAACAAACAAAACTGACATATGGAGGTGGAACAAACAAAACTGGCAGATGGAGGTGGAAGAAACAAAACTGACAGATTAAAGTGCAACAAACAAAACTTACATATGAAAGTGGAACAAACAAAACTGAAATATGGAGGTGGAACAAACTAAACTGACATATCGAGGTGGAACAGACAAAACTGACAGATGAAGGTGGAACAAACAAAACTGACA
>OY744523.1:125623458-125713458 GCA_963556195.1 Sepiola atlantica
ATTTTTATTCTCTATATTTTTTTAACCCTTTTTTTATTCTTCTTTTTTATACCTTTTTATACTTTTTATACTCTTTCTCTTTTTTATTCTTTTATTCTTAGTATTGAAATGTTTTTTATATATATATGTTTTTTATATTTATTTATATATATATATTTTTTCATATATATTTTTTTATTTTTTACCCCCCCCTTTTTTTATTCTCTTTAATCTTGAATTCCCTCGTGTTTTAAATCTCAACGGTCTTATTACACTAAATTCAAATTTAAACAAACACACACAACACACTGAGCAAATAACGCGTCCCAACAAGAGTGTCATGTGACCTCACATTTCCAAAACAGATGACAACAGAAGCTGAATAGAGCCGGATGGGTAAGACCTTCCGTGCTTGAAACCGACGGTACGAATGTTGTACTAATTTTTCTGTACCAGAATAAATAAATATATATATATATATATCCCAGGTGGAGTAAATAAATAAATAAATAAATATATATATATATATATATATATATATATATATATATATATATACGTATATATACGTATATATATATATATATATATATATATATATATATATATATATATGTATATATATATACCTATTGTGTGTGTATTTAGGCAGTATCTATTTTTCCTTAGCAAACACCGTTAAATGTAACCACATTTTTATGCTGAATTATACCTTTTTGAATATAAATACACACAGACATATATATATATATATATATATATATTTTGATTTTATTCCAAAATAAATATATATTTTGCTCTGAATTTTCATTGAGCACTCTCATAAACCCGGTTTCAACTTCCTTCGGATTCATACCCCCTGGATATTTGTAACAAGTTAATTATATATATATATATATATATATATATATATATATATATATATATATATATATATATAGTCATATTCGAAAACATAGTCATCCACAGACACGGTTTTCGGCTTTTCCAGACTCATCAGTGTAAGCTAAACGCAGCAGTCGCACTAACCTCTGGATTCAAACCCTACACATTAGTCATTACTTATAATTACAGACCGATGATCTACTCTCAGAGCAAAATTGCCTACTGGTAGCGGCTTGTATATTCAACGATTTTTCAAATTGATATATTTACATTATCTACGATGTCGTTACCAGAGAAGATTCAATTGTTTTGTTTAGAAGACACTTGCTTTACACTTACAAAATACGTATTAACTTCTTTCAGAGTGTGTTTCTCATAAGAGAATATAGGTTAATTTATTTGGGCAGAGAAACTCTCCAACTCTCTTTATATATATATATATATATATATATATATATATACTATTTATAAATGAATATTTAATTATATTTCTTTACCTACAGACGACGTCGTTTCGAGCTTATTGCTCATTTAAGTGTATGAAATTGTTAGTTTAAGACACTCATAAAACGCGGACACATCTGCAAGCTTTCATGCTATCCTAACGGTCATATACAATTATCACGTGATACTAATTATGTTAGTTATATTTATGCCTATAACAGCGTAAACATTTAGACAAACTAAAGAACTCAAAATCTTTATTTGTAGTTAAATGAATGTCTATTTTTAAATATCTCCTAAAAGTGCTCAACTTTTATTTTACTTAAAGGTGCTTTTTATAGTAATATTTATGAGTAAATATTAAATTATGTTTTGCTTACACACACACACATATATATATATATATATATATATATATATATATATATATAATAAATAAATAATATATCGTTCTTCTACTTAAATAAATTTGTTGGCGTAAAAAAGACATCGATATTTTCGTTATACATATATATATATATATATATATATATGTTTTATTGTCATATTATAAGAGTCAGGTTTGAAATAGTAGTGCATCGGTCAAATCGATTTTTGATTCTGGTAATTAAGTTGCAAGTGAAACTTATCAGTGTTTTTTTTTCTGCAAAATAATCCCTGAAGAATTAGAGTTTCTCAAGTCTTGGCAATTTAATTACTAAATTAGTACATGACACCATAAAAAGTCGTAGTAAATGTTGAACCCCCAAAATGAATTTGCATTCAAGTAGTGTTACTTATGTTCACATTCCATCTAACCATATAGTTCTTACCGCAGCATACATAGCGTATGATTCATCGTTAAATACACATTTTTTTAAATATAAATTAAGAAATGGCGTATACATTCGAATGCAACTCATATGTTAACACTTATTACATAATTTATTTTAAGAATTTAATTAACCGCGTATTATATATAAGATTACTTGTTGATAATGTCCCAGTTACTCTATTTTAAAAATACTTAACACGTACACACATAAACAGTTTCTCTGAAATGCTAAAAGTCACTATACTTATAGGCTAACTTCTGTTCGTAATCAGAGAAAGATAAAAGAAAAAAGTCAATATGATCTACACGTAACAGCCAGTATATAAGTTGTCTTAGTTATTTGTTTAAATACATGTGTTTCCGCAAATAACATTGCTGCGTTTGTTTAAATAAAAACAAATCATCTTCGGACCGAAAAAAAAAGAAGCGTGTCTAAATATATATATATATATATATATATATATATATGAATATAGCGAAAATATCGATGTATTTTTTACGCTCACAGACTTATTTAAGTAGCAAAACAATACATTATTTATATATATATATATATATATATATATATATATATATATATATATATATGATAAAGTACCGAACAACTGTCCTGACATAATGGAAATTGAAAAAGAAAATAGGAAACAGTATTATTTATGTATTAAGCAACAAAACGTCCGTATTAATAGACTTCCTGGGGATGATTGTCTGACGAAACACAAACACAAGTACCACATGTTTCAAATAAATGCGAAAGTTTTTTTTATAAATCACTGCTATATTACAATCAAGACGGTTTGCTGCTATTTGAAGCAATGACACAGCTAAGTAGTTTGAAATACTGTCTATATCGTAGAGATGAACGGCTCATACACAGAAGTTTGGATGGCTAATATGCAAATTTTTTTAAGCAGTTAATAATATACTAATGTTTGGTATCATTCATTTGTAATTGTATCGAGTAAATAGGAGGCGTCTGACTCGCTCGCTCTGTCGCTTTTTCTCTTTTCCCATCTTTTTACAGTTCCTACATTTTCCATGGAAAATGGAAAACATAACATTTTTAATTAGCAAAATAAATATCTTAGTTGTAAAGTTAAAAAAAAACTTATTGTTTCCAAACTCTTTTCATTATTATCATGTATGAATGAAAACAAAAGTTTGGTAGCACTGATTTCTTCAAATTACAAAAACATGAATAGATTCATCCTCCGCTAAATCACCTCAACTCCCACCAATCCCATAAAATAGATTATATTCTACTTTACTTAGATGATTACGTGTGAACACTCTTAACGGCTTGACAGAAAGAAAAAAGGAAACAAAAAACGATTATTTAGAATTTAACGTTAGGGATCAGTTTCGTATATAAATTTAATGTAAAACGATCCTCTATTACCGGCCTTCTTTAGCGTTTTGGGCCAATATACTCCATTGTTTTTTTTTGCTATGGCAGCTAAATCTGGTGCGCTCTTTTTTTCGTAGGGGTTACTTTTTAAGGCGATTACGTGTTGTGTTTCTATTCAGACTCATGGTAAGTGGTAAAAAGTTGGTTAACTGCTCTAAAAAGTTAGAATGGCCCCCAACAATTTTATGTTTAATTATGTATGAAACTGATACATCTCTCTTAATTTAAAAATATATGTTTCCCATTATTTCCGTTTTCTACGGTGTTTATTAATAATCACCTAAAAAGCAGAATCTTGGTGGGGGAATAAGCGTAGGGTTGTATATCTGCAAATTTACCAATTTTACCTTGTAAAATAGTATATATCTTTTAACTATACGTCTTTTAATACCTTATTTTAAAGGCGTAAATAAAATATTTAAACTTTGGGTATTATAGTATTAACACCGTCAGCCACCCACTATCCCTAAAATGAGATGCTACTATTTTAGACGAGTACTTGTGAATACCATGAAAAACATGTCGGGGAAAAATAACTGCACACGTATTTAAGAATTTAGAGTGGCGGATCATTTCTGGACAATCCTAGCGTTTTATGAAAGATAACGATTTCTTATTTTACTATTGCATATAAATTCTGTGCGTTATTTTTGGGGGGGTGGAGTCAACTTTTTGCCGACTACGTGCGGTTTTACGACCTTTCCAGTCAGACTCAGGGTTAGTGTTAAAAATGTATTAGTTAACTGTCCTAAAAAATTAAAGTGAGATTTAAAAGTGTAATCTCATTTTAAGGTGAGGGTGTTAATCTACAAACTTGCTAAAGTTTGCTGTCTAAATGATGGAGTTCTCTGAGTAAGAAAATATGTTTTCTTAACTATACGCCCCATTCCCCCTAATAAATTACTGGCCGGAGGGCGGGTAAGTTTTGCTAGTTTCCTATGTAAATAGTTACGCTGTCTGATTGTTCCTCCTTCACCCAGCCCCAACTTGTTCTTGCTGACAGTGAAACTTCAGACTTATTGGGGAGTATAACGATCTAGTTTAAATTAAGATTTTCTGGCGTCACTTTCAACTCGGTTTTGTTTTGTGTTGTTTTTCTTTTCGTCCTTTATATTTGCCTATTATTTGAATATATTTTCATAATCATTTTGGCTTTGATTTGTAATCTTGCCGAAATACGGTTTCAGTTGCCGAAGTCACAAAGATGGTTATATAATAAATATATATATATACATATATATATATATATATATATATATATATATATATATATATATATATATATATATATATATATATATATATAGTCTAAAGAAGCTTTGAGTCATTTAAAAAAAAAAAAATTAAAAAACTGTAAAATGCAGTTTAAATTCCCAGACAAACTAACTAAATCCAAGATATTGCAGACTTAACATTCGTTGGAAAATTAAAAAATGAATAAATATAAGTAAATAAAAAAAATAAAAAAGGGGGGTCAATTATCTAAGAGTGAAAAAAAAACGGGAGACCTTAAGCGTCTAATATTAACACGGGGATCATCAGCTGTTTACCATGTAACTGTTTCGGAGATTTAAAAACCGGACAGTTATAATATTCATGGCTCTCACATGGTACTGATTATACTACCATTTCCCCAATAATCAAGTGTCGAAACAATTCAGCTTAAAATGTCACTAATATATACATAAATAAATAATAATAATAATAATAATAATAATAAAATAATAATAATATATTACCCTTAAGACTACCGTATGATATAGTAATTTGCATATCAAATAACATTAATCATAACAATAATAAAAAAATAAAAATAATAATCATACTATCTAAACACTACACCCAAGAACCATTCTGCAACATGGTAGCTAGCAATAAAATTATATAGGAATTAAAGTTGCATTAACAAATAAATAAAAAATAAAGCTCAAGTACCTTAGGTACCAGAAATATATATATATATATATATATATATATATATATATATATATATATATATATATATATACACATATATATATATATATATATATATATGTATGTATATTTATATTACATTGTATCATACTGTGATTTAATGTAAGTTTGGTAGCAAAGAAAAGGAAACACATGTTTGTATGATAATTTACAACATACTTGAACTAATTCAAACAGTTAACAGAAAACTCATTTCACCAGAGATTATTATCATGTTAACACCGTACATCATCAAACAGAATTCTCATGCGAAATATCTTAAGATGTCCATAAAAACGCACCGAAGACAATGGCGAAATGTAAATAGATCCACTTCAAAACAGATTTCAAATCACAAAAAACTCAAATTCGTATGTCCAGAAGAAAATATTGAGGAGACTCTTAAAAGATAATACAATACTTAATTAAGATCAGTGAGCTATATATCAAAACTAAATTCTTATATTTTGAATCAAACAACCAATATTTTCTACCATTTTATAGAGATTTAAACAATGTTATTTCAAACTTTTGCGTGACAGACCGACGTAAATAGACTTTCAAGCTTTAGAGTGACAAACGTGGTAGACAAACTACAATTCTATTTCAAACTTAAGTGTGGCCGACCACCAAGTAGACGGATCATTTTTGCGATGAAAAGACGTCTATAAAGTCAGGTGTATTTGCGCAATCTTCGGGTTTACCAAAGAATATCTCATTTTAAAGGTCAGCTAAGTGACCGACGAAAATGTTATTTCAAAACAAAACTTGACAGCCCGACAGCTGGATAGAACTTTTAATTGTGGGTAAACAGATTCATATATGCGTTTAGCAATGAATATATCATTTAAAACTCTAGCTTAACTGACCGATAACATTCTCTTTAAAGCTTTAGTGTGACAGAAAAAATAAAAACCATATTATAAACTTGACAGACTAAGCATATTTTTATGGGGATGTTTTTGGCTAATTAACTACTGTATTAAATTTGCGCATCGTTAAGATGAAAATGTGATGTGATACTTAAACCAGACAAACCGAAAAACCTGCATTCCGACCGACAAGCTGACCGACTATGCCTGCCACAGTAGTCGGAGGGCGCATCTCAAAGTGTAAATGAAATTGTATCGAAGGCTTCATATTCCATTTTTATAGAACGGAATGTTGATCAAAGGAACTTTCATGCTGCCGCCGAGTTATGAAAAATGGCGAATACCAGAGGACATTGACAGAAACGGTGGTTCAACCAATATAAAAAAGAAGGTGTTGTTAAAATGGTTTAGTCCAGAAGAAAAGGTGATTAAAAATGCCTCGAACCCCTGATGCTTGATGTCCCTAACCTTGTGAGATGACACCGACCAGTTCAGAGATATCATCTCGTGTAAAGTAACTACGTCTTCGAGTCGTTTTGACGTTAACTATTTTTTACAAGTATTTATTTGACACCTAACTTATTTTTATTTATTAGTAAGAACGTGTGAATATAAACGAAGTGGTAAAATGAGAAAACGTTATTCTTGTTATAAAGATCCATTAATAAACAGAAATCTTGTGGTGAGAGACGACCCTAATTGACGACCTCGGTGTTCCAAGTTCGAATCTAGTACGTACCATAGCACACCTTTCACTTGTGGATGTTGGAAACCTTCACGTGATCCCTCTTGTTATAACTAAAGTAAATGATCATTAACACCAATGGCAACATACATATATATATATATATATATATATATATATATATATATATATATATATATATATATATCGATGTCTGTAGGTAATTAACATAATTAATAAAAATTTATTTATAAATATTATTGTTTATCAGCCCCCTCCCACAAAGGATGGGCACTCTCGAGTAACTTTAATAACAAGCAGTGCAAATAGCTATATGCACGATCCGAACGCCGTTTCGTAGATAACTCTATACTGCTTGGTATCTAGCCGCCGATTCGCTATTTACATTTAAAATTCCTCTATATTTACTAACTAATTGGCAATGGCCGATGGATAAGATCTTCGACAACGAATCAGTGGCGATTTGTGATCGGGGTTCGCGCCCACCGACCGTTGTGAATTAGTTCCTACACTGAAGATTGCGTTAGCATGAAACATCGATGTCTGTTGGTAATTAAAATAATTAATAGATATTTATTTTTATATATATATTAACAAAAACAAAGAGGCAAACTGCTTTCAAAAACGATGTGTTAGATGCGAATATTTTAATCAAAATTCAAACCAATATATTTTTTTTCATCTCGACTTTTTTATCTAATATTTGGCTTGATATAACAAGCCTCGTAAGAGCTTTAGACAAATAAAAGGTATTAACCTTATTTTTCGTTCGTAAAAATCCTTCCTGATCTTCTAGAAGTCACGTCCGATGTTGTGTGGAATTAATAGTGCAAATGTCTCTTTTCAATTGAACTAAACTCCCGCATGGTCGCTGGTAGATTTACAATTGGGAAATTTCATTGTTTTAAGCTCTATAGAATTTTAAACATAAAGAAAGAGGCACCGTTAAGTCCACAAAGAGCCACCGTTATGTATATATATGCATATATATATATATATATATATATATATATATATATATATATATATATATATATATATATATATATTATTTTTCGAGTAAATCTTACACATACTGTTTCAGTAAATTATTCACTTATTAATAATGACATCCGTAATGGTGGAAACATTATAACGCAATTATAATATAATATATATAATTCACTTTCGAACATTCATGAATTAGTTAACAGTAAATTAAATATTTACTGAAAAATAAATAGATAAGATTTTGTAGATAAAATATTGCATATATTGTATTTAGTTATTTGTGTTCCTTCATCTTCTCTTTCACAATCCCAGTATTTTCCGCTTTGCTTATAGCTTTACTTATATATATATATATATATATATATACATATATATATATATATATATATATATATATATATATATATATATATAGAGAGAGAGAGAGAGAGAGAGAGAGATACTTGTTTATGAAAAATGCTAAAAGCAAACTTCTATTCCCTTTATATATATATGAATACTGATTGTTAAAACGTGTAACACAAATAATGAATTATCTGTTTTATATTAACGACTAGTTCTCCAAACAAGGCGTTGTTTTTTTTATCGAATATATATATATATATATATATATATATATATATATATATATATATATATATATATATATATATTTATATATATATATATATATATATATATATGTATATGTATATATATATATGTATATATATATATATTTATATGTATATATGTATATATATATACATATACATATACATATATATATATATATGTATATATATATATATATATATATATATATATATATATATATATATATATGTATATATATATACACGGCACAATCACGTTGACACACTGGTTCCCGTTTGATCACCGAAGTTAAGCGGCGTACTAAATGGGAAACCATTTGGGAATACAAGGTGCTGTATGTGCTCTCTGCTTATCTCGGCATTGTTTCCAGTCGTCTTGTATTACTTCTTGCCATTGGAATCAAGCAATGCCGACTTAGGAGAGCGGTTGTTGACGATTACGCAACACTTGCAATTACAACTTCTCTATTATTTTTTGTTTGAAACAAACAAACTAACTTTGTTGTCTCGAATATAGAGTTACGCCTCTACTTTTAAATGGCGTTCGTATGAACATTAATTTGACCTAATCAAAGTATTTTATTGTCGAAATTAAAACAACATTCAATTATGTTTTGTTCGCAGCACGCTGCCACGATCCACGAAACATACTAATAAATTAGAATGAATATTGATTTTTTAGGGAAAATTATCCATAACCACAGTTTAAAAGAGACTGACGTTACAATACATAATATACACTTCTAGAATATAATTTATATTTTTCTCTAGAAATATAAAACTTGGAACATTCTTTTAGAAACATCTACTTTTTCGCTATTAAGTATAAAAACGTATTCATATATTATTTTCTAAATATATATAGACTTATATTCACACTGATTGCAGAGAAAAATATATGAAGTTGAATTACTAGAAAAGGTTAAAAAAATGATGTGATACAATAATGGCTTTACATCATAGATTGATAGACTTTTTATTTCTATTTTCCAAATGAATTGTTACGTATAGTCAGTTCCGATTAGACTTATATTCAATTAAGGTTAAAAGTAAAATCATGTAAGTAACTTTGTGGGGAACATCAACTAAGATTCAAGCATTATTTTTGTTAAGATCAGCTATGTCCGAACATGACTAATAAGAACTAACTCTGTATTCGCTAGCTCTATTTTTAGCTCATTTTTTGTCGGAACATAGCCGGTATTAATAAATGCGTTCTCTAATGATATGAGCTACTTTTGGTTTTCTTTTCTAATGGAAACTTCATAATCGTGATCACATCTTTAATCGGGTGCTAGCTTATACCTTAAACTATATTCTTTGGGGAGAGTCGATTTCGGGGACATTTTGGAGTTGAAATTGCCTTTTAGTTGCCGTTACCCACATGTTTACTCTGTCTATTTAAGTATTACTATCTAAATTAAAATGTAGTATTACTATGTGATGTACGTGTACATATATGTTAATTTTGTTTTAGTTCCGGTAGCCTTAAATTTTATGAAGTTGAAGTAAATTTATAATCGTTGTGTCAATTAATGAAACACCTACAAATACGTTTTTATTAATTTACTTTTATTTTGGATAGTAGGTCGTTTATAATATTACTTCAAAATAAAATTGTCCCTGACCTTTTGACATATAAGTAGTTGTCGTTCTCCTTGAGAAGACCAATTTATTTAAATACTGCGCTTTAAACTTAAATATAAGATCACTATGTATTGTATGATAATAAAGACTGGCCAACATAAATCGTGGACGACTCCATTGTGAGTGGGACGTCGGGAAAGAAAGAAAGCGACTTGATAACTGTTAAAAAGATGAAGGTGGCGTAGTGCAAGCGAGACTTGAAAGTCGGTGGTTTCAAAAACACGAAGAGCCGTTGCGCTTGGTGATCGGAGTATAAAAGTACTGGAAGAATTGGAGTTTACCGATGTTTATGGCACCGGTGAAGCTTTATTGGCTATAATACCCAACCCCGTCTTGCTGTTAGGCGTTCGTGTCCGCTGACTATAAATGCGACTGATCAGCAAGTTGGTACAGTGAAGGGATTCTCTGACTTGTATTTCATCAAACAGACAATTGGAACAATTGCTTCAGTTAACGCTCGGATAGACTATGCAGAGCAAATGTCTTTCCAAACGGATGCATATATAAACGAGTTTCTATGTGTAACCGCAGCAAGAAACCACTTTCATGAGGCAAAAGTATGGCAAAAGATTGTTTTTATATGTGTGTGCGTAGCCGGCGTAAACCGATGATGATGGGAAATAAAGAAAACCAAAGTGTTATCATATACTTTCTGTTCTTTGTCATTCTTGTTGGATATTACCGGGTACCCTTAAAGAACGGGTAATGCAACATATACACATGGTGTTTATGTAATTTAAGATAAACATAATTTTTGCAAATTTAAATAATATTTTTTATTTGAAAACATTTTGTACTAAAATGTAAGCAAATAGATTTCAGCGATGTATTATTTCCTATTCTAATAAAAAAGACGTTCAATATTTCTATTATATTGTTGTTTAATCTAATAACTGTAGAAATCTTATCTATAGTGGAAATAGAAGCTATCACCTTTTTTTACAAAATATAGATTTAAACAACGAATCAATTTCTAAATATTTGTAGATATCAAGCATTTTAAGCAGATAAACGTTTACGAGAATCACTGAAATGTATCGTAACATTATAACCCTCAAAGCAAAGCACAACAATCTAGAAGTTTGAGTTTGAAAGCAATCGCAATGGCAGTGCAATGAAGACTAAACCAAGGCTTGTCTAAAAGTCTTGTTATAAAGTGTAAGCATATTTCTTTTTAGATTCATCTATTCAAATATAATACAGAGTTGTCCTAAATTCGTGTTGCCCCAATAGAATAGTAAAACAAATCGACAATCACCAATTGTTGAATAAGGCACCATTATAGCTATTTGTGTAACTCCGAAAATGTGGCATAGGAAATTATAACATTTTCTTCTGGCTCAATTGTTAGATCTAGAGTTTCTCAAATATGTTGGAGAATAAAGAACAGATGTAATCACTTGATTCTGTACATCTACTGAAGAGACTATGCTAACTTTTTCTTAATTTAACGTTACTTTCATTAAAGGTGTTCCACTGAGCTTCAATCTCTAGTTTATTCTCATTAAACATTCAGTGGACTTGCACCTTTCCCACCACTGTAAATATATGGTGACCCTTTATCGATGTGCATAACATGAAACAGAATTCCCTTGGGCAGATTTTTTTTTCTGATAACTTTCTATCTGTGGAACATGTTTGCACAACATTGCTTCCGTAAAAGTGTAAACGTTGCCCTTAAATATATCTTATGTCACTAAACACTATTCGGAAACCGTTCTTGATAAGGAAAGACTCATGAGTAAAATTAAATGAAAAAAGTAATGGACCGTATCAATTGCTCAGACAGACAGTTTGTATGTGTGGCATTTTCAATGTAAGTCAATGAACTAGATCCATTAAAAATATTTTTCTTTTACTGTATACATGTTATTCTATTATTAATATTCCGTAAAAAGTACACCGTATTCAAATGATGTTGTAAATAGAAATGTAATCATTTATAGTCATCCACAGACAGACTATTTCGCTGCATTGCAGCTCTTCAGTGCGGATTAACTAATACATATCAGAAGGCAGTAATCGAACCTTACACCATCTAGTTGTAAGTCGCATACTCTCACCACTGAGCCACGGGATAGGCGCTCACAGATGATGTGTACTATGTTTTTTAATACACATTGACCGCCGCTTTTACAGTGCTTTATTTTTTCATTGACAAAAAGATTTGCATTACGCTAAGAAGCAGCAGGCGATACCATTACACAACAGTGCTCAACTCGAGAAGCGTGACTTATATACTCATCCACAGAGAACACGTTTCGTTGTATCACATATATTCAGTGTGACTAGACTAGCACCAATCTCAAACCAGTGATCGAGCCTTGAACACCCTAGTTGATAGTGGACAGCTCACATTGAGCTATGGGATACGTATATTGTATTACTCCACATACATGCATGTGTTTTTGTGACAAGGTAGTTTCTGTGAGAAATCCTTTATATATATATATATATATATATATATATATATATATATATATATATATATATATATGTGTGTGTATATATATATATATATATATATATATATATATATATGTGTAGGTGGGTGTGTGCGTGTGTGTGTGTGTAAATCGTGTTCTTATGCTGTAGATATATGTAGGAATGCGTGTATATACCTACTCGTAAAATGAAAGTGAGATGCATTAAAATATTCTATAAAACAAAAAGCAAAAAATGTGAAGGTAATCAGTAATCCAAATGTCAAAAAACAAGTAACATGCAAGAAGGAAAGCCAAGAAAAATACTTTAGCTAAAACCTGAATGAAAAACGCCTGCACAAGCTTAATGTAGCTGAACGCTGTTAATGGTTTCAAAGAGAAAAAACAATAGTCGGAAATTATTTTTTTTACCGTGAGAACTCCTTATCTGAGTGTACACATCGGATTCACATATACAAGAACTTGAAACTGATCTAAAGACAAAGGGAATCAGAGATATAAAGAGTTCTTTTTTATTTTTTGCTTTTAGATCTCAGTAAGGAGCATTAGTCTAGGACAATTAACTTTCGCCAACTACACTGAGTAAGGAAGGAGATTCCTTTGTATCACAATTACGAATACCGACAAATGTTTACAATCATAATAGTCACATAACCTCAAAATTCTGACGTCAAGAGTATGCTAATCTATACCAGCCAGGACTACGAAATCAGCTAACGTACCTCCCCACAAGGGCAGATTTAGACACACGGTTAGGTTTTAGTATGGTAAAAATCCAGCTCTCAAGATATGGCATTTGGGTTCGGGACAGCTTAGTTGAGTTAAACTACTGTCATATCTATCGAATCGACTTCAACTGTTATAAGCGTGCTACGCGGACCCACTTGCTATTACAATAGATATTACGCTTCGCCTTAATTGTGTTGATATGCTGGACACTATTTATTCCCCCCTGAAAACTCTTTATCGCAGTATCAATATCGTAATCACATATACAAGAGCAGAGATCATGAAACATTCGATTTAGCAAGATCCTGACAGAAAACGAGAGACGTAGAGTTCGGTTTTAATTTCTGTCTCTAATATCTCAGTAAAAAATATTACTTTTGGCAAATTTAGTCTCGCCAATTACACACGAGTAAGCAACTTACTCTCTTATGTATCAGAAATATTAATGCCGGTAAATGTTTACGATGATAATAGTCAGAAACAATTATGAATCCTGATGGCAAAAAGCTTACTTGATTAAACATAGTCGGATCTATTGAATGCACATCGACTATAATAACAGTGGGGGAAAATCACACTATTTTGTGTAAAATAGCTATTTTACAATATGTTTTGAAATTAAATAAAAATATATATATATATATATATATATATATATATATATATATATATTATTTATATAAAAACAGGATACTCTAATTAAAACAATTAATACACTATATTCTTTTGAAATACTTATATTTTAAACAGTTCAAAATAAATAATTGTTTGCTGTAATTCAATTATAATTTGATTTTTGGATTTGCTTTCATATATGTATATATAATAATTTTGTTTATATTACCAGTAATTAATACAAGTGACAACGGAAAATGACAAAAAATTAAAACAATGTTTATTACTTTTCAAAGGACGTGCGACCATGATCCCCTGCTAGGGGAATAGTAACTTTTGACAAATTATTTTTTCTAAATCTCTTCCGTCGCCTCCGCAACAATGGAAAAGCAAAACAAATATTTAACTTACTAATTTGTTTATATACTTCATTTCATAAGCGTAGTTTTGACTTTAAAAACAGCATTCCTTATTCCTGATATAGAATTTTGAACATAATTGTATAATTAAACGCTTACAAAAAGTTTTTATTTTTTAGTTTATTTCATTTTCGTAGTTTTTACATTTTTGTGAAAAATAAATAAATAACAATAAACTTATTGTTTTATGTTTTTGTTTACAAAAACAACATTTTTCTATTGTAGATTAACATCGTCTGTTAAATCACTCCACCTTCTAGAAAAGCAACAAATAGATTCTTCTTTTTAGGCGATTACGTTTAAAAACTTTAAAAACTTTGCGGATAGAAGAAAACGCTTTTGTTAGAAATTAGAGTAGGGTTTCGTAGTTACATTTAATTCTAAAACAATCTATCATTTTCTGACTATTCTAGCGTTTTAAGACAGCTAACTAAAATATTGTTATTGCTATGGGAGCTAAATCCGTAGCGTTTTGTTTGGGGGGTATGTCTACTTTACACATGGTGTTTGATCTTGCAACTCGGACATAGGGTTAGTTGTTTAACAATTTGATTATTAGAATCGCCCGGGGACAGCGGATCATTTTACGTTAAATATATATGAAAATTATCGGCCACTCTTAATTCTGAAATAATCGTTTTTTTTTTTCCGACTATGTTCACTGTTAACGCGTAATCGCCTAAACTAGCAGAATTTATTTAATTTTTTTGGCGGAGGATATAGCGGACGCTGTTTCCATACAAATTTACACTTACTTTATTTATTAAACCTAATATTTTTAACTATACATCCCTTTATTAAATTTTTATATTAAGCAGTTAATTTGTTTAGTTGTGTACCTTTCCCATGAAAATCAAATAAATAACTGCTTTAAACGTGTCTAATTAAATATCTTATTGTTAAGGCTAAAATAAAAAAAATAAAAAATGAGTATGTTATTGTAAATTAACACTCTCATGCCCTGTACCCCCCCCCCAATAAGATTTTACTTTTTTCCGATTACGGGTTAATACTCTTTAAAAACCTGATGATCATCATCATTTTTCAAACTATTTATTTAGTCTTTTTTCTGTCGTTAATAATAAAAGCGATCAGCACAAATAATCAGTTTGAATAACTCAGTCATATGAAATTGTTTTATTTGATCAATCGACGTTCCACTATTTAATTTGTTCATTTTATTATATAACAAGTTT
Source organism: Sepiola atlantica (assembly GCA_963556195.1). NCBI lineage: Eukaryota > Metazoa > Mollusca > Cephalopoda > Sepiida > Sepiolidae > Sepiola > Sepiola atlantica. The sequence continues at coordinate 125,639,159 of OY744523.1, forward strand.
TTAATGGGGAATTAATTTTCATTTTTATGCTGAAGCAAAATAAAATTCTTCGACTTTGAATACCTTAAAGACGATATCTATTAAAAATGTTTTCCTAATAACTAACATTTGACTATGTTCATGCACAGTAAATGTCATCAACATTGGAATCTATCAAATTAAATAACGACATTATAAGTTGTGTTATTTTACTCCAAATTAGCAAAATATCAAATATAATTTTTTTTTTTTGTTGTAAAAATTAGTACTGTCTCAGTAATTGCTGCCCGGAGGGCGGGTAGTTATTGCTAGTATATATATATATATATATATATATATATATATATATGATACGTCAATGAAAATGAATAAGACCTGCAAATGGAAGCAAATCGATATCTTCAGTTGTTCAAAACAAGGAGCAGTTTAATTAATGAAATACATTTATTTTTCTTCTCTTTCATTCCTTAAACCAGGCTTTTCAAAGATTAAAATCTTATCATCAGAGGAAAAATTATGATTGATAAGTTGACAGGATAGGACTGCCAAAGTTTCAAATTTGAAAGAGTTTTTTTTTTAAATTTTAAAGTTCAAACGGGCATGGGAATCACCAATAACGAAATCCAAAAAAACGTGGGGCTCAGAAATATTGGTAAATCCAGAGGAATCTTTATAAAAATCCAACGACGACGATTCCACTCAGGTCTGTTGCCATCGGAGAAGGATCAAATAAAAATGGCCATGACAAGGAAAACAATATTCTTCCTGTATTTTTGCTCTATCCAGTATATTGAGCTTTCCTTATTTCACAATAGGTCCAACTCTCTAGAAGTTTACCTGTTAGTTATAATTTACATATATATATATATATATATATATATATATATATATATATATATATATATATATGTATGTGTGTGTGTGTGTGTGTGTGTAATAAATCACAAAACTATCACCATGAACAGTGTTGCATTTCAACCTCCGAGGACACACCAAATTAAGTTTTACATAATATCATATTCGCATGTTTTTTTAGAAACATAAGATTTTAATTGAAGTCTAGAGTTTTTTCTTGTAAATGACTCAATTTTAACAAATTGGATTTATCGCGTTTTTCTTGTGTACACTTCACACACACATACACACACACACACACATATATATATATATATATATATATATATATATATATATATATATATATATGCATTAGGAAACAGTGGTTTTAAGGAAAAATTAAGATATGTTGAAGTGACAAATAAAAGCAAACCTAGGAACAGAGGACGGAAAACTATATGGTTCCACCCTCCATTCTGTCAACAATCCAATATGGATATTGGTAGAACGTTCTTAAATTTATTGGACAAGCATTTCACCAAAAGTAACCCGTTATATGAAATATTCAACCGTAAAACGGTAAAAAAAATAGTTACTTGTGTACAAAAACATGGACAACATAATCACTTCTCACGATAAAAAGATTTTGGAAACAACAACTAACAAGAGTAAAGACAAAGAGAAAAAATGCAATTGTCATATTGAAAAAAACTGCCCGCTTAAAAGATACTGCAATGTAGATAATGTAGTGTACAAAGTCACAACTTTTCCACACGAGAACACAAATGATAGAAAAATATATATAGGAATATCTGCTGGCAATTGGAAGCAACGCTTTTACACACATAAACATTCGTACTCTAATCCGAATATCACCAATAAAACCGAATTAGCAAAGCATGTGTGGTTTATAAAAAATATGGGATTAAAACCAATCATTGATTGGTCTATACTATGTAAATCAAGCACTGCGAGGGGTTTCAGACATAGATGCAATTTATGTCGGGAAGAAAAAATTAGAATCCTAAAATATGCAGACAACAATATCTTAAATAAAAGGGACGAATTATTGGAAAAATGTAGCCATCGGCACAAATTTAAAATAAGTAACCTGTATTTTTTTTGTAAATAAAATCTATATAAATCTCGCCATTTAATTTATCGTCATATAATAAAACATTTTTTAATCGTGTGCAATGATATATATATATATATATATATTAATATATATAATTTCATCTCTGCTTAATATGAAGTTCAATTGATTATCAGCTAACACTGAAAAATATCAGCAACTGTGTAGTCACACTATTTATATGTCATATTTATACGATACTAATATATATATATATATATATATATATATGTATGTATGTATATATATATATATATATATATATATATATATATATACTTATATATCAATTAATTATTGAATGCATTTCATATAGTGATATATTTAGAGTGGACGTTGTTTTCTACATGATACCCGTGTTTTACGTAGATAAATACTATGAAAATCATCGGATAATGCTATTATACGTTGTGTGAACACACACAGCATAAAATAAAGCCTATACTGCATTAGAACTGGTACAAAATAATGAGATTTGGTGGAACTTAACGATCGTTTAATCTATGGGACAATATAGATTGCATATATACATTCCTACACTAATAACCTTTCAGTGTAATTTCTAATAATTATCTCTATCTTATGCGTACCCGGAACAGGCAAAGGCACAACAATATATTATATCAATACATATTAAAGAAAAATATAGCTCGTATATTTCTTAAAATATATATAATTATTATTTTCTTGTGTATGTCCATGGTTAGAAGTTTTCTACACAGAGAATACTAAATTATTGACTGCTATATTTGAAGTAAACAATCATATTAACGAAATAATACGATTTTCTAATTTTTTTAAACGCATTATGGTCTTGTTCACCAAAATCAGTTATTACGTAACATTTTTGTGATGGCATATCTTACGAGCTTTAATTAATAAAAAAAAAGCAATCCAATATGTTTCCACCTAGACACATAAATAATAGTTTTTAAAGTATAAAACGAAGACATATTACACATGATGTCGGTTGCATCAATGCTTTTTTTCACTTCGATATCTAGAAGAATGACAACCTTTTTATGATGTCATTTTCACAAAAATGTCGACAGATGCTTAAAGAGAAGGGCATGTTGTAAACATTCAAATTAAATGACATAGACACTAAACATGATTTGTATAATTTTATAAATAACTTGTGTGTGGTTTATCCCATAATCGGAGTTTTCACATCTACTACTAAGGGACATTAGGTGTACTAGCAAAACTATGCTCCCTCCGGTCGCATATTTATGCTAGGCTACCGCGTCAGAAATGAACACTCACGCGTAAACCGATGGATCCCCAGTCATATTTTTTGGGGTGATTAGACATTTATTTTTTGTTGTTTTTGACCAATAATTTTTTTAGTTTAAAATAAAGAAAAAAAGAAATTCGACCCTACCCCGATTTTTTTTTTACTCTCCCCCATAAATAGAAATATGTTTAGTTTAAAGAGAAAGAAAGAACATTTTTTGCCCCCCCTTCCTGAATTTTTATTTTATTTTACATAGATAAAAATAATTTTAGTTAAGAAAAGGAAAAAAAATGTTGACCGCCTTCCCCCATTTTTTTTTTAAATTCTCCCCCAATACGTACACATATTTTTAATTAAAAAAGAAAATAAAATAAAACCTAACCCATATCTAACCCACACGTTGACCTTGACCCTAACCCTAACCACGTCAAAGTTAGTGCGGGTCCTAAAATGAAAAAGAACCAAAAAATCAAATACAGTGAACATTGTCTGTGTGTTTGTTTGTTTAATGACCTGTTTTTTAATTTAACAATTTGATTCTAAAATCAGTTGTATAGTTTTCCAGTAAAATGTGTTATTTTTTTGTCGACAATAAAGAAAGAAAATCACATCTTTTTTTAATAAATAAAACATGGAATCATAAATTCAGGTAAGATCGTGAAAAAAATGATAATATTGGATATGAAAGTATTAAGAAATCAAATACAGAGGGAGGGCGTTTCAATGGATTAACACTGTTTAATCAGTTGGGTGTTAGATGAAATAACTACGTAACTCATTAATTTTTAAATCAATTATTATTTTAACAGTTTGATTCAATAAATTTGTGTTTTAAAACATAATGGCTAATAAGATTAAGAAAATAAACAAACTCAGAACGTTTTAAAGTAACACGGTTAAATGTCAATGTTTTGTTGACATTTGAAAATACGCGCCGTCTCGCGTTCGTATTAATTTGATGGAGGGAGGTCGTTAAATGGATTAACGCTGTTTAATCAGTTGGGCGTAGATGAAATAACTACGTAACTCATTAATTTTTAAATCAATTATTATTTTAACAGTTTGATTCAATACATTTGTGTTTTAAAACATAATGGCTGATAAGATTAAGAAAATAAACAAACTCAGAACGTTTTAAAGTAACACGGTTAAATGCCAATGTTTTGTTGACATTTGAAAATACGCGCCGTCTTGCGTCCGTATTAATTTGACGGATGGAGGTCGTTAAATGGATTAACGCTGTTTAATCAGTTGGGCGTAGATGAAATTACTACGTAACTCATTATTTTTTAAATCAATTATTATTTTAATTAAACAATTTGATTCAATAATTATAATTTGTAAGTAAGATTATTAGCGAGCAAAATGGCGTAAATACATGTTGAAATTTGAAGAAAACAATCATTAATGTATATTTGCGAATACTAATTTATTAGAAGTACAAATGCAATTGATTATGTAGATTGAGACACGCGCATAGTGTTTGCGGCGGTTTTTTTTTTCATAGTATATAATGAAGCTGGCGGACTTATGAGATAGTCATACTACTCTGATGGAGTTTCGGATTCAGACAGACATATAAATAAACTCCATTATTCATAGATGTGTGGTTGAAGCTAAACATATACTATTACTTCTTTAATGTACTTTTATACTTTTAGTGCCCAATTCAGTTTACTATTGTATTTCGAACTAATGTATATCATATCTCAATGCTTAATTCAGGGGAGGACATATCGTATATGTTCGGTGTAAATGATACCATTCGCCCTGGAAATATATATGCCTGTTTGTAAGAGTACTGTAGTATATGCTTATTCGCCATGATTACATCCTCCCAGCTACTACATTCTCTTTTTTTCTCGGATATGTTGTCATGATTCTATTAACTTGGACTCACCCTCTTATTGGGAAAGACAGTATAGTATATGTTTGTTTGTCATGATACCATGCTTCCAGGCTAGCAAATTATTCACCAGCAGGAGCATACATTTGCTAGTTAAAATTATACAGAATTATTACAATATTAACAACTTCTTTATTTAGAAATTAATAATTACGTAATGCATTCGTTAGATGATAATTGATCATCTGAATTATTTTGATTATTTGGACTACTGTTCTCATCTTGGATGTTATTTATATAATGCTTTAGCCGATGTAATCTCCGACTTCATTCCGATGGATATATCTGAACTCAGGAATATTTATGCCCTACTCCGGATTCTATGATGACATTTTTAACTCAACACATCATTCAATCCACGGATTAAACTGTTCTAGTTCCGTTTTTCGCATAGATGTGGTAAAGACTAAAATAAATGGTCAGTTTGTATCGCCTGTAGTTAGAATCGAACCTTCACACTTCAGAAGACTATTGCTTAAAAGTGATTGTTACGTAACGCCGTAATCCGTTGCGACACGCCTCCACGGAGCGAGTACAACTTATATTCGTGGGTGGAACAAAGGGTTAGGTTCGTAATTTCGTATACATTATTGACGCCGACTTACAACAAAATACCGAGTTCGTAAAAGTTCACATGAAAAAGCTGTGTTTGTTTTATAACGTATTGGAAGAATTACAGAACACATGGTGTAAAATGTGTTGAACGTGTATGTTATGTATTAAAACCAATGTTTCTTTGTGTGATAGAAATCAATATGTTAACAGTTAACTGTTTCAGAGGATCTAAGGAAACCATTGCATTCTTACTTCGATTGTATGATTTAAGTCCATGAAACAACTTAAATATATTAGAACGAAAAGAAACAGAATTATTTTTTCGATAAATTTTCGCCGTTTCATTAAACACAAATACACTCATAAGAAAGCATAACTGGGAGAAATAAAAAGAAAATTAAACAAAGTATATCTAAGTAAAGAATATATTTTAGAACGTTTTAATATTTGAATAATTATTTTAAATTTTTATTTTGAAGATTAAACGAATTTGTAATAGGCGTTTGTCATTTCGCAGCTGACTCTAACAACAAGTATTTCTTTAAAGAATACACCAACACTAACGGTTTTTGATATTACTTGACCTTATATCGCCAATCTTTTTTTCCCGAAAAAAGTGTAAGCATGCCTATATTTGAAATTATTTCAAACCAGCAATATATTTAGACATCGAAACGCCGAGTTAATACTGCTAGTAGTTAAACTTAAAAAACATTTTGACTATTTAACAAAAGGAATACGGGAGCTATTTTTGATATGTTGTTAATCAATATAACAAAAAAAAACATTAATATATATTGTCGCTATCTTTGTCATGTGACGTATGTTTATGTATTTATATATTCGTATTATATAATTCAGACTTAAATATTTAGCCGATAATTATAGAATTATGAAACACAACTGTAAGGCGTAGAAGTCCAAAATGTAGGCTATATATAGCTTAATTTATTTTTATGCCAGAGAAAAATATAGGGGTTTAAGTCCGTCGTGAAAATTCAGATACCTATGATATATATGCATTTTTAACAATAGGTATAATACATAAATTATTAAATATTCATTAATTTCATTTAATTTGGAGTATTTTAAAGGGATGGGTGCATAATATTGTCACGAACTCCAACTTGAAAATGTAATCATATCTGTTTTTCATTGAATTAGATCCATGGTCCTTATACCTGAATTAAGTCAATTCCCCTTATTTCAAGTCCGTCTTAAGACTCCATGTGCTAAAGCTTTAAACTTTAGACATTTTCCAGATGGATGTTTATCAAAATTGGAATAAGTGACATAAGGTTTAGTATTATTATATATTTATTTTAATCTTTCAATAGTTACATAAAAGTGGTGCACAACTGTTCTGGCCGGGGAATTAAGTATACCTGCCATGGGACAGGTATTCCTCTAGTTGATTAATACACGTTTTGTATTATCTCTATCCTTTAAAGAAAACCCGATACCATTTTCCTGTTTTCATGACAAAAACATGCGATTTAGTGACAATTTTTCCATGGATTCACCAGTAAAACATCGGATTTATGTTAAATGAATAGACAAACTCATATGTTGTTTAGAAATAAATAATCCACAATACCTACCGTTGTGTAAGCCAAATGTTGTTTTCGTAATAACCTCTTGTTTTAATATAGACTATTACTTTAAAATAAAAGTGTGTCTCTCTAGGAGGTATTTAGAACCAGAAACTGGCTCTAGATGTTATCACCTTGTTTTATATCCTTATAAAAATGTATATAATAGCTTAATTATATACAATTTTTAAGGATATAAAACAAGGTGATAACATCCAGAGCCAGTTTCTGGTTCTAAATAACTCCTAGACATACATAGACGTCTTCTAGTGTATCGCGGGTGGCTGTTGTAGTAGATATGAGTGTTAAAGTGAAAACTCCTTCCACTTCCTATACGTACGACCGATTTGAAAATATATAGTGAAGAAAATCAAAATCAATGAAAGCGACTCAAGCGAATTTTTTTTTAATAACATAGAACAATATGTGACAGAAATAATTACCCGAAAATGGTTTCAGATCAGTAGGAAGAAAACACTCACTTTGATTCTCCAGATGTAAAGCAAGGTTGCCCGTATCTGCGTATGCATGTCGCGACATCATAATTAAATTGTTTATCTAAGAGCCAAACTAATCGCAGATTTAAATACAGCACCCTTGATCTGATTTCTTTATAAATGTGTGAAGTTCCTGAACCCTTTTAAAACGCATTATCACAAAATTAAATTACATCAAAAGTGCATTAGAAATAAATATTCTGACATTTTCAGCGTTCTCTTTTAGCCGACCGAACAACAAATTTCTACAGCAAATCATCGCACTGACTTATTGTTTACTTTAAAAATAAAATATTTATCGTTTTTATTAAAATTGGATAACAAATAGTTGATAAATGTTCACTACTATATTTTATTTAATAAGAATGTTTTCATTAAGCTTTATGTGTGTTTTCTTTATTTTAGAATATCGGACTATTTTATATCAATGAGGAGAGGAAAATATCCATATGCCGAACTCCTATAAGTAAGTTAGTAAGACGAGTTATATGCGTTAGATAGGTGGCATTGTGTACACATTCTTTGAATTCAGTCACAATAGTGTATGCCATTGTGGCTTCCAATCTCACACTAAACAATTGTTTTTTTGTTTTTTTGCCATAACGTCCTAGTTATTTCCTGGCCGATATTGATCATCACTTTTTATAAAAGTAATAATACACAATATTAACTAGATGTACTTAATTTTTATCCTGGTTTAAAAATTAAAGATATGCTTGAACTTTACATATATGTGTACTTCAGCAAGTTATATGTGATGTAATACCACATAAAATATATCTTCTGTATGAGAAAAATAGCAATGATGACTTTAATAATTTAGCGATCATATAATGAATTTCATATAATTACAAAATTAATAAACTCAGCGTTGACATTTTGCCCTAATAAAGTTTGATATAGTTGATGCAATATGTAAATCTATAAGAGTATTGTGCAATAACATGTCGCGATTAAAATACTCGCGTTATCTTATGAATAAATACGCCTCCAAATTGAATTCTATGCGCTAATTTATGAAATAATTTGTGTTTTGTCGGTATAATTTTTTACAACTATGTAACCTCGAAATTGTGATTAGCTTCCTTTGATATCAAGCACACTAATTAACTGTTTCCTCCGCGGCTTACGAAGGCGGTTATTTTAGCTCTAATTATTAAACTAATTTACCAAACAAATATTTATAACATTATTTTTGAAAATTATGACTCGTCTAAAAAGAAAATCCTACGAACAATATCATTTAAGAGAATTCATTTATTTTTTTTAATAAAAAGGGAGAAAATTGCGCAAACATATTAAGACCAAGTAATTGTAAACACGTAAAGTACACGCGGAAACATAAAATACGTTTGATGCCTCCGTGTGTGATTTATTTAAGTATTTGTTTGTTGAACTAGTGCAACTTCTGCATAGAGCCCATTAAAATCGTGTATCCGGATTCTCTGGTTCGCATAAAATCATCCTCTTTGGTTGCAGCTGTTCCTTACCCTGTAGAATTGCGGGGTTTTATCCCCGACATCGTGTGCAGCAAGGTAGCGGTTGCATCCGTAGTCGTGAAACGTTTAAGCCAGAAAACGCACACAGTGCTATCGCAGAAAAACATTGAACTTTTCACTCTATTTATTTGCGATTCTGGGCCTGCCATTTCTTTGCTTGCAACATGCATATGCAGTAACGACAAGAGAACGACAGATCCTGATGCTGACTAACCCCAAAAGTATATGAGATCCACGTAAGGCGTGTGGTGGCCTTAACTCTGCTTGATGCCAAAACTGCCCCCTATGTATGACTCTGACGCATATCAGAGTCTATGATATCATCGCTCTGACATTACTACGGCCCTATCACAGTTAGGAAAGAATACATTTTTAGGGTTGTGCGTATGCTTGGTCAGATGACACGTAAATGTTATATATGTAGTTCTGATTACTTTAATGAAATCAATGCAACAAACGCGGTGCGGAAATACTAGTGTGTATATTACTTGCTTCTATATATGTCTCTGTGTATTATCATGATACTAAACAAAGACGACTGAAAACATCTAGTCTCATATTTCAATACCACATTAACATCAATCAGACCTGCATTTTAAAAAATATATATATCCAGCTATAGTAAAAAACGTTCCATTCTAGGCATTTTATTTCTTTCAATATTGGTTAATTTCTAAAAGTTCACATCAAATATAACATATGCGGATGTATTTAATCTTCACGCTTCCAGTTACATTTAAAACTAATATATCCCATTCAGACTACTGCATGGATCGGCTTCCCCCGATCACTATGACAATACATCTTACTTCTCATCGCTTAGTTATCAACCGACTAAACCCTACTACACACACACTATCGCTTAACAAACCATATAAGAATTTTCACTTTACTCCCACCATGAGACGACTGTATGTATATCGATTAGCTCTATTGAAGTAACATGTCTACTTGAAAAAGTTATTTCAATGTAAACAAATATATACTTAACCCAGCATGTATCTCTCTTCCCCATTTTTGCTTATATCATTTTTATTTTTATACTTATGAATTCAGATCGATATTATTGGCGATATCATTGAACTGCATAATAAACACATTTTAGTAACATTTATTAATGATGGATCTCTATTTGATGTGAGTTCAAATCCTTCATCAGTCGAGAATGTTATTCTGTTCTCTGCAGATATAGAGAAGTGAAATCAAATGTTTTAAGTTTGCCAGTTCACTACCGAGACAAGAAAGCTGAAGCAATCTAAGTCAGTTGAATACTGCTTGCAATAAATTTATGGATAAGACATTAGGTCAACTAGAGCTCATATATCACATATATAGTTTGTTTTCTTTATGTGCCAGGGAATTGCTTGGGCCAAGCCATATGAATTCTAGTTATCGTGGAAAATGTGAGATAGTTTCACTGAAGAGATCCACGCTCTGCTGCACCTTGAGTCTGCCTGGTACCTTTTGTACTAATTACTGATATTTTTAAAAGGCGAATAATACATGTTTGTGTGAGCACGAGGTTAACTCAATATAAATCTACTTTAACTAATACCCTAATGGAAACCTCTTGTACTGTTGCTCTTCATTCTGACTGTGTACGATATAATAGAGTAGATATAATTTCGAACCCCTGTTCTGTTTCATTTCACTTCAGTCGAAGTTCTCACAAATCAAAAGGGGGCCTACCTGGAGCTAACACTTGATCTCTATATGAGATATATTGATATTAAAATATCCAATTATTATGCTGTCAAACGTTGAGATTGTAAAGAAGTTTAGAATATAAATATTCCTCCAATTGACCAGTTTAGTACGTTATTTATTGTGGCCCCTTCAATTACAGCATTCAAGGACAAATCTTTATCTAGTATGTTTGAGTATCAAGCTGTGCTGTTACTTGAGGTTACATTACTTGTAGAAATGCCCCATTCTTAGTATTAGGGAGTGTGTAGCCGTGTAGAGGGGATCTTATTTAGGTTTCGAATACTATTTAAAAATATTTAGTGAGGGTTTACTTTAAGAGGGAAGTATTGCCATGTCAGGTTGAGTACAACACACTATTGTACAGAGACACCGAAGACACTCTGGGATGGTGTCTATAGGTAATTCAAACATTCTTAGAATCTCAACTAGTATGAGTAGGAAACCTCCGAGATAATATTAGGCTATCTCCGCGTATCTCACCTATGCTTTCCATCAACTTCAATTGCTATACATGCAGCGCGAGTTAAGTTACACCTGTCCAGAAATTGATTATTATACAAACATTACTTGTCTATATACTTCCAATCACACAAGCAGGGTCATAGCTTATACATGATTTTTCTACACGGAAATTGGGTTAGTTACCACTATTAAAACAGTGCCTTAATAGGAATTATTCAGAGTAATAAAATAATGAATACATAAGTAGTACCCAAAAGCTTTCCAGATTATTACGTACGTAAACTTTTCACAAAATAAATAGATAGTTCGATTGGGAAATATAGTTATTGGAGATCAATCTTAAGTCGATACAGGAATTTAGAAAAACTGAAGAATATAGTATGTTTGACTCTTCGTTTATAATTGAAAATGTTTTCACCAGGACAACACTTAACAACCCTGCTAGTTCATTCTTATTTTGGATATTTATTTTGATTTTTTTAATCAAACACTATTCCGATTCCCACTCGAGACTAAAGGAGAACAGCCACTTACTCGGTCATTCTCATGAGAATCGGTAAAGAACAGAGAGAATTAAAGAATCATTCTAAATGCCATCTCAAACAGCGTACTTTTATTTTATTTTTACACAGAGCTGAGGAGAGAGAGAGAGTAAAAGACGGAGACTTAAAGAGAATCCCATCAACAGAACTGGTTTAATCCGGACATCTAAAAACCAATTTAATGGGGAATACTTGATTCCATTGCATTGCAGCATTGAAACTAATACACCCGAAATTGCCTTTCCGAAACCTTTTATCTCTTAGAGTCTTAATAGATCTCAAGATGAAAACCGGATCTGGCTTCAGTCAATTGTTATTTGTTATCAGTGGAGCCATACAATTACAGTACTATTGATGACTGAGATTATTGCGTATCTTTATTCAAGAAAGTCATCCCGATGAACATTAGAACTTGTATCGAAACAAGTGTACAGTCTTAAGGCATAAGCACTAAATAAAAAAAAGCTAATTTTAGTTATGTTAGGAAATTCTTTTTTATGGGGTAAACGAATCTAAAAATGCAATTTAGCAGGCATGTCTAAGTCAACATGTATAAGACATTACAGACGTGGGTATACACTGCATAAAGTACTTGAAAACATATCTAGTTGTTCTTACATAAAGAATATTATTCTATTTAATTCTGTTATATGTCAAAGTCATCAATAGCGGCCAATATAAATATACAACGAATGAAAGACTGCACAATTATGGTGTTTATTATGGCTGAATACAGCAATTCTGAACTAGGTGTATTTTAAATTATGGCTATAAAGGTGTAGTGCCGCAATTTAAAAATAGAGCCAATTCTTTTAAGTTCGCTTATCTTTCGACGGGAACGCTGTCAAAAAGTCAAAGGGTTTATATGAATAAGTATCTGTATTATCAAAATTTAATGATATACATTTAGAACACTTGCATCTATTCGGTAAGTACAGCACACCTTTGGTGGTAATCTAAGTGGATCTGTGAGATCGATTGCAATAGAATGCACTGTATTAGAAAGAATAATCAGAAATATTGTCGACAAAAGATATAAGAAAAAAGTATCTTTATGAGCAAAAGTAATTGTAGATCGGATATATATAAACACCACCAACACTAAACATACCCAACATAGAAAAGGATGACGAAAGTTATTTCTGATCACATGATATCTAACATATGGTATCCTACCTTCTCAGATATAATATTTTGGACTATTTTGTAAGTAGCGTGTTAGAGAGAAAATGTTAATTAGAAGCTCCATGACACTTCATACGCTCTAAAGGTGTCTATAGTTACAATAGTTCTATAATAAACAAGGGCTATCTTATACTAACATGTAGGCGAGTCATATCTCACATACAACCGGTTTTCAAAGCTGGATGAAACTATGATAAATAAAATTACAAAATAATATAGTTATTCGTATTCGCGAAAATGTTGTTTCATAGTGGTAATTTTTGTGTATGTATAAACTTCTTATTAAATACGTTATGTACTTTATATCAACATCTAAAGTTAGTGTGCCAGATTTTCGAAGTCACCAGCAAATAAATAAAATTCTCATGAATCTATACTACATTTTTACGCTTGTTTTTTCGACTATTTTATTGACACAAATACATTTTATTTCGCGTCACTGTGTTCCTTAAAATACTAATTCCGGAAATAAAAACATTTACAGTGAATACTTCTTAGCTTATACACCGATTATTCCTATATATTACACGGGATTAATAATCTCATAATATTTCCGTTGACTTCTGGGGAAAAATATATTTAAAAACCCGATTTTTTTTGTTATAAGCAAGTTAATCATTTTTGTTGACTTAAGTGATAGGAATAAGAATGGGATAAACTGCAATATTTATTAAATAATCGATTATTCAAACAAGGTTTATATAAACAGTTTAATTTTTCATTTTTTCTTTCATCTATTCATGATTTAATAAATATTGCATTTTATCCGAGGTTTATTCTCATCATCTATCTACTTATACTATTACTTTATTGCGTATATCAAGCATTGCCTTATGCAGATATGATATCATTTAAAGATATCATCTATATATTTATTTTCTTACTTCGCATATATATATATATATATATATATATATATATATATATATATATGTATGTATATATATATGTATGTATATATATATATATATATATATATATATATATATATATAACATAAAATATAATAACACGAAATCACATAATTGTCGATGCAATAATTTATTTCAACCGTGCGGTTTTTTCAAGCATCACTCAGACAATTACATTGTTGAGACTGATAGAAAATTGAATTTCCCTACGACAATTTAAACACAACCAGAGAGAGTGGTGGTAGCAAGCAATTTGATACATCTTTTATAGAGAGGGGGAAATTTAAAACTTATATTTAACTATGGCGGTCGAAGGGGAGGGATCTTTAAGTTAATCAACTAAAAACTGCCGTGTCAAAATTATGACACATACGACTTGATGATATCATACATATAGACAACTTTACTCACGCGCATACACAAAACTAAATACGCACACGTCCTATGCGCACGCACATACATAATCTCACTCGCACATTACCATAACTAAGCATAATCACATACACAACTTTTATTCATACATCTCTAGCCGAGACGAAATGCGTCCGGCGAAACTCGTGTTCTCAAACTCGGTAGGAGAAAAGAAAGAAACAAGAGAAGAAATAGACAAACCGCGTGTCATAGATTCCCAGTCCGTCTGGATTCCAAGAAAGAGAATCTAATTGAAATAAAATTATACGCACATACATATATGTATACATACAAATCCATACGTACACACACATACATATATATACACACACACACACACCTACATATAAGCATATATATACATATACATATATATATATATATATATATATATATATATATATACATACACACATACATATATATATATCCCTGAATCTATTTGAAATATTGACCAAATGACAACGCATGTAGTTACTCACACATGTAAACATATACATACCTATACATACACACACATACATATACATATACGCATATATACACATATATATACATACACACACGTACATATATATCCACACACCTACACACAATATTTACATAACACTCTATATTCTTACTGATACAATATGAGTTCTAAAAATTAGTCTTACCTTATTTATATTTTAGATTAATTTGATAATCTATAGTTAAACCCTAATTCAAGTCTAATAATGTCTAAAATATATATATATATATATATATATATATATATATATATATATATATGAAGATAAGATATACGATACTGGATACAAGATATAAAAAAAAAACGAAAAGGAAAAAAATTAAACAGATGAATAAATAATCAAAAACGAAAAATTAACCGTTTTTTTTCAGATCTTCTGACGACTTTCGTTTATCTAAAGAAAAAACGGCAAATATCTCGTTTTTTATAGTTTTTTCCTGTGTTTATATTTTCTTTCTTGTCTGTTTCTCATATATATATATCTATATATATATATATATATATATATATATATATATATATATATATATATATATATATATATATATGTGTGTGTGTGTGTATGTGAATATATAAAAATTACGGATTTTTTAAAGTTATGGTAATTGCGGTGAATCTTTAGTTTGTTTAATAGTATGTGTGTTGTTCATGTTGGTTCGCAAGTTACTCATAATTTTGACGTTTATTTTCAAATTTAAATAGACATTCACATACAGCGTGACATACGTGAGGCAATCGAAAGGGGGTGTGAAACATGTTCTATTTAAATTGTTTTGACAGTATAATAATTGTCACCACTCATACTGATGTACGAGAGTAATATAATCGTAAATGAAGAACACTCCGGAAGAAGGCCGGAACCCACGACAGCCGATGTAGTATAAATATGAATGTAAATATTAACATCGTTCAATGAATGTAAATGATAATAAACCTTTGTCTCCAATTTAAGACAAGAAAGTGATATACTTTCTTTTTACTCTGGCAACTATCTTTCAGGGTTTTTTTTTGGTCAATCGCTATTCAATTGAATAAGGACCGCCCATGAACGTACATTTTTTTTCATCCGTGTTTGTTGGTTATGATATACCCAAGGGTGTACAGGATCTTCTCATCAGTAATGTTATTGACTTGGTGTCATAACACGTTTCGGCTTTTATTTCCCCAGGATATGACTTCATGGTATTATTTTTTGCTACATACATTATCATTGCGGACAGGTAACGCTACAAATAAAAAAATGTGTTATTTATGTTTAACATTTCTTTTTTTGTTGTCTATCTAAATTCTTAATAAATTAATATTGTGCAGACAAAGATCCACAGAAATGATGTATAAACGTATACTGAAATACGTCTACGTGAGAATGCACAAAAATTCAGCTATTATTCTTTTCATTTATATAATTTAGTTTATTATTTGCTTATTTTTCTATTCTCCGTCTTAACTTATTTTGTGTTTCCAGAAGTCAATTCACAGCGCAAATATTTATTTATATATTGACATTTGGCTATAAATTCTTGTTTTGCGTTTAATAAATAAATTTGAGTTTTGAAGTTTATAATGTGATATGTATCGTCTTAGCATAATTTACAAGTTGTCCGATTTATATTACAAGAAGGTGCTAACTTTAAAACTTCCCAATTAACATCGTTATCTATGTATTTATTTTCTGTTTCCTTATATATATACATATACATATAAAGGATTATATTTTTGTTTGAAAAAACTTAACAATGTGTATTGTAAAAATAAGTAAAATTTATTTTAATCTGAATTTTCGAAAAATAACATTCTCTTTGTCAAAATAGTGCTTTTCTTTATTTTTTTATTTTTATCTGATGGCAATGGGCTGTAGGGTCAGAAATCACGTTATGTCTTTTTGAATCAGTAGGAGTGTGTAGACATAATTCTTAAACCATTGTTTTGTAATAGTATTATGTTTAGTATTAAAAAGGAAAAAAACACTGCTTTGACAAGTAGAATGATTATTTCACGAAAGCCCAGATTAAAATAAATATTTATTTTTTACAATACATATTGTTATGATTTAAAAAAATATATATAATACTATTACGAAACAAGCAACTGAGTGTAATATTGATAATTATAGATAGTTTATTTAATTCTAGGAAATATTAACATTTTATCCACAAAATAAGTAGCCAGTCTGTTTGTTTTATTTGCTTCAATATTATGAAGTAGATAAAAACAAATTATATTTCGTTTATTTTAATTATATTGATTGTTATTTACTCACTAGGAGTTCTCACACAGGTCACCAGTTATTGCTCATCGACAACCGGTGGTATTCCATGGAGTCTGCGTGACAACAAGTCCCCCCAGATTTCCAGTATTATTATTATTATCATTATTATCATTATTATTATGATTATTATTATTAAAAAGTGTATTAATATAGAGTCAAACATTATTTTGATTTCTCTAAGACTGATTTGTTTCGTTATTTAGATCCTATGTTATATCTGAATAAATAAATGTGTGTTACGCTGATGTTTATCTTTATAATAAAATAAATATTTTTAAAAGTAATATAATTTAATTTCTATTCGTGTTAATTTCGGGTTGGTGTATTTTATTAAATTCTGTAATTATACAATCTCTATGAATACCAATATCTATCTTTGTAAAATAATGATGAAGACATGTTGAGTAATAACGCATAAGACGTCATCGAGAGGATAAGAGCATGACACTGCAATAATGAAGAAACTTCGAAGACTACATAGATTGTCAATTAAGCTAATATAACAACGGAAATGAAGCGATAACCTTTGAACGAACCTAGGTGGGTGAGGTCGATGAGTTAATTTCAGAGTACGGCGTAGTAAAAAAACGACTCGATAACCTTTAAAAATTCAGATGCACGAGGCCAGAAAAAAGAAGGCACCCGGAGTGAAAAGTCAGAAATTAAAACGGTGGTTTTAAACGAAGGAATATGGAGCGCTTACGTAGCAGAGATCGAGTTGGGAGTATATAGAGAAACACTTGTCGTGGGTCAGCCCCGATGAGAGGTACTCCCACCATGGTCGAACTGTCGTAAACAACTGGCGTGGGGAGCACAAACCTTCCCTAGATTCCGGGAGCAGACTGCTACAGAACGTATTGTAGTGTTTCCCTCTAGATTACAAGGTAAACCACTCTGCTTGGTTTTCGTGAAAATTACCTACGTTGGGTAGAGTCGAAAATCAACCGTCGTCAAGGTAAAGAAAGAGGTTTATTCGTAAGACAAGGGAAATAACAATAATGACAAAGGACCTTTGCTAACAAAGAAATATTTAGTTATAATATGTGTATACTACTATTTCAGACACTTACACCAGTTAGTGGTGAAGAATAAAGAAACAGAGTTTCTCGAGCACGTCCGTGTCTCTATCGTTTTGTTTTGTTCTATGCTACCGGGCACCCCGAAGGTACGGGTATTGCAACATCTTGTTACTTATTGATAAATGTTTATTTATTATTAACTTATTAATTCACATTCTTATATTCCATCAAAGCACCTCCTCATTACAAAAACATTTTTGTTCGCACTATCTATCAATTTATTATTGTTAATCATACAGTATTCATTTTCGTCAATGGTCTATAATGTTTCGATAATTTTCGGGTATATTTATATGTTATTCTGCAAATTCTTATGTGTTTAAATATTTGTTTTAATATGTATAAATCTTTAGCAAGCAAAATAATTTACCTAGGTAAATTATTTTGCTTGCTAAAGTTTTATAACAATAATGACAAAGGACCTTTGCTAACAAAGAAATATTTAGTTATAATATGTGTATACTACTATTTCAGACACTTACACCAGTTAAGCAAAATAAGTTACCTAGGTAAATTATTTTGCTTGCTAAAGTTTTATACATATTAAAACAAATATTTAAACACATAAGAATCTGCAGAATAACATATAAACAAATCTATCACTCCGCGAGTTAGAACATGCTAACACAAAAGAAAATAGATCGTAATTATATAACTCCTACAAAAGTAATTTCGCAATCAATCGTAGATTGGGCTAGCAAGGACCTTTAGATATATTCTTATCTGAATACTAAACCATACAATAATTATTTTTCGGTATTATATGACAGTAAGATACCTAGGTAATAGGAAATATAGATTTTGGAAGTTTCTCCTATAGGTGTTCTTTATTGAAAATGAGACAACTTTTAAGTAATAACTAAAGTATACTGCGGTTTATTTAAAAATCTTGATCATTGTAAAGGAAATGTTAACACCTTATATATTGACTTTTTTTCTCTGAGACGCATCAAAATATATATAAGATCTCCATAGAACTGAAAATATATGATTTGTAAATTATCATGAATAACACAGAATAAGTCATTCGTATTTCTCCTTTTAAATACTACATTAGTAATTATATAAGGTAACGTGAACAAAATAAAAGTAAACAGTAAAATCCATATGTTATTTAATAATTCGTAATTATCCTTGTAAAATAAAATACCGTAACGGTTAAGTTTCCAGATTTTTGCCAGTTCAATTCCCTGATTCATTGAAAGAAATAACAATACGAAAATGATAATGTTATGATTTTGTTTTACATACTGTTTATGTCACAAATAAAACGGAAATATAGAAATATACAAGAATAATACTCGTCACATGTAGGGTAAAATTGATTCACCAACATAACTGTTTGACACAAATGGTGTGTCCCATTTATGAAGAGTAAAGTCAAGATATAATGCTACTGAAGTTAAGGTCTAGAATCCCTTTTCAAGTGTTGAACAGAATACATTACATGAGTTTGATTTTTTTAAATGTCTAAAATTGAAGACTAACGGTGTTAGGCCGAAATTAAAATTCAATCAATCCTGCTCGATTGGTGTTTAATGTCTATTAATCATTTGTAATGAAAATCCGAAATATTTCAATTTTCAAATAGAGGGTTTGCCGGTATTATTCTGCCTTAAACCTTTTAAATTCTCCAAGGAAATTGATATATCGGAATATTTGCTAATGGTTGTCTAATATGTGTTGTTAAAATTTCATAAAATGTCGGAGATATCAGAATTTCAACCAAGGGTTTCCACCGCTCATTGTCCATATTGTATTAAACTAAATTCAACTCGATACAGCAAAAGTTACTCACTCTTAAGCCTAGGAACTCTGTTTAAAAATTCATAAGGGTCGGTTAATTAATTTAGGAGTGAATCCTAAACATAAACTATATAAACATATACACATACCTAACTTTATACTAATAGAAAAATAGAATGTCTCAATACATTTTTTCTAATTCGTACAAAATTATATATTGATTTTTTATGAGACAGTCCAAAGTTTAAAGCAAGTAATTTACGCAAAGATAATAATTCTGTTTTTCAAATGAATATATGGAAGAATATAATATGTTCCCAACCTGACACAAACAAATCATGATCGGCTCACTATCCAAAACCTTAGAACGTTGGATGTTTTTCTTGCCGCCATATTGAAGGTCAGAGTGTTTCTATTAACCGCACCCAGAAGCCTTGCAGCACTTCAAAATCCTATTGAATAGGAATGCAGACGTTCCGCGCGTGAAAGGCTGAACAATACTTTGCCTTTCTTTATGCGGCGTGTTGCTTAGATGCGTATTATCAAAAGAAAGAACTTCTAGAATATGTCGTAACTTTATTTCTTATCTTTCCGTTTTTGCTGGAGATGGGGACTCCTACCGGATGCCAGACATTCACCAGCTATTTCAGACACTCCAGCTAAGAGATCTTTTTACGATTCTACCCGCCCCTTTAAGTACAAGTGTTTGTATTTCTCTTGCACTCGGTTCACCGGATATACTCGCCAGATAGCTTTTGAAATTATTTTTCATTAGTCCCGTTGCTCATATAATTACTGGTATGATGGAGATTTTCCTAAGATTCCAGTTTATTTTCATGTCGTACATAAGACCTTGGTATTTCGTAATCTTTTCCCTTTCAGCTCTGTTTAATCCTGCATCATTAGGGACACTGACTTCAACTAGGGTTGCTATATTCTCCCTTGTCTCCCATATTACGATGTCAGATTTAACAGATCCGGTTTCTAGATATTTAGCTGTAGGGATTGCACAGTTATTATGAATGATGTATCAATTATTTTCAACTGTTCTTTCTGGTATATGCTCTCAGGAACTGCTGCTACACTGCACATTACACTTTTTAAAAATAGTCCAGTGAAGATATTTACACAATCCGTTGTGTCGCATTGTATAATAGCCATCCCCCAGGAAAACCTGACAACTAGATGTCATGCGGCTTACACTCTCTACTTCTGTGTGGCAGAACCTTGACTTGTTATTGTAGCTGATACCACGCACCTTTTTAAAGGATTTGGTCATCAAGCCTTGATCTTGAGCAGCCATTATCATTCTCTCCTGATCATAATGCAGAGATCCTCTTTTCAGCCAGTTTACAGAGCCTTCCTTATCTATATACCCCTGGAATAATTCACCTGGGAAATACTTAGCACGTAGTTGGTTGACTCGTTCTTCCAGTATTCTGGAATAGAAGGTATTGGTGTATTTCTGGCAGCTTTTTCTGGCTATTTCTGTAGCATGATTGTTGTCTGTTTCTGCCTCATTTGTCAGTCAGTCCTGCCCAAAATGTTCGGCCAGTTTGGTGATAAAGGTTGTTCTCTTTGCTCTCGTTTCTTGATGTTGGCATACAATCATAAGGTTTGGGTTCTAGGAGCTCATCAGATATTGTTCGGTGTTCACAATAGTGCCTCGATTTGATGGTAAATCTCTGAGAGACCCATACCCCCTGTTCCTCTTGGCAGATACAGCGTTGGTAGACACTGGTGTCTGTCCATTACTCTCTACATTGTCAAAATTCTTTTCGTTTTAGTGTCTAATCTATTAATATCCTTTTGTGGTCAATCAATAATTCCAAAGCTGAATGTTATCACTAGCGTAGCTAATTGGTTAATGGCAGTTACTTTGTTTTTGTTTGTTAGCTGTGTTTTCCAAATTTTTCTGACACGGCCTATATATTCTCTGCTGATTTTACTCTCATCTTGGCATGCTGAATTCAATTGTTTCTTTCTATGTCAAGGTATTTGTATTGTTCCTGTTCTTCAAGGTCTTTGATGTCAGTATCTTCATCAAGCTGTATGTTTTCCGTTTGGATCTTCTTCACAGCTCTGAGGAAGCACATGGCACATTTGTCCTGGCCGAACTTAATTCCAACATATTTGGAGAAGGGATGTACAACCTGTAAGAGTCGGCTTAAGTCAGCATCTGAACTAGCATACAGCTTGAGATCATCCATGAAGAGCAGATGGTTGACTTTTGTATAGATCTTGTTTGCGCCCCTGGCTCAGATTGTAAGGACTCTGGCTATTGGTTAGTGATTTGCTTAGCGGATCAATTGCCAGGCAAGAGAGTAGAGGAGATAAGCTATCTCCGTGGAATTTTCATTTGTTCTATTAGTGTATCCTAATGCCATAGTTGTTTTCAACATATTTATTTGTACTGCCATGGTTTTCTTGATAACCGGATTGATATTATATAGATCAAGGCAGCGCAGGAGCCATGCGTGGGGTACACTATCATATGTCTTTTGGTAATCGATCCGCGACATGCTTAGATTTATCTGCCTCTTACTACAGTGCCTAAGGATGGTCTTATTGATCAGCAATTGGTCCTTGGTGCCTAAACATTTCTTCCTACACCCTGCTTGTTATTTTTCCAGGTACCCTCCAGAAGGTTGTAATGAGACAGCAGATCGATATGTATTTCGTTGGGTTTTGTGTCTCACTTGTTTTGAGTGTAAGGGTCGTATCACCTTTTACTAGCCATGCTGGTGTGGCCTTCTCACTCTTCAACAGTCTGGTGAAGCAGCTACTATAATGGCTATGAAGTGCTTTTAGTTGTTTCAGCAAGAAATTGGGTATATTGCCTATGCCAGTTTTTTGTGACTCTGAAATTGATCTAGCTTTCGTTTTATCATTCCAGACTCTATCTTTGACACGGGCATTTTTGCTTGCTTTTATTACTTCGAGCTATATCTAAAATCCATCTTCCCTCTTGGTTGCATGGTCCTTCATTCTCAAACAAAGGCCTCAAGTAGCTTTCTAGCCCCTTCTCCTCTGGTGGTTTTTCCACCATTATATGCCTTCCAACCAAATTTCGGTCAAATAGTCTTGTATTCTTTTTGAACTGTATGTTCTCAACTTTCGTCCTGTGCTTGTTATCCTTTTCTTTAATTATTTTGGCAAGTGCTGTGCGTTTGCGTTCAAGTTCTTTCGCAACGTTTTCAATTTCTTCTCCGATCATTTTATAACAGTGGGTTATAATCGGTGTTATTAGATGCACCGGATGGTATTGATCACATTAAAACAAATTATTTTATTTTAATTTAATTTATTTATTAACTTTTATTTTTTTTACAAAATAAAAATGAATTTATTCAATAGATAACAATAAATACTAATAAATTAATAAAATGTATTTTTTAAAACACATATGAAAATATCAAGAAGTTTCCTCAGATGCTTTACTTACTTGTCAAGCAGAGAGCGTTATCATAAATTGTGGTAGTTGAGAGCCGCTTTTAAAGCTTAGTCAATCGACAATAACCCCTGGGCAGGTGCGTTATTGACAGACCAAGTATGTTGATGAAGGTGCGCATGGCGGAGCCTACCGCTCCACTAGTCTCCACGGCAATGAGTTGGAAAATCTGCCGAGAAGACCGGCATATATGTATTGTTTACGGACTTTTTCTGACGCTGCTGTTTGTTCAGGGTTTGTTGCCGATTCTTTTGCCGAAGACGGCACAAAAGTGCCGACACAAGTCGTTTATATTCTTACTATTTTATTGTTTTTACTATAACAAAATATTTGTGCGTATTTTTTAAAAACATTTGTAATACTTTTACTTACAATAATTTCATGTGGAGGAGGAGGCGATGGAATTCTGTGTAACAGTCAGTCCAGAGAGCAGATAGGTGATCCGTTAATGTTCAGACGGCTGATTCAATCTTAAGTGGGTGCAGCTAATTTTGAATAGCATCGGCTGCTAATCCATGAGCAAATCGATTTTTCTATAGATTTACCCAAAACAAGGCGCATTGCCACTGATACGCTAGGGGCTACTGTAAATAAAGGGGTCAGATTCATATGGTATTCGATGTATGCAATTGAGCAGCAAGAGACGCTTGTTTACATTACATTTATATTTCTACATTTTTGTACAGTCCGGGAAACAAGGAGCATGAGGGGAATTTCAAAGGCAAGAAGCTAGCAGAGTAGAAAACTGTCCGGCATATGGGGACATCTACAGGGGAGGGGTCTGATTGTGTTTATTGCCAGCTCTATTTACGTTGAGGAGACATTAGCGAAGCAAGTTCGTCGGATCACATTCCATTGAAGTACTTGAGAAACAAGCACAGAGACGAACGTTTCTGCGATGGACCAGGAGTTTGAGCTTGTTAGACAGAGTGAGATCTATTAAATTACATTCTGTTGTTGGGCCCTTATCTATTATATTGTTATTAGTATTATTACTACTATTATTATTATTATTAGTAGTAGTAGTAGTATTAGTAGTAGTAGTAGTCGTAGTATTAGTAGAAGTAGTAGCATTAGGTTTATTATAAGTACTAGCGGGATCCATGTAAATTACACGAAATCATGTTTCCAATACTTAGTATAATGTTCTTAAGCTATACATGTTTGAATAAAATACGATAAGATTCGACTTGTATATTTACTTTAAAAAAATAAACAATACATGAAACAATTTACTAAACTTCGTTTATATACAATATTTCTGGTGGAGGTAATATTTCGACGACTAAACCTTACTTTGTAAGTGCTTTAGATTAAATTAAATTGGCTCCAATTCATGAGTAGCATGCATAGATTCCGAAGGTCGTTGCTTTTAACACACAAAATAATACACACGCCATCGGATTAATATATGTTATCCCTCCCCCTTCGATGCAGAAAAAAATTAGAGGTTGGTTTAGATCGAACTATCAACCAGTCGGGCCGCCGTCAAAATCCTACGTCGCTAACCGTTGCGCTAAAAGGAAATACTCTAAAATCTTATGAAAATTAGGTACCTTGCATGCTTTTCCTCATCTCGGTGCGGTACGCATGCGCAGAGCTTTTGATGTAAGCGTGACACACACACACACGCAAGCTATCGTATTAATATCTAGAAGATTATCATGTGTCATGCTTTTTGTAAAGTCACCAGTTTCCATTTACAAGAATTTAAAGTGTCACTTGCAATCAATGAGGTTATTCTTTTAAATTCAAATACAGTCAATCAAGGACACCATGAAAGGCGTAACCATTAGGTAAGATTTTTGTCTTTTTATTATTTTCTCATTAGGTTCTTCTTTAAATCTTTGAGTTGCTTTAATCGTTCTACCCCCTTTTTCTGAATAACAAGGTATTTTAACAGGATATCGTTCTAACTTAAATGCGCCGTTGTAGTTTGAAATTCTGCGACATGGTTTTCGTTTCGTGTCAGTTGAAATAAATGATCCCCTTCTTTAGAAAGCTCTTTCACTTAATAAGCTCCTTGCATTGAATTTCACACAAGATCTCAAATGGAAGTTATACTTCAAATTCTTTTAAATGTCACTGATAAAATATTGTGGTTATACTACCACTTCAGAAATAAGCTGAAGCATTTATCTTAGATGGCGTACTGCTGCCACATCTGGGATTATGCAGTTAGACAACTCTCTCCTACCTTGTCAAAATACAACACACACTTCACAACCTAGCGGAGATATTTAATTCTCTTCCCGGACAGTCTCTTTCTCATAGAAGGCACGTCGCTATTCTTTCGTTAGGCTATACGTATTTACAGGATAGTTGCTCGATGTAGCCACCCTATATAGTTTCTACTCTGTAAAATATGATAAGGCTTGTACTTGTTATGAAACGGCTATTGCAAATAATTTTCTCTTCTCCCTGTACACAAAAGGAAACGAAACTTCAATAACTGTAATTTGTTAGCAAACACTTCAAAACTGTGCAATATAATACCACGGGAGTGCTTCACCGCTGTCTAAAAATAGTCGTGGTCAAGTCTAATATTATCAAATAGTTGTCGATCCGTCTTCGTAAATAATCAGATACTGCCATTTCCACGCATTTTTAAAACCACCTCATAATCCTATTAATAATTGTAGATGATCTCATTAATATTTAATTACATTCTAGAGTGGTATTTAGACTTTAATAAGTGCTGACTCATGATTACAAAACTATTCTGATTTTGTTGATGATTTACTTCATGTCTTCTCATTTTCACACTTCCTTCTTATTTTCTAATACATTTATTATTTTCATCGGAACAATTACCAGGTGTTATTTTTCCTTTTCATTCTTCTTTCTTATTCTTCTATCATCTATTGTCTTGTTTTGTTATGATCATCTTCTTTTCTTTTCTGTTATTCTTTTGTACTATTTCTATTTCTTCTTCTTCTTTTTCTTCTTCTTCTTCTTTTTCTTCTTCTTCTTCATTTTCTTCTTTTTCTCCTTCTTTTGTTCCGCTTCGTTTTATTTTTCTCTTGCATTGACCTTTTCTTCCGCTAACTTTTTCTTCTTTTCTGTCTTCCTTCTTTAATTATTTGTCCTTATTTCTTTGTTCCGCTGTTTCTATTTATTTTTATTGTCTCATATTTCTAATTATTTTTTTCGTCTTTGATTATTCCTTTTTTCTTCTTCGGCTCTTTCAACTTCAGAACTGTGCCGTCTCAGTAACACTTCAGCAACACTGCCAATAAGTCAATTTTCTTACTCTATATACCCAAACTTAAACCAAACATCCATGAACAGATGTTTTTTTTTTCGAGAACTTCCCACCTGTGAAACATGTTACCTTAGAAATGTTACCCTACATACTACAACTGGTTGTTTTGAATTTCAATATCAACAAATAAATGTCAAGTCTTCGTATGAATAAATCATAGTACTCAATTATTTTATATTACTGTTCCATCATCCAACAGAAACTCTTAACACACACTTCGTGGAGTGACATTTGACCTTAGTAGGTGGTGAACCATGAGTATGAAAAACAAGAACCAAAAAACTGTGTTTAATCTTTCTTTTTTTGCTTTTATGTATTTTCCTCATTCTTTATTTTCCTTTCTTTCTTTTCATTGTTATATAAGTGCTTCTTATTTTCTAAACCCCAAACCTTTGCAACACAACCACCATCATCACCACGTATCATATGCCGTATCCGCATCACGTCCCTCCTCGTTTGCTCTCTTTTCATTCTTCTCCTCCTACTTTGAATTCTTTATATCCATCTTTATTCATTACTTCTTATGCCCAAACCGTAACCCCTATTTGTCTACCTATTACAACTCCTCAGCCTTCCCGTGTTCTTCTAATCAAACCTCACCCTTTCTATATTCCCATCAATAACGATCACCAAAATAATCACCCTAAAGTTTCCATTTTTTCTTTTCTTACTCGTTAATATTTACTTCATCCTTGAAACAAATACATAGGAATCATAAAATCCGAATTAATAGGTAATCAACTTATTTACGCAGCACAACACCAATCGTTTACCTCTATGAACGCAATGTCATCCCATCTCGTTTTAAGCATGATACGAAAGAATCCACCCCAAAGTATAGAGTCGACTGACAAAAAATGATACCAATCCTTGCTGATTAATATATATGAATATATACTTATAAATCATGTGGCTTAGATCGAAATGATACATTCAATTCTTATTTAAGGTTTAAATAATGTAACAACAAATCAAGTCTAATCATGTGAAGAATCCACTCATAAAAGTTTAAATATTTTTCCTTGTCATGAAATGATCTAATTACCTAATACATTTTATATGGCGAAAAATCAACAGGATTATTACGAAAAATATAAAAGTAAGAATATTCTCATATGATCGACATACCGTCACAGAGAAACTGCATACAAAAACATACACACCCAATGGCGTATATATCTAATTTCACAACACACACGTGTGCATAGATAGTTTTAATTACCCTAAATTCAAGTCGTCGTATGGATAAATCATAGTACTCAATTATTTTATATTACTGTTCCATCATCCAACAGAAAATCTAAACACACCTTTCGTGGAGTGGCATTTGACCCTAGTAGGTGGTGAAACAGTTGTATAAAAAAGCAAGAACCAAAAAACTTTGTTTATTTTTTATTTTTTGCTTTCATGTATTTTCCTTATTCTTTATTTTCCTTTTTTTCTTTTTTTCTTTTTGTTGTTATATAAGTACTTCTGATTTTCTAGACCCCGAACTTTTGCAACACAATCACCATCATAACCCCGTATCATATGCTGGATCCGCATCATGTCCCTACTCGTGTTTTCTTTTTTTATTCCTCTCCTCCTACTTTGAATTTATTATATGCATATTCTTTCATTACTTCTTATCCCCAAACCCTAACCCCTATTTGTCTACCTATCAAAACTCCTCAACCGTCCTGTATTCGAAGAATCAACCCCAAACCTAACCATAACCTAACTTTAAATTAACCCTAAGCTAATATTAACCTGATCGTTTTTTTCTGGTTCAAAAGCTGTACCAGTACTAACGCTTGACAATTACTATATTTTGCTTTATTATTTAACATATTATCCTCGAGAGTGTTCGGTCTCTCGATACAAAGGTGTGTCAAGCCAAAATCATATCCCCTCGACACGGCTATACAGTTACTAATACGATGAATGCGGCACCTGCTCCTGGTGATGTTCCCCCAAGTAACAACACGTAGCTAGATACTCCACCAGACCAGATGAATTATTTTCCTGCAATCCAGCATAATCCAATTATGACCACAATAAAGTTATACTATAATATAATAAAGTGGCTAATTAGTGAGACGAAACTTAGTGGTCTCCACTTCTTTATTAACTAAACGCTTGAGAGGTAGAGGAGAATCTCGATTAGAACACTCGGATATATATGTATCTCATATAGATGTCGAGGGTAAGCCACGGGAAGGGCCCCTCAATTTCTGAGAACCTACTGAAATTAAAACACAATCGGACAGCTGATAGCGGAATTGTGGAAAGTATATTTCTGATGGCATTCACATTGCAGATAAATATCTAAAAGACAAAACATTCGAATACACTTTTTTCATGCACCTTCCCTCGATAAACATGCGAATTCTATATCAATCATTTACAGCTAACACTTATGTGCATCTATCAGATTGAAGTCACGCGAACGGTGCAAAACAGCCAACTATTACCATTATCTATAAATTTAAAAAAACTGAACAAAAAACAATTCAGGAATATGTTTTTTAATATTTATTAAAAAAAGGCTAAGAGAGGCGTATGTATAAAAAATGAAAATTGAAGTCGAATAAAATCCGAATTACAGATATAGCTAAAGTTGAATAAAATCCGAATTACAGATATAGATAAAGTTGAATAAAATCCGAATTACAGATATAGCTAAAGTGGAATAAAATCCGAATTACAGATATAGCTAAAGTTAAATAAAATCCGAATTACAGATATAGATAAAGTTGAAGATTACCCGTCCCAGAACAAGTACAGATAATTTCCTAAAAGGAACAGTGTTACTATAATTTGTGTAAGCTATTGGCCAATCACATAAATAACAAAAATGTCACGTGTGATTGAAATAAGTATATACCATGTGTTATTTAATTCAAACTTATAATTTATTTATATACAACTAATAAAATAACATTCAAGAGCTTTCCAATTTCATAATAGGAAAGCGCTTGAGTATACTTAGAAAAAGTATTGTTTTATTGTTTAATTGAACTTTTAAGTTTATGCATGCTATGTTAATACAAAATGTCCGATCATATTATCTTTGATGGCACAGTGTGTACTAAATTTACTGTTCGTTTTAATGAATCATTTTTATCTATTTAAGTATCTATTTAACAGTTACTTCTATATTTACATAAGCATGTCTTTACAATGCATGCAAGCCTATAGTTTTATGAGACGTTTATTTATCATACATTACTTACAAACACACACACACATATATATATATATATTAATAATTAAATCTGTTTACACTTTATCGATATTTTATATCGAATATTTAATATGTTATATATTTCGTAGAATATCATATTACCCAGTTTTACCTTGAGCATAGATAATTTACTAACCTGAAATCATAAATGTTAATATAAGTAACCATGATGAAAACAGTAGAGAAAAGAAACCTACGGAGTTAGCATTTGCAAACTGTATCATGACCATGCCAACAGAGATGATAGAAAATAAATCATTGAAAATCTATATCTATATTGATGTTATGGGTAAATAATTAGTGTAATGATGATCATCAAATACAGGCTATAATTATGTTACAATCTAACAAGTACAGCTTTTGAAACAGACAAAAATAAAAATTTGTTTACTCTAACCCTTACATACCCTAAACAAACCACAAACCAACCCTAACCTAACACTAACCTAACCTTAAATTAACCTTAAGCTAATATTAATCTGATCGTTTTTTTTCTGGTTCAAAAGCTGTACCAGTACCAACGCTTCTTGCATAGCATCGAAATAAATCCAGCAAAAGTTGTTAGTTTCTTTAATGAATGTCATCATTTGTATCGCAATTATCTTAAAATAATGTGTTCGTTTCTGTGGCATCGTTGGGCGTGCGTGTGTGTTGTTATTCTGTGTACTGTTGACAGTTTCGTTAGATGTATTTATTTTAATGATTTTTTATTATATTGATTTGACAATATTTCAGAAGAATCTATTATTCGCCCATTATCGTCCTGCAGGCTGAGAGGTCAAAGCAGTATAAACAGTCAATTACTTAACTTTTAAGCCTTTTGCTTGATTATTTAACGTTGTGGTAGACCATTTAAAACGTTCTTAATCTCAGTTAATCTGCTTCCTCCAAACTGTCCCGAATTGCACCCATTACGGTCTCTCGCGTCTGTCTGACGTCGTATCTGACCAAATTTTATTAATTTATTTTCTCAATAAATTGTAATTAATACAAAGATGAGCAGACAGTTAAAAGCTTAGTGGTCACCTGTAAAAATTATTTCTTGTTTTCAACATAGCAGATTTAGCAAATACATGTTATCTCATGTGGGTATTCGCAAACGTAGGCACCAATATTTAGCACCCTTTTCTAGAGCTAGTTGAACAACTGAAATAGTTGTTTTAAAGTTCATCCACAAGTATCTAAATATATTTTACAAGAGTTTACGCCACATGATTAAAAATTATGAATAGCATTGTCAGAATTTCGTATGTGACTACTTGACACTGAATCTACTGTGTATTGTATGAATGAACTAATTCATACAATACATTTCCACCTATCTTACTAGTGCCATTTTTCTAATATATAAAGACAAATATCAACTTGAAGATAAGTGTTAATAAGCCTGCATGAACGGTAGCCGAAAAATGATGGACTGTATGGAACTATTAACCTTGCTCAATGATATGAACAGTGGGTACTAGTTCGGATTGAGACTCAAGCTAATCTGACCTAACCCTAACCATGACCCTAGTCCTAACCCAAACCCTATCCCTAACCCTATCAATAAATCTTACCCTCCTTTTTTTACCCATACCCTTACCTTTAGCCTTACGACGCTAAGTCGATTTAAGCTTTGGGTTCAAATCTGAACAAGCACTAAACTGCGTTTAATTACTTTTGGGCGATCTATGACACGAATCTTTTAATATTGTATTTGAATAGTACCAAGTAGTAAGCAACAGGGATGCAGTCCCGAAGAAACCTGTTTCACAGTCGGAAACACTTGCAATGAAGATATGTCCATAGAAATGCTGCTTGGCGCTAGCCACATCGAGGGACAAAGAATATTTTTATTATGAATAAATATTATTGAGACACAGTTCACAATTCAATGGAATTATTAGAATTCTGTAGAATTTAGAGGATTGCTTTATCGTGTATTTATTCCCAAGACAATTGCTTCAGCCGTTTTAAGAGAAACTTAAATTATGTAACAAGAGAAGGTTAATGTTCATCAATAAAATGCTGGGTAATGTTAGTGGAGGAAACATTATCAGTGGGTAAGATTACTGGGGCAAATGCTTTAATGGCAATTTCTATTAAGTTTCAACAGCCGAAAGACAATCGTTAAAGTGTTTACAGTCAATGAGTTAGTGTTTCTTCGCATAATATCAATGCTATGCAGGATGCAATATTTTCATCTAAACTTAAGATTAGTCTAATTATTGTACAGTTAAATCTTCTCTAGGAAACCGGAAAAAGAATATGAAAGAATGAAATAAAAGATAGAGAGATTATATTTGATGACAAAAGCAACGTGCTGGTAACAAGAACTTACTTACATGATATACTTTTCGCAAGTTCCACCGTATGGAATGCAACATTTCTTTTGTTTACACTAGGTATTAGAAGAAGACTCTGCTCCGACAACAT
The DNA here is from genome assembly GCA_963556195.1 of Sepiola atlantica. Taxonomy (NCBI): domain Eukaryota; kingdom Metazoa; phylum Mollusca; class Cephalopoda; order Sepiida; family Sepiolidae; genus Sepiola; species Sepiola atlantica. The sequence continues at coordinate 125,671,579 of OY744523.1, forward strand.
CGTTTTCAACACTGATCTCGGAAACCCCGTGATTGCCGCTGGAACTGTGTTACCATGGTATAGTTTACTCCAACAACAGAGTTTTTAATACTGATTTATATCAGTCAATGATATAAGCAATTCGCGTGCAAAAACGCCATTGTTGACTACTTTTAAGCCCATCTTTAATGAGGGACAAATCACGCCGATCACATGTAGCGTTTATATAAATATTCTTTATCGAACGCGTACTTGTTCTTTCTCGACTCAAGATGATTCATGGCGATAATGAGATAACAGAGGACTACTTCCGTCACTCAAACAAGTTTCTTACTCATCACGTTTGCCGTCACCTAAAATTCAAACAGACACATTACATAAGTTCATTTGATCAAAAGCGTCAGTAGGAAAATACAACTCTTAACAATATAGACACATGCTCCAAAATTATATATCGGCCTTTATATGCACATATACGTAAATCAAATATTCTTAAATAAATGCATATCTTCCTAATGCATATTTACATGCATGCATATATAAATACATGTCATATAAATTGCATCTGTAATCATTATGCCAAGAATATTGAAGAATTAAGTAGTTTCTATTTTTGTATTTATTCAGGTCCGTACAATCCGATATATATATATATATATATATATATATATATATATATATATATATATCTTATCAATCCTAACCTTAGAAAATTTAAAAATTGTAATACTAAATAAGTAGGGACCTGGATTAATATAAAAATTCAAACTACTCAACGCTCTTTCCGTTTCGTAAGTACATCACATTTTTGAGATTTTAACGACGATTGTGAGCAAAAAACATCGTTGGTTCCACTATTCACGAATAGCAATCATTGTTAAAATACACATGAAGAAAGTCGGAGGTTATATCGATGCAAACGCTGTTAGAACAACAACCACGATGAAAACACTAATATGAACAATAAAAATAATACATGGACTACATTATTTTATAGTTGAATATTTAAATTAAGTTTTTGTTACGAATTTTGGTGCATTTTTATAATTCTTTTTTTAATCTTTCAATTCACTAAAAACAAGAAACATCGCTACTGGTGCGCTCAGGGGCTACTGCTAATTTGAGGTCATATCTATAGGGGAATTATATGTGGAGTGTTGTGCAGAAAGATGTTTGTTAACATTACATTTAACTTTCTGCATGCTGGTACAGCTAGGGAACAAGAGGGCAGGGGTTCAATTCCAAACCAAAAAAGAAGCGATTACATTAGAAGGCATTCCGGAATCAGGAGAGCTCCACAGTGAAGGGGAGGGGGCTTAAGCTTACTGTTGAGTACGCTAGAGTCTTTAAGTCGATGGGGCAACGGAGCACCAAATTCATCGGAGCACATTCCATTGAAGTACATTTTAAAATGAATGCAACTGAGAATCCATTTTAGAATACATGCAACCGTTACTAAAGTTTAGTTATTTTAATATTGTGTGTAGGAGTTAGATTGTTTAAGTGTTCTAATAAGAATTAAGTAACTAATACCGATGTTTGTTTGTTTCTGTTAATTAAATACATATATCAAGCACGTTTCTGTTTTCGCCACACATATATTTCTTGTATTATATGCAGTTTTAAAACCAAACATCAGATCCAAGGTTCACACTTTTATTGTAAGGCACTATGGAATGTGTGGCGAATATTATTGAAAAGTACGTCATTAGGAGAATTGTTGTTAATCATACATTTAACTGAATTGAAAAAGTGCTTAATTATATACGGGTGGTTTGTCTTAACATTGAGATAGATTGCATCAACGTTTTCCTTCATATATATTTAGTAGATATATGAGGTCAAATTAAATGTTACCTCGAGACTATTGAAATATACATAAACACGTACATAACACTACACGCACATAACTATATATATATATATATATATATATATATATATATATATACATATAAACCTGTACCCTTATATTCGTACAAACACGAAAAGTTTCGTAAATAAACGTATATAAGATGTCTACATGCATATGTATCTCCATTTACATGAAGTTAGTAATGTGTAGATATTTACATATTAGTATGTACTAAGCTAATTAACAAATCATTATAAATTTTGAAAAACAGAAGTTAGGCATAAAAGTGGGCAGTATGGGGTATATTTAGTTTCATTTTGTTTAATGAAATAGAAGAAAATAGGGGCACGCTTCATGAATATTCAAAGTATCCGATGTTTTTTTTAAATTTTCACAATAATAAGACATCTATTAATAAATATGCATCAAAATTGAGACTTATTTAAGAATATTAAAGAGTTTAAAGGGGGTAATACTTTAGATTTTACTAAAATTTGATCCATAGTAATAGACACACATTCCGAAGAATTCCTTGAATTTCAATTACTTCTTGAGACACCTTAAGCTAAAGTTTTACACTTTAGAGTTCGTTAGAATCAATTCAATTGATTTTGATCAGGATTTGTAAAAGTATTCTAGACATGATGTTTTCTTACATTATATTTAAATTTTCGTTAGAAAACATTAATAATTTCTGTTCGACTAATTTATGAAAGCTGTCCTGAGACAAAAAGTGTTCTTATATATATATATATATATAAATATATATATATATATATATATATATATATATATAAGCACAGATTAATATATATATTAATAATTGTACATTCAGTAATACATCAACATACATGTATAAAACCACACGTGTATGCATGTATATACGCGCATATGTATATAAGTAAATCGATGCAGCGAATTATACATATATATATATATATATATATATATATATATATATATATATATATATATATATAACCGTCATCCTCATACGTGTACAAGACATGACTACAAATAATACAATGTACACGTCTACCAATGATTACAAACATACTTACCGATATTATCTAATAGACATATTAATAACAATATCAATATCAATATATATATATATATATATATATATATATATATATATATATATATATATATATATATATATCGTACATGTATTGTATTAGTTTCTGTAAATGTAAATCCGTAGAAACTCCAGTGTTTATAAAACGTGCTCAATAACAAGTAGAGCTGTTTATAAGTATACCTTTTTATTTATACAAACATTATTGATTACATATGTGCATACATGTTTCGGTTGCACTTTTCCCAGAAAGTCAACCTCATAAGACCAAGAATTTTCGAGAAATGGATGGATTTGAAGAATTTTCTCTCCTAAATAAATCTTTTTGGGGTTTAGTTTACTCTCCTAAATGAATCTTTTTGAGGTTTAGTTTAAAGAAACCTAGCAAATAGTGAGCAATAAAATAAGGATAGGAAAAGGTTATGATGACACCATAAAGGGTAATAAAAGGGACAACCACTAGCAAAAAAGGTCAGCAAGTGGAATAGGTAATCCGATACTAATTCATAAGAAATAGAAAATGACTAAACCCCAAAAAGATTTATTTAGGAGAGAAAATTCTTCAAATCCATCCATTTCTCGAAAATTCTTGGTCTGATCAGGTTGAATTTCTGGGAAAAGTGCAACCGAAACATGTATGCACATATGTAACCAATAATGTTTGTATGAATAAAAAATTATACTTATATATATATATATATATATATATATATATATATATATATATATATATATATATATATGTATGTATATATATATGTATATATATATATATATATATGGAGAGAGAGACAGAGACAGAGAGACAGTGAGAGGTAGATACGATGACGACGAAATAATTGCAAATCAACATATGATCATTTCTTCTGTCTCTTCACTCAGTTACTGTGAATCCGTGCGCACGTACGTAGATCCTTAATCCAACTTCGGTCTTACATAGACGTTCACATATGTGACACAAATAACCCTCTTTCTGGCAAAGATTATTGCACGTTTATTTATTTGTTTGTTTTCATTTTACTTCAGTAAATTTTCAGAAATCAATGGGCCCCGTTCAGGAGCTTACACTTGATTGCTATATGAGATATACAGATATCCAGGTGTTCATATAGATTCTCTTTTACATCTCAAACATTGAGTTAGTTAAGAAGTAAAGAACATTAATTTTGCTTGTCCCAAATTACCAGTTTAGTACGTTATATTTTTTGGATGTTGGCTCTTGGTCTTAACGGATTCCAGGATAAGAATTTCTTCTTACATGGTAAAGTATCCAGCAAAATGCTGTTACTTGAGGTTACATAACTAGGAAAATGTGTTTATAGCTGTGTAAAAGGGACCATGTTTGGAATAGTATGTTATTTTGAATACTTATTCGGGGTAAACTTGGAGGGTGAAGTATCCTCATATCAGGTTGTCCTGACAAACCCTTGTACAAAGAGATGAAATACAGTCGAGGATTGTGTCCAGTAGGTAATTCAAACTTTACACCCATAAACTGTTGGTTCATTTTACTTCAGTCTAAGTTCTAGAAATCAAGGGTCAACCTCTTAGGGCTAACACTTGATCTTTATATGAGATACCTAGATATACGAATATTCAATTAAGGTTCTTCTTCATCTGTAAAACATTGAGTGTGTACATAAGTTAAAAATTTTAATTTCACCTTCAAATTGACCAGCTAGCTGATTTTTTTTTATATCTCTCTTGCTATTCGTTTAGCGTTTATACACGCCAGGTAGTTTTTGAAAGTATTTTTCATGAGTCCGGTTGCTCCCATAATTACTAGAAGTATGAACATATTCGTGAGATTTCAGATTCTTTTCATGTCGTACATAAGACCTTCGTATTTCGTTATTTTTTTATTATTTCAGCTGTGTTTAAGCTTGAATCATTAAGGACACTGACTTCAACTAGGAAGACTAGTTCTACCTTTTGCCCCATACCCTATGTTAAGTTCAACAGATCCGTTTTCTATATATAAAGCTCTAGGGAATGCATAGTCATAGTAGATAGTTTATGACTTATTTCCAACTGTTCCCCGAATGTCTTTCTAAGCTACTTTTATACTTTCAAATTACACCAGAAATATGGCATCCTCGCACTGTAGGTCGTGTTGTTATAGCTCTTTCATAAAACTGTTCATCATGTCATTGGTCGTGTGATTTAGTATGATTTACAAGTCCAGCTTTTGAAAGAATAAACTTATCACATACAGTGGAATTATGTTCCTCGTATATATTCACTGACACTATTTCATGCTGCTTTCTTAACACACGCTTTAAGACAGCATGGTATATACGCCGCTCTCTAAAATACTTATATCTTTCTCTGATCATTTTGCTCCAGAGTGGTAGGTCTTCGGAGTGTGCTTCTCAGTTATCTACATTTATTTCAATTACATTTGAGTTGTTGTTAGGGCATCTTTAAACATTTGTCTTGGTTTATGTTGTGTTCTTCTCCCTCTATCCATCCCGCCATAAAACAGCTGTTTAGGAGGTATTATGTTCTTTAATCTTAACAAGGTGGCCAGTCACGCGAATCTAATCTTAAATGATTTTCATTTATATACTGGTGAACTTTGCTTGTTCAAGGACTAGTGTCAGGCGTGGAAGTCTTCGAGTTGATTTTAAGTATTATTAGAATACAACTTTGATAAAATCTTTACTCATCTTCCATATTCTATCCAATTCTCTTACCCATATAGCAAAGCAGTGATTAACACAAAGCTTTGTCATTGATGGAAATTCCACGAAAAATGAAAAAATAAAAAAGGTATAATCAAACAGATTCTATTATTTTTAACAATGTTTGCATGAATGAGAAAATGATGCATTAATACACACTATATACATATATATAGAGAGAGAGTAAGAGAGAGAGGGAGAGAGAGAGATAAAGAAAGAGTGAGAAAGAAAGAGAGATACAACTACATACAGACGTGTACACATTTACAAGTGAAAATATAAAAATAATTGATAAGGTGTAAAGATAATTAAAATGAAACACACATAAATACACATAAGCGCATATATGAATCGATATTTCGCTTGAAACATCAATTGAGGTTGGAAAGGTCTTAATAAAGTTTTAAGCGAAATATCAATCCATATATATTTCTCTATTTACTTATGTTCGTTTCCATTTTAATTACCTTTGTTCTCACTATATAGTTTTATTTATTTGCAGGGATTTTAATTACTAAACATCTCACACGCACATATAAATATATATTATCGTCTTGTAGTATATACTTATATTATCACCTAATACATAATATGTAAGTATATATAAAACTATTTACTTTACCTATTCCAATATATAAGTAGAATTTAGAAGTTTGATGAAAATAGTTATAGCGAGCTAGCTTTACACAGAACGTTTAAAAGCGTTAGTCTTTCCATTCTTAAAAGCGTGTTTGTGAACAGTATATCTGATCAGCTCTTCAGAAGCTTGCTCCCCGTTAGTATTTTACACTATTGTTTGTGTATATGGATATATATATATATATATATATATATATATATATGATTATTTTTATTTACACAGACATGTACAAAATCTGCAACACTGGCATGTCGATGTTATCGATCAACAGTTATTATAAACTGAGATCTCATCAGGGAGAGTTAGAATCCGATCTTAACCTCAGATCATATTTGGAGAGAATCTCTCCAAATATATAAGATCGGATTCTAACTCTGCCTGATGAGATCTCAGTTTATAATAACTGTTGATCGATAACATCGACATGCCAGTGTCGCAGATTTTGTACATGTCTGTGTAAATAAAAATGATCATATATAAAGCTATATTTGATATTGACCACTTTTTATAAACCCGGTTGAAATTCTTTGGATTACTACCCTGTGGATGTTTTTTTTCTGGATTATTACCATTATAATTATTATATATATATATATATATATATATATATATATATATATATATATATATATATATATATATATATATATATAGTACTTAATTACATAATTAAATTGTGCGTACACATCTTTAAGATAATACGACCCGTTGCCAGACTAACCTAGGTTCGCCTTGACGTCTTTCTGGCAGCGTATGGACTATCCTTAACAATCAGCTCTTTTATATAGGGATTAAGCTCAGTAGTCGCACTCTCCAAGACATTGCCTCCTACATCGGGACACATGATATTGCCGGAAGTATGAAGTTCCATCTTCCGAGAAGTCTCGACGATTTTCTTCTCTGTTAATCTGTATTCTTCTAGAGTGGCGTATCTGTTTAAGTTACTTCATGTCTTACCTTGGTATAACGGGTAAATCAGTAATAATTATACCTGCAGATAGGAGTACACTGCACGTATATACAAGTAGATATGAATACATACACTTAACTTATGATAGGAATAACAGGACAGGATAATTATAAAAGAAAATCATTTTTTGATTAAAGTAAATGAAAGACTGAGAAAGGAACATGTAGATATAGAGACGAAGACAATTCCTGTCAGTAAAATGTCTCTTGAAATCTTCCCTCAACTGATATTCATCAAACGAGTCGTTCTTCAGAATATAATTCAGACCGAGAGACGGATTTTAATTTACCGTGTGTGAAAGGTAATTGAGCTGTTAGCATTCAAGTGTTCTTGATGTCAAATTTGTAGCAAATCTACCAAATAAACTTTAGTGTATTATTATTAGTAGTAGTATCATAATAATAATAATAATTAGTAGTAGTAGCAGTATTGTTTTACTTTCTATCAGTTTTCACGCAATTAATAAGCAATGATCGCTCACTGTAAACAACGATATGATCTGATACGTCAGTGTTAATAATCCCCTACTTATTTTTCCAGTTTAAATCAGGAGGGTGTTATCTATGCACGTTCTTTCCATACTCTCGGGTAATCTACTGCAACTTATTATTACTAATATTATATTATTATTAACTCACTATGGGTGTTCACAAGAGCCATTATCCGTAATCCCTCACGAGTACAACAGTTGATATTTCTCGAATCTATGATATTTCCTGATCCACTCGATCATCATTGCAAATTACTTAGCCTTCTCGCTGTTTCCATTTCTTTTCTTACTGGTTACTGTTACCGACGGTTAGTTTTCTCTGTAAACTGAGGAGTGCAGTACTCTCCCTCCCAGTAAAGGTATGGATGGTGCTCTCCATCCTTGGTCTTTCCAACCTCCCTGACCATTTAATTGCATTTTTCTGTGGCACCGACTAATGGAGGTCAGAGTATGTGTTTATGCTTATCAATTATAATAGGTTCAGTTACTTTGGTTTCATCTAAAGTTCTGTCTATGTCTGGTAGTCTATTTCAGTTTATCCGCATTTTCTTGTTATGCGAGTCTCTTTCTGCACCCAAGGATTTGTCTCAACATTTCAGCTGTTTTTCTGAGTTCCATGTTTTTTATATGGTGGCTATCCTCAATTTGATTGCTATTTCTCACAGTTTTTCAAGTTTTTATTTGGATCTGTTACTAACGCTCTTAATATTATTTGTATTACAGTTGTATTTTTTCATGTTTCATATTTTCCTCAGTTTTATTGTAAACTCTATGTAATTTCTTAGTTTTTCTGCTTCCTTTAGATCTAACCTTGCAAGCTATTTGTCTATAAGTGTACTATTACCACGTTTGGTCATCTTTCTTAGATAAGTTTTTTTTTTTATAGTTCACTCTCCTAGAATGATGTTATTTTAATTGAAATGGTTGTATTAATGGCATTGATGTTCAAACTGTATTCAGTTGCGTATTGGGTCATCTTTTTAACTCAGTCTGTGTTTGTATAATGTGAAAAGGTGTGCTGCATTGACTTATGGTGAAGTTTAGCATTTCCTTTCTTGGTTCACACTTTACATTTACCGTTTTCTGTTTTTGCCTGCTTGGACTTTTATGTAGTTTGTTCTGATAATGTTCTTTTGTACGGCTGTCAAGAGCGATTCCGTTACTCGGTTCAAGTGTTGCTTTAATAGTAATATACAAGTGTTTTGTGTGCATTTCGCTTGTCAGTCTTATATATAATCAACGTAACAGAACTCCTCTTTAATATGCTTTTCTCTCTTCTTTGTATCCTGTTTCGCTGTTCATTTTTGCGGTGCTTTTTGCACAAATAATCAAGTTTTCTATAATTTAGCTAATATATTTTGTAATTTTCTTTATCGCATGATCGACGTAGATTTGTACATTTATCATTAATTTCCCTGGTTCTCTCATTTCTACATAAAGTCGATCAGGATCATCCCCCGAGTGTAATGTATATATATATATATATATATATATATATATATATATGTGTGTATGTGTGTCTGTGGGTGTGGGTGTGTGCGTGTGTGTATGATTTTGTGTTAATTGTTCATAGTCTTGTGAATGTTTAACCGATAATTTGTGTACGCGGTGCTTTCGAATTAGGCATGGTTCTTAAGATCATCTTGACTGATTAGTCATTAAATTGGCTTTCTGCTTTGATTTCAATTTCCTGAAGATCTTTTCTCCATGTGTTTCAGTCACTTGATATTTTTGTTATAGTATTTTCAATTTCCTCTTATGTTGCTCCAGAATTGTCTTTTTACTGTCAGACCCGTTTAGTTTGTTTTTTGTTGTCTTTCCTACGTTTACGTTTTAAAAATCTAGCCTTCGATTGCTTTGAAAACCCGTATTTCCATTGTACTGTTCAGATCTTTACTTTCTCGTTATTACAACATTTGCCAGTATACGTTGTTTTATATTTTCATGTTTCTAATGTAGTCTTTCATCTGTTTTATTAGTCATAGTTACTTTCTTCCCCGTTTCCTGATATGTTTGGCTTCATTCACAGCTTTGGTTTATTATTGTAGTTTGTTGATTTAGATTTCTAGGCTAGTCTCCTCTTATAGTCCATTATTTTGACAAAATGTTGTTTTTATGTTTAATTTCGTGATAGATTATTTGACGCCTACACTCATTAACCTGTTTAAGTTTGCAATATTGTCTGTTGATATATATGGAAGGAGTTAGTCAACCTATTACGTTTTTGATTTTATTTATTGTATTATTCTTTTTTTGAAGATATTTTTTTAGTCCTTGTTGCTGATTACTTTAGATATGTTCTATTTCTGATACGTCATCTGTTATTCGCACCTTCAGTGTTTACGTTTGATTCTATCTATAAGTTTTCACTGAGAGAATGATGTTCATGTTCCGTTACATAACTTGTCTTTCTTTTTACTTCCATTAGTTGGATCTTTTGCGGATAATTATGGTTTTGTCTGCTGTTCCACGTTCTATTTCATATTAATCAGGTGATATGTCCTAACGATTCAGGTCGTTCTTTTACTTTATATTACCTCACTAATCACATCGCATTAATTATCTACTTTTCTTTATTGTTCATTTCTTCCACCGAGTTGTTTTTTAGTCATGCATTGGTCGTGTTCTATTTTTTGTATATTTTATGTGATATTCTGCTACCTAAAAGTATGTATTTATAATGTAGAGAGACCAAAAGAAAGCGGCCATGACTAGCATGCACCCGCTACAAGGAAACAGTGGCGGTACGCGGAAGCGAACCTGGACATGTCTGATTTCGAAGCGACGATCGTAATTATGCAAAATAGGTGTTTTAAGCAGCTGAATAAAAAAGTGATACTTTTGCTCGTGGAGATGTTCTTTTAGGGACGCCACTTAGCTAATGTCGTGTGCGTGTGTTTGGTCTGTCGTCGGCAAGATTATTTCGTTGCGGGCTGCCACTTTGTTTAATTGGGGCGAGTACTGCTTCTGCGACTAAGGACGAAGTCTTATCCTTTGTTAGTGAATATAATAACGAAGAAAATAATTCTGCACCAGAAAAAAGCGAATATTCTGAGAGCAGGCATCCTGTGTGTTCTGCAAAATTAGAAAGGTAAACACTTGTAGGATGCCAATCAGTTCTTTTACGTTGGCCATCCATTGAGCACCTGCTTATCCTGTAACTCAAATCGTTCACTCTAATTTCCACAGCTTTTATTATTATTATTATTATTATTATTATTATTATTATTATTATTATTATTATTATTATTATTATTATTATTAATGTTATTATTATTATCATTATTAGTAGTAGTAGTAGTAGTAGTAGTAGTAGTAGTAGTAGTAGTAGTAGTAGTATTCTTTACTCTGAATGATTCTATGTGTTTTCGTCTTTCCGAGACCGAAGACACTTAACAAGCAATATCCCGGGATACCAACCGATGTTGAGCAAACTCATTTTTTCGAGATACGAAAGATTTTACAACTTTGTTTTCCTTTGTAGTCTATTTCTTTATCTGTGCTGTTTTTGGTTAATTGTATTGCTCATATGTATTTACCTGTAATACCTGAGATATAGCGTGACATATTAGAAGGATGACTATCAAGGGAGTAGCTGCGAATCATGACGCTCAGAATTTTTTCTTAAGACCCACGGCTTTTAATTTTTTTCGTGTGATTTTTCATGTTTCGCTTTGGTACGTTACAACACCAGGATCCCATGTAATGTTCCTCTGGTCTTTTCACAAAGATTATGTTTATGTCCTTACAGTATAATATATACAAATTAAGCTTAAAAAGCCAGCACTAGAAATTAACCATAACGAAAAGATAGTAAAAGGCTAATATAGAGAGAGATGTATTCGTTCAGTCACGACATGAAATTAATACTCGCTGTAAATGTGTGTGTAAGGAGAGTATTTTGTTGAGCAAAGGTTGCGCAATTTTCAATCAATGTATTCTTATGTAAAATTAACAGAGTAAGATTTTATAGTAATTTGAAATTGCTGAGTCATATTGTAATTTGTAAGTAATTAATTCCGTAATACCTCAAGTTCATAAAACAATTCATCATTTTTAATGAAATTTATTTGTTAGAGGATAGCTAAGGAAGAACGATAACTCACGTTTAAAAACACAATTTAGGTTTTTTAAAACAAGGTTAGATAATATACATAACATATAAAAGTGTATTCTTATGTTAAATTGACAGAGTAAGATGATGAGAGTATTCCCGAATCTATAAACTTACCCCTTAGGGGTCCATGGGGCATATTTCATCAGTTATTTTTCATTATATTTTATAGTAATTTAAAATTGCTGAGTCATATTGTAATTTGATTACGTAATACCTCAAGTTCATACAACAAGTCATCATTTTTAATGAAATTTATTTGTTAGAGGATAGCTAAGGAAGAACGATAACTCACGTTTAAAAAACACAATTTAGGTTTCTACAGAATAGGGACAATGGGTGCTTCTCCAGTATAGGGGCCAGATGTGCTTCTACAACATAGGACCCAGCACCGAGGGTTCTTCTACAATATAGGGCCCGGAGGCTGATGTAGAATAGGGACCATGGGTGCTTCTGCAGTATAGGGGCCTGGGCGCTTCTACAGTATAGGACCCAGCACCTGGGGTGCTTCTACAATATACGACCCGGAGGCTTCTGCAGTATGCTGCTTAGATATTACCGAGGAACCGAGGATTTTTTTTTCTTTCTTTAACTTTCTGTATGGGGAAAGGTAAAACAAATTGGGGGGGATTTTTTTTATAAAAAATATTTATATGTATGGGTTATGGTGAAAAAAAAATTTTAGGGGGCCGTCAACATTTTTTTTTCTTTTTCTTTTTTAAACTAAAAATATATGTATGAGGAGGGTAACAAAAATTTTTAGAGGGAGGGGGGTCAAACATTTTTTTTCTATTTCATTACAAATATTTATATGTATGGGGAGGATGAAAAATATTTTTTTCGAGCGGGGGGGTAAAATTTTTTTTTTCGTTGTTTGAACTAAAAATATTTCTATGTATGGGGGGGAGGAGTCAAACATTTTTCTTTTTTTTTCTTTTAAATTAAAAATATTTCTAAGTATGGGGGAGGATGAAAAAAAAATTATTGGGGGAGCAAAAAAAAATTATTTTTTTCTTTTCTTAACTAAAAATATTTATATTTATTATAGTGACAATACATGAATGAACACTATTTTGTTTTTCTGACACGACAGGGGCGTATTAATATGAGTTCTTAGGTATGCGAACTGGGCTGGAGATAGGTACATATACAGTATGTGTGCCCTTGCAGAGATAGGTAAGTATATAGTATGCGCACCAGGGCGGCGATAGGTACTAATATAGTATGCGCACCGGGCCGGCGATAGGTATATATATATAGTATGTGCACTGGGGTGGAAACAGGTACGTATATAGTAGTGCATAGCGGTGGCGATAGGTACGTATTTAGCATTCGCACCGGGGTGGTGATATGTACATATTTAGTATTCGCACTGGGGCAACGATAGCTACATATGTAGTGTGCACATCGGGGCGGCGATAGGTACGTAATAGCACGCGCATCGGGGCGGCGAAAGGTACGTATTTAGCATTAGCACCGGGGCGGCGATAGGTACGTATTTAGAATTCGCACCGGGGCGGCGATAGGTACGTATTTAGCATTCAGGGGTGGCGATTGGTACGTATTTAGCATTCAGGGGTGGCGATAGGTACGTATATACCATGTGCACATGGGCGGCAATAAGTACGTATATAGCATTTGCACCAGGGTGGCGGCGATATGTACATATTGAGTATTCGCATTGGGGCAACGATAGGTACTGATGCAGTATACACAGCGGGGTGGCAATAGGTATATATTTAGCATTCGCACCGGGGCGGTGATAGGTACGTATTTAGAATTCGCACCGGGGCGCCGATAGGTACTTATATAGTATCTGCATCCAGGGCGGCGACAGGTACTTATATAGTATCTGCACCGGGGTTGCGATAGGTATGTATATATTATGTGCACTGGGGCGGCGATAAGTACGTATATAGTATGCGCAGACAGAGGTGGTACTTTTTATAGACATATGTAATACTATTGCCCTTAGAAACGTACGATGAAATGGTGTGGAAGAAACAGCTTTTGCAAAAAGCAAAATTAGAAAGAGGGGGTGAAATAGAAGTTTTAATATAAAGATGTTACACACGCGATTTCTCTTTCAATTATATGTTTTTATGACCCGGAGCAACGCCGGGTAGCCCCGCTAGTAATATATACAACACAGAAATGGATGCTGTTTTTGTTTGCCGAAAAAAATACAAGTTTCAGAATCCATTTGTTTTGTTTTATTAAAGTAAATTCGGAGGTGTTTTGGAAAGTTTTTCCATACGAAAGGTTGACATAGACTGTTTTTTTCTTCGTCTTTTTATTTTCCAGTGTATCTCTCTAAACATTTCAAATAGATTTATAAGTTTAGGAGCCTAATAAACTACATATTGTTTCGCATTTTCTTTAATTGGCAATTGATCTGTCTATTAAATCTTACGTTTCCAGCATATAACATATGTTTCAAATAAAGCCATAGCATAGGACATGATGCTATTAATGGTACGAGGAAGCCTTTTTATTATCACAAGTAAGCCGATTATTTACTTGGGCAAGATGAACTTCGTAACCTTTCAAATTGAAAATGCATTTTTCCGCCTCGTAAATGAAAATTATTCTTCCACAAATGAGAGTCTTTACAATTTAGCTTGGACTCCAATAGTTCAGTATTTCACAAGTAAAAACTGTATTTTACGTGTGCAAGAGATTTGAGCTTTCTTTTTTTTTAAACAAAGCAAACAATCCAAATCGTCCATTTAGAAGTAAATAACTTTAAATAATATGGGTCTACACTTCTTACCCCAAAATGTGTTGAGGCTTCGTTTTTTGAATAATGTGTTCCCAATTTAATTTTATTTCATTAAACAACTAATATCGCACCAGTAAAATACCAAATTGCGTCACACATGGAGTATTTCAAATACAGTCAGCGTATTTTGATAACCGGTGGAAATCATTTTGCGGTCTTGCAACAGAGGTATTTTATTGATTTCTCGCTGACAACCACCCACTGCTTTCTATTGAGTTCGCGTTTAGTGAATGTGTTATTTGTGCAAACTCGGTAATTGCATGTATGTATGTATGTATGTATGTATGTATGTATGTATGTATGTATGTATGTATGTATGTATTTTTAGGATCTTAGATTATGAGGTTTTTATTATTATTATCAGTATTATTCTATTATTATTATTATTATTATTATTATTATTATTTGTAGTAGTAGTAGTAGAAGTAGTAGTATCATCAGTAGTAGCATAAGGTGTAAGAGAAAGAGGGGACCTATTTTTAGTAGTGACATGTCCATGACACGCTCTTTATATCAAGAGTCCTTTATGGCAATGCTGGTGCAGTTATAATGATTACGTTTTGAACATTTACTTTATTAACAGCACATATACACAGACAGAAACGGGTAATTATCATGACAGAAGATATAACAGTCATGATATATGTCATACGAGGCACTGCACTAACGTCAGGCTACGATCAAAATATAGTATCTGTTCTGTCCGCGGTTAGACAACTGGCGTATTTTTAAAAATTATTTTCCCAATTAAGAGTTCATCTATGGTGGAGCTGCATAATTATAGAAATGAAAGTAGAACACAGTAACAAAAAAAATCGAAACAAAGATTTTCGACTGAACAATACAGAAACAGGCGATCATTCATAGTTTTCTCTATCTTCGTATACCCTGTATCCTGTGATACCCCTAATAATTACGGTTAGATACACATAGGTCTGCACTATCTTCGGCGATATCCTCTTCTCCTCCCTATTACTTCATTCTAACATAAAACACGTTGCTAGCGTTTCTCTACTTTATCATTATTTTCATGGACGGTGCTAGGTTGACCTAAAATCTATGATTCTCTCCTTCTGTAAAATATACACAACAAAACCTCGTCTAGCTAAAACCACTGTTGATGATTACTCCATATGTGCTTAAAGCTAAAGGAAACTTCAATAAGCAAAGTTTCTTTTCTAGAACTACCCGTTTGTGGAACTCAATACCACTGCTTTCCAGATGACTACAACATTGTCGTTTTTAAGGCCAATGTAAATAAATTATTGTAAAGCCGTCCTCTTTAGTAATCAAATTCTGCTAAACTTGAAAAACCGTTAACTATAATAACGCATCACGGTGTTGTCCTAATATCCACCTGCCACTCATTAATACTTATTCTCGAGTGGCCGTTGGAGTTTGATAAGTGGTGACACTTTTATAAAAATATGATATACAACAACCCTTTGACAGGAATTGTACAGTGTATATTTCTCTATGTTTACTTTCGGCGTCAGCAGACATGTAAGGTTGTTGAAACTGATTCCGTCCTCGACATAACGACAAGTAGTTATAAGTATGTCATTAAATTTTCAAACTAACAGTCTCCTTCGGTATTTATAATGAACGCTGCAAACTAATTGCGGGGAAATAACATATATTAAGCAGCCGTGCATCACACTGAGCAATTAGCAGACGCTATAAATAAAAGCGAAGACGGTATTTTAGTCATCCACATACAGTTATTTCGTCGTAGTCTGGCTAGAGATAGCAAGTATATTCACACCGAAAAGAGAATCCCGAACTCTACATCACTTCCAATTGTGATCTGAGGTACCCGGTGTCTTACATCAACGTCCGGAAACTCCTTACTACTAGTAGAGAATGACATAGAGTTGTACCTATCTTCTTTTATTTTTTATTCTCCGCGTCACTATTAAACTAATAGATCTCTAGTCGTCATGGAAGAATATAGCCTAAAATCAAAACCGTTATTTAGAACTATATAATATATATATATATATATATATATATATATATATATATAGATATATATATGTATATATATAGATATATATATGTATATATATATATAGATATATATATATATATATATATAGAGAGAGAGAGAGAGAGAGAGAGAGATTTATCTCTCTTCCTTTATTTACCTTTAAATATATATATATATATATATATTTATATATATATATATATATATATATATATATATATATATATATTTAAAAATAAATAAAAGAAGACAGATAAAGATGTGCGGATGACGAATATATTTCATCTTTGGTTATACAATGTAAGGGGTACTCGATACAAACATGTTTATTTTTCTCTCCTTAAGCCAAAGCTTTTCAAATATTAAAGTCTTATCATCAGAGGAATTACATAGATGGATAAGTTGGCAGATAAATAGCCAAAATTAAAAATTGGAAAAAAATTAAGAAACAATATAAAGTAATGACAATTAAGAGTGTGTGCATAAACAGGTCATTAAAATATAGAGGATGTACAATTGGTGAATATCTGTTGACAAAGTGTCCGGTGACAAAACATTTAAAGATGGAAAAAGAGATTTCGTAGAGACTGCGTTATAAATGTTCGAAATGTAACAAATGCAATAGCATGGTGTTCAGTTAAACTGTAGATTAAAATCACTTATTCGGATGTAATTTTGAGAATTAGGGGCGTTTTTAAATACTTCCGTGGACCGCGACTTAAAATAGTTTTTAAGGAGTTGAGTTTATAATGTTGTATATATTTCAAGTAGGCCGAATTACTAGTGAAAGGTGTTATCTCCTCGATCGAACCTAAGGTCTGAGAGAGAATTTTTTGGTCGAAGACGAGGCCGGTAAAAGTAGGAAAGGACTGTGAAATTAGCGATGTGTAAGGAGAAGGTTTAGCGGAGAAAGCTATGGCTTATGCTAGGAATAAGGTAGAAGAAGGGCTTGTTTTGTTACAGCACATCGCTTTTAAGCAACAATATAATGTAGTTACTGCCAGTTCATTTGCTAGGCCTTATTTGCAGTTATGAGTTAATGGGGGGGGGTTAATAAGCTAATCAATCGAAGTAAATAACCCCTTCTACGAGATTTGTCATCCGCACATCTTGATCTCTCTTCCTCCATTTGTCTTTATAATTGCTCCATAACGTATATTGAGTTGAAATCATTTCACTATAGGTTACATTCTGTAAAAGTATCCTCTTAGTCTCATATTTAATATATATATATATATATATACATATATATATATATATTAAATATGTGTGTGTGTGCGTGTGTTTATTCGGGAAACAGCTGTCACCCCTGCGCCTGGCAGAGAAATAAGTCAGTCTACCCCGGCAATATAAGGGTTTTCCTCAAATATAGGGTCTCCATTTTGTGTTGTTATGAACAATTAATTGCAGATGTTCTCAGTCATGGGAGGAAACACGACGATGCTTTTATGATGGTGAGAAACACGCGATAAAACGGTACGTTTATAAACACATTGTTATTTGTAAGGTGTTGAGCGTCCCCTAAAGAGGGAGGCATGTAACAGGACGTACTGTGGATGTTTTCATATTTAGCACTTCTGTGAGTTTACATAGACTTTGAAAGTACAAACTCTGCATGCATACCATTAGTTTTATGTTTTTACGCTCTGCAATCAATTTCCATTCATCTTATTATATTTTATATATCCGAAATAAATTGAATCATTATTCGTGTTTGCTCGTCTCAATAACTTCATAATTCTAGAACGTACAAATATAGCTATACATATATATATATATATATATATATATATATATATATATATATATATGTGTATATATATATATATATATATATATATATATATATATATATATGTTGAGTAATTTTGATTGCATCAGAAAAATAAAATGTAATTTTCATTTCTTTATTATAACAATTTCACATTTAAACTGTCGGCGAGAACTTTTGACATTCTGATATTAGGATCCCGTGTAAGTGGCTTCGTTTAAACAGCTGCCAAGATCAATATAGCACGCTATTTTTTGTTAGAGTTCTATCAGATTCTGTTTTATAAATTGGTCTGACTTAGGCATCAGCATCAAACGCTGAGTAACCCTCATTAATTATATTATTGGTTCAATTATATACAGGGTGATTCAAAATAACGGGCCCCGTGTACACTTTATGTGATATCGCCTTTATTTATTCACCGATTGCCCTTATTTTACAGGACATGGCAGAGTCAACGACCGTGAGTACACCAAGACCTTAGTGGGAGCTGGGACGAAGAATACACTGTGTTACATTTTACTACAAAACAGGCTCGTTAAAGAAAAACCAGGACAGTTTCATGCATCAGTTCGGATGTGAAAAGGCTCCACTCAAAAGCAGAACTGGGTGGACCACTTCGAGAAGTATGGGACCGTGGAGAACTTCAACACTGCCAATGAGAACCGTCCAAGCCACTCGGTACGTCCCAAGAAGCGGACAGCCGAGCTGGTCGAAAGTGTGAGAGAGTCTCTCCAGGAGAGTCCGAAACGCTCTGTGAGTAATCGAAGTCAGTCCCTCGGTATCTCCGGTGAGACTTGCAGGAGAGTGCTGGTGAACAATATAAGGGCTTACCCATACAGAATACAGACGCTGCAGACCCTTACAGCCTCAGACAAGAGGAAGAGGAGTGCTATGGCAGTCAAGATGCTCGATAAGATCGAGGAGACACCAGGTTTCCTTAACCTCCTTTGGACCTCAGATGAAGCCCACTTCCATCTTGGCAGAAAACAACCTCCAAGACAAATGTCTTCTGGGGGTCCTCCAGACCCAATGAAGTAGCCAACAAGCCCTTGCACTCTCCTAATTGCACGGTGTGGGCTGCAATCTCGGTCAGAAGCATCATCACACCAATCTTCATCGTAGAATCTGGCGCAGCAGTGACAGTCACCAGGGAGCGGTATGCGGATGTCCTCAAAACCTTCAAAGGTGAGCTCCATACCCTCTACCCGTCGCTCATGAGCAAGACGGAGAAAGTTCTCACACTTCAAACCTGTCCTCAGATTGGCTGAAAGAGAACTTCGGAGGCCGAGTGATCAGTCTCAAGACTAATTTTGAGTGGCCACCCCATAGCCCGGACCAAAGCCCCCAGATTATGTCCTTTGGGGCTATCTTAAGGACACAATGTACGCAAGGACACCCAGAACCATCACGGAACTGAAGGATACCATCAGTGAAGAGATGAGAGCCATTACCAAATAAGTCTGTAAGAACGTCATGGGCAACTTCGTTCTGCGCCTCAAGAAATGCACGGAGCTAAAAGGAGTCAATCTAGAACACATGCTGTAGAACGGAGAAAAAAAAGCCAAATACCCTAGTGTTTTGATATGATGGTGTGAATATAATAAACTAGTTCTGCTCCAAAATTCATTTCATTCGGACGAAACACTAAGAAACGGAGCCTAATTAGATTTGGGGCCCGTTTTTTTTTGGGGGGGGGTCACCCTGTATATATACACATATACATATATATATATACATATGCATAAATATATATATATATATATATACCATGTATATATATATATATATACAAGTATACACATATGTTAATATATATATATATATATATATATATATATATATATATATATATACATATGCAAACACATATTCATACATATATGTTAATAATAAATATTCACTGTGACATTAGCTTTCTACATAGACATTTCTTCCCTGTTCTTATCTTCTGTGGTGGACTTTCATAGGAAGGTTCGATGTGTGGTTCTTGTAGAACAGGGCGAAGAAAATATCATACTTCCCATGTCATGTATGCATTCGTCTTTTGAGATCAATGTTCTCTGTACAACCTGGGGTATGTTAAGTCAGGAGCTCGTTTTCAAGGCCTTAGTTTACACCATGCCAGTTGTTTCAAAACATCCTTGGGAAATAAATTCAGTGGCTGATATTCCATGCTGTTTCAAATAATTTTACAGAAACCAGACCCTGGGAGAAGTGTGCATTTGCAGAATTCTATTTGAGACCTCCTTTTTATATCTCCTTTTCGGCTTGAGTTTAGGACATAACTATATATGCTACCCAGTATTTCTATTAAATTAGACAAGCATTTAATCTGCTAGTGTTACGTTATATTGCTCTGGTTTTCTACAGTCGACTATTTAACCTACTAAAATATTCACTTGCCTTCTGAAGTATTTTTATATATTTTTTCGGTGTACACCATAAATGTTACCTACTTTCTTTTATTGTCTGGGTCTGTTGACGGAGATGTGGCTCTACATACTACTCAGGTTTGATATAACAAGAACTAACATTTGAACTACGATGTTTAAGTGATACTCCTTTTGCTGTAAACAGTCGACACTCCGACCTACCAAATGGGTCACATAAAACAATCATCTTGATCCCTCTGTGACTTCCCCAACACAATTTGTCAGTAATTTAGAACCTAGATCAAGTTGAATAAACCCCACTTGTCTTAGATAATTATCGTTTAGATATAGTATTTTTGAAAGTAAAATTAAGTGTTTTGATTTAACGAAGACAAGTTCGCAGTCTGAAAGGATCACCTACATTAACAAGCAGCAATCGTCCAAAGAAACAACACTTTCAATTGCTTTCAACAGAATGTACCGAAAACAGACTCCTTTAAAACTGATCTAATCACCCGACAAAGAATTATTGAAAACGCTAAAGAGTCCTAGGCCTTATGTATTTAATCTAGAGTAGCTGATCAGAGACTTAGCTCACATGTCTTCTTTCGAGAATAACAGACACTGTCTTAAAGAGATGTAACACCTCTAGCCGAAACATCATTAACGGACAAGAGGTGATCTCCTTAGCATCACATAAAGTCAGATTTTTGCTAAGTATTTTGCAACAAATTCACGTGTTTTTATCAGGTCTGAATACTCCCTCTGACCGAATAAAACTCTTATCCATATCCGAATAACTGTCTGTGATGTCGCTACATTTATCAAGACTCTCGATGTTAACAAGGCAACTTATCCCGACAACATTCCGGTCATAGTACTATAGAAATTGCAATCAGAAAAGCTCATGTCCTTACCGAGCTGTTCATTTGTTGTTTAAAAGATAAATGTTTTCCATCATCTTGTAAGAGTTAGTTAGTCTGGCCGCTATATTGCAAATACCAGAGATCAATTCTCTGCTTCTCAGTAAAAACCGATCTATCTCGCTATGAGTTGCTTAAGCCTGTAATAAACTAAGAAGTAGTTAACCACCGCAGCAAAACAATCGTCTTAGTAAGAAGCATGTAGATGTGGTCCTGCAAGATGTACAGCTGACGTGCTGACTGTGATATCGTACGAAATCATTGAGTCTATCGGTGGGGCTTTCTAAGTTGTTGCTGGGTTAAAGTCAGAAGAACATAGCATCAACGCCGACATACCTAGAAGATCAATTGTATGCCTTACCTGTTTTCAGATCTTAATTTATGAGTTTCAAAATAACATTCTGAAAGCATACATTGACATCAATAAAGACGACGCAATAATTTATGACAGCTATTTGAAGAGCGCTGATGATAAAGATCTTTCTGAATCTCTGTACCTATCGCTCTGTATTTTTATCTCTCTCTTTCTCGCTTTTTATCCCTCCGACTTGAGGCGATGTGGAAAAAGTGATTTGTGACTTTTAATCAACCATATCTTTGAGTGAAAAAGGGTAGGGTAGTCGTGTTAGCGAATTTGCCTAAGGGTAGGAGAGAGGGGAGGGAGGTGCTGAGGTTTTTGTCGTGGTGAGGTGTAGCATGGATTTTGAGGAGCTGGGGAAAGAGGAGGGAAGAGGGGAAGCTATGTGTCTTTGGTGTGTAGGTAGTATCATAGTTTTAGAAAAAGATTTGAAGAAATGAAAAGGATTTGAAAGTAGGCGGGGTGGGTGGGTAAGAGTGTGAAAGAAGTAGTTGAAAGGGTGAGATGGATAAGGGGGGAGAGGAGGTATTTTGTTGTGGTTTAGTGTGAAATTTTTGGAGGGTAGGAGTATTGAGCAGATGGCTATGCCAGGAATGTATGAATATAAATAAGTTAGAATGAAAGTGTTGAATGTGCTGTGAATATGAAAATGAGGGGAAAGAAAAAGAAAAATAAAGAGAAAGAGAAAAGTGATATTAATTTTGGCGAGAAATAGGTTAAATGTAGTTTTGTGCAGGCAGTGTTGATGGTTTGAAATTAAATTGAGGGCAAAAGGGGTTTAAATATCTACATATTCGTGAGGGTGTCTATATATATATACATACAGAAATTGTATTGTTGAAGTTTCCTAGATGTTAATCCAATTAAACTCCAGTGTTTAGAAAATTCAGATTAATACCATGTAGAGACGTATTATAGTATAAATTTCTTTATTAGGACAAATGAGTTAAGATTTTAATATGGGAGTTATGAAGCTAGATTTCAGACGAGATCGCAGCTGGAACATATATGCACATATGTAGCAATATTGTATATATGAATAAATAAATTCACACTATATACATATATATATATATATAACTATATAGTATAATTTATTCATATATATAAACATTAAGTGTTACATATGAGCATACATGCTTAAAATTCCCGCTCTAATAGATGGCCAACATTCTCAGACCTGAAGAAAAATTGAAATAATAAATTGCGAAATACCTGATTCAGTATATCTCCTAGATGGGGGCGGGTTCAAAATTCAACGGTCAAGGCTCATGTGGAATTACATTCATTTGGTTTAACTAGCGTTTTCTAATCTATATTGATTTTACATTCTTTAATTTGACAATTATATTTTCCTGTTATCAAACTTAATATTCAAGCGGTCAGAGAATTTATTCTAAATTTGCATATATATATATATATATGTGTAGGTGGGGGGATTGGGTGTGTGTATGTGTAGCGGAGTGTATGTGGATATAGATATATTCATATATATATATATATAGAGAGAGATATATGTTTGTGTATTTATGTAGATATATATGTGTGCATTGAAGTATGTGTATAAAAGCAGGGGTTTATATATGCTAGCGTATGAATGAATCAATTACTTTACCTCGAAAATATTTAGTTTTATATCAGGAAAAAGTCTCAATCAAGTCATTAATGAAAAAATGTAAAATAAATAATGAGTTAAAACTCTCGATTAACCAAATGAAAATAGAAATGAAACATTTTTTTTAAATTTCTTTTCATTTCTATTTTCATTTCAATTTTCAGGCTAGAATTTAATTCGATATGAGGCTTGACAGTTAAATTTCAACCCACCCCATCCAGGTAATATACTGAATAAGAAAATTCACAATTTCTCATTGGAATTTATCTTCAGGTCTTTGGAAGTTTAATCTCTATGTATGCATATATGTAAGCAGAAATGTGTTTTTATAATTAAAAAACATATATACTAAAAACATTGATCACTTTTTATAAACACTGAAGGGCTAATATATTTACATATATAGAGGCACATACAGCGCATGTACTATACATATATATATATATATATATATATATATATATATATATATATATATACGTTATTATGAGAGAAAATATCCGATTGTATGATATTAATTATACATGGAACATCATTATATGGAATAGATTGTATTCCAATCATGTTTTGATCTTACTTATAATGTCCTCAGATGTGTCTTGGCCTAAAAAAACTAAAAATTTAATTTGAAATCATAACAGGTATTCCCTCAAGAAGATTAACGTAGGAGAGAATTCGAACCTCCTCATAATGTGTATAGCTCGCGGTATTCTTGAATTGAAATCAGTAATTACTGCTGTGATAGCAAAATGATTAAATCATACATGATATCGAAACAAAAGTGCCAGAGAAAAAGTGGTTAACCTGTATCCATTACCCCTGTCTTTAAACTATCCTGAAATTTTAATGAATTTGTCCATCGGTAAATGTTTCCGTTTTAAATAGGATTTATATAACAGACAGATTTGATGGAAACTTCTTATTTTCAATGCGTAGAAAACTATCGTTAGTTTTAAACGGCATGCACCTTGGCCCGTCAAGCTTAAGTTTAAAATCGAACGTTACTTACGCTACTCGGTGTTTGATTAAAATACCATGCTTGTTGGTTTGCTAGGCTTAAGTGTAAATATAATTTCCGTTGTTCTGTCTGGTCAAAGTTCATAATAAAATGCTAATTGGTCTATTAGGCTTGTTTAAAATGTCATTTGTGTTGTTCTATCTCGAATATGCTTGAAATACAATAGTCGTTGGCTAGTCAGGCTTAAATCAAAAATAACAATTCATTATTTATATTTAAAATGGTATGCTTTCGTCTCGCAGGCTTATGTTTAGAATAGCATTTGTAGTTAGTCTGTTCTGGGTATGATTGAAGAAACTTGCTTGTTAGTTTGTCACGCTTAAGTTTAACTCCTTGGTCTGTCCTATATAAATGTTGGTACTGATGCAGTTTACTAAGCACGTTTTTTATCGGCATATTACGGCAAGTTACATAAACCGCCGCCAATGTTAAAACGTAAGAAGCAGGCATCGTCTATTTATTTCAAGGAAAAATCAATGTAAAATTCAAAAAAGAATATGTACTTTTGTAAGAAACTTTAAAAATGTAGTAAAAAAAAAAAAAAATAAAAAACTCATCCTATGTGCAAAGTTTGATAAATAAATATTTAGTTTTGTTTGGTGAAAAATATATGGTGCAATAACTGATAGCGAACAGTGTTTTATGATTTTTTCTTTTAGCGAACAATTTTCTTTTCTTTCCAATTCTTTTTAAACGTCACCGACTTGTTTAGGGATAGGTTATAGTTTACGGATAGCAAATATGTCTTAATTTTTTTTTCAGTTTGTTTTAAATTGTCTTTCTACCTTACCGACTAGATTAGGATAATGTTAGGGGTATGTATTGTTTGTTTTAGTGTTTGGTTAAAGTTAGGTAATGCTTCTTTTAGGGTTAGATTAGGGTTAGATACAGTTTCTTTTAGGGTTAGGTTATTGTTAGGTACATTTTCTTTCAGAACTAGATTACGATTAGGTACGGTTTCCTTTAGGGTGATTTAGGGTTATAGTTACGTACCTTTTCTTTTAACAAATGTTATGTGGACTTAAGCACAGGCGACGGAAAATTAGATAACGAAGGGTAAGTGGACATGAGAGGAAGCTGTTTGGCAAACTACACCTCAGCAATGTGCTCTAATATTGATAAAAAGAGATCGGTTCTGAATATCTGTCTCCAGATAAATTACCGCATGTAGCTGTCGATAGACCTCTTCAATATTTCCATCCATCCGATATTCCTCTGCTGCCAATGTCATTGGCTAGGGCTAAGCTCTTTCAATTGTCGGTTGTTGCAATTTTCGTCGGCTAAGAGTGTCACCACTTTCCGTCAGTTTACGTAACGTGACGGAATGTGCCAATGAACACGCGGTTCGTAAACTACATGCGCACCTTAATTTGAAATAGCATGCTCTAAAGTTTAAAATAGTATTCAAAATCATTCTGTCAGGAGTAAGTTTGAAAGAGAATGCTCGTTGGTCTACCACGTTACATTTAAAATATCATTTTAATTAATCTGTCTTGCAGTAGTTGAAAATTGCATTTTGTTTGTCTCTAAGATGTATGTTTTTAATAGTATGCTTGTTGGTCTGTCAGGTTTAAACATAAAATATCATGTGAGTTAGTCTGTCCTGCGAAAGTGTTAAATTGTATGCTCGTTTGTATGTCACAATAAAACGTAAAATATCATTTTCGCAAGACTGCCATGCGAAAGTTTGGAGTAGCATGCTTTAAGTTTGTCACGCTTAAACGTAAATTATCATGTTCGTTTGTCTGTTCCGCGAAAGTTTCAAATAGCATTCTGCATGGTCCGTCACGATTAAATGAACAAAATCATTTTCTATTGGTCGGTCTCGCGTAAATTTGAAATAGCCTGCTCGTTTATCTGTATGACTTAAGTTTAAAATAGCAACATCTTTAGTTTGTCATGCTGGTTTGAAATAGAATGATTTTCTATTTTAACACTTAAATACTATTAGTGGGCTGTAATTATTGTTTGTCTGTCACGCAAACTAACAAAGTATTTTCATCGTTAGACGCGCTGATTGGATGAAATAAGCTTGAGAATATCTATTGTTGATTTTTTTTTTTCCTTTAAAATAAGGGAACGAGAAAATACCGACAGGGCGTAATGATCTTAATTCACAGGAGGTAAATAATTGCTTCCTTGCAGGGAATCATATTAAACGATTCGTGCTACGGTAATTACATCAATCGCTGCCTCGTTCCATCACGTTCAAAGTCGTACACTTCATCGTTCGCCAGGAACAAAGCACGGGGTGGATATGGACAGGTACCACGGGCGACTTTCTCTTCATTATAAACCAAGTGTATTTGGTTAACCTCTCTCAATCGACGTACAAAACCAGGAACCTCAGAATTTCGTTTGCATGAAAGAAACTTTTAGTGAGCCGTCATACACAAAATAATGAAGCAACCACCATTAGAGTAATGTGAATTATAAGCAAGTCGTTACCGTAGCCACACGAACTTAAATGACGCTGCTGAGCGTCGGCGTTTTTACTGGGCCGGATTTTCGATGGAAATGGTGGTGCTTGAGTAGATGAGCCTCGCCACTCATGGAAATATAAATTTTGCCAAAAGAACATCCCCTCCGCGAGTCCTGAAGACTGAGAGCACACGCCCATAACCTACTATTCGCTTTATTAGGATTAGGATTAGGCTTAGAGTTAAACTTATGTGTGTTGTTATGGTTTGGATTAGGCTGTAAATAAGGACACAAAACGCCACTATGGAACGCATCGCGGACTGATGGACAACTACGCATGTGAGGTTATGTGCAATAATAAATAAATAAATGAATAAATAAATATATATACATATATATATTTATGCCAATAATCAATAACAACAATGGGTTACATTATTTTGTTTACATAATAATTTTTTTCTATTATAACTCTTATTTAACCTATTTTAGGTGTAGACGCGGGTATTTGTTTTGACGGAGCATGTCTAAAAATGGTCAGAAAAAAGAACAAGTGGGTCTTGCTTGATAAAATAGGACGCACTCATACAGCATTACCTTCTTCCAATAGAAGGCTATCCATCATTTGCCACCTATGCGATGCCAGATTCGTTTTATGCAACACTGATGTTCATTAAATAAAATAGTACTCAGCACTTAGCGACAGATTTCGTATTCAACAAATGAGTGTTGAGACTCCTTGTATGATTGATACTAGGACGATGTTTTCTTGCAGATTGTTAGACCTAGTTTAACGCGTTTGAAGGGCGATACTGATAAACATAATGTCGCTTTATCAAAGGGTTGTGCTTGTCTCAATTTACTTGCCTCCTCCGAGTGTACATTTTGATACGTATTCAGGTTTTAAATGTAAGAGAAATGAAACTTCAGACAAGGAGTAACTCGGGATTGGGAGACAAAATAAAATCGCCTAAATCTAGAACTATTTCTTCTCCACTGACCGAGAACAGAGCAGATAAGGTGTTGTATAAGAACATACAAAACCTTTAGTGGAGTAAAACTAGAAGAGAGGTTAGCTTTTCATACAGTAATTGCGTTTCAGTTTTTGAAAAGTTAAACGTAATTGGTATTTCAAGGTTTCCGAAGTTCCTCGCATTTAAGATTGTTTGTTTTTAAATTATTTGAAAACCAGTTCTTATTTTACCCATATCTTATCTGATTTATTACCATATTATATCCGATTGCTATAATTAATTAGTGTATTCATTGCACAATGTGATGTTATTCGCCAGGACCCTGATTTAGAACCTGTTTCGTTAGCAAACCGAGCTACGGCCGCAATAAAAAGTATAAAAAATACTTAAAAATAGCAATGAATGAAGCGAAAAAAATCCTTATTGATGACGTAAATAGATAGAAAAGCACGATAACAAGAGAATGGCATTTTCCGAGGAAGCTGTGATCGTGAATCGGGTCACAGCGTTTACGATAGGGCTGACGTTGGATGACATAAATTAATAGCTATTTAACAAGGCCAGTATCTCTATTTGACAACATGGTTACAATGTGTGTATTTCACAAAGATAGAAGACGAAGACTATACTACTTTCGCTAACATAATTAACAGACACTGTGAGTATTTAAAATTCTCGGAGTTGAGTGTTAAAAATTTTAAATGTCTAATTATCTTACAGTTTTATTATAAAATACAGAAACTAAAATCAAAAGAATAGTTTTTTTATAAACTAAAGAATAACTCTGGTGTTACATTACAACAACTGCTAATGTTTTATTAGTGTTCGCCAAGAATGAAAGGATATTGAGCTAAGCGGAGTGTCACATAGTACAAAAATCCGTAACAAAATAAAATTAATTCGCTGAATAAATTTGATCAACACAAAAAAATAATTTCTCTCCTAAACCGCATTATAGTTGCGGCAATTTTATTGGCACAAAGATTGGCTATATAAAATGGAAAATGTTTAATTGCGCTCACATGAGTCACAAAAGTGCACACTGCAAAGTTAAATATACAATGTAAAATACTTAACTGATATTGCTAAAAGTGGTGAATTAGAAAATATCAAGTAGTTGTGTAGATACAAATATTGAAGAAAAGTATTAAGTTGAAACTTAATTCCAGCTGTCAATAATAAATATTAAAACGTGTTAAAAATTGGAAAAAACTATTATAAAAAACGAACCTAAAAATCTAGGGATGATTAGTTTTTGCTATAATTAATAGATGTTTTTGGGAGGGAGAAAGAGTCGTGCATCGTGATTCCAAATTATGATTTAATCCTATTTCCTTTCTCATATAAATGAATATCCTGGTTCATCGCTACGAATAAATAGTTACTTGTCAGCATCTTTTTTTCCTTGGATTAATATAAATAAACTAGCAAGAGGTGAATGGATTTGGAAGGCTGATGGACCCGTGTCGATCCATAGAATATAATCCTCCCGGACGTAATGTTGAGTTGCTTCCCCTTTTTATGTGAAAAAAGTTCATGTTTTTTTTTGTTGTTGAGGCTAAATTTAATTAACTATGCCAATATTCAATCCTTTATATAATTATATTTCTTAAACGGTTCTAAATGATTTTAGCTTTCAATATTTTTTTTTTAAAGACACTAGATTTTTGAAAATATTACTTTCTCTGAGTTTTTGGGATTTTTATTTTTAATCATATCTTTTAAAATGTTTTCGTCGGAATTGTTATTATTTAGCCCGACCTGTTTCTTGCATCAACGAGTAAATCGGTGTCAATATTGTGTTTCTTTCTCAGCCTTACCGTATTGCTTCATGTCTATCGACAGAAGTTTATGCTGGACTATTTAACCGAATAGTAGCATTGTTGCATGAGCCAATCTGATGCCCTGGAGGTCATTCAAGCGATCCGATGTGAAGGGCTTGATTTGAGTTGGTTTGTATTTTCTGGCGAAGGCCTATATTGAGGTTTACCTAAATATATGTTTTCCGCCGGAGGTGGGGTATTCACCCTGCTTTTCCCCTTTTTTGTTTTCCCTTTTTTTTCTCTTTTTGGATTGCACCAGACTTGATTCTTGTGGGGGCGCATCGGAGCTACCACATATTACCGAGTTGTTCAGCTGTCTTTTGAACATTTTTTCCTTTTTTCTTCTTAAGTGATTTGAACTAGGTCAATTCCTTTTGGTGTATTTTCAGTTGTTTAGGTCAATATCTTATGTTTTTTTATCTTCCCTGATGAACGGCCTAGTAAGTACCTTGCTAGGTAACGAAACACGTGTAGTAAATAATAGCTTTACAAAATTAATAAATAATAAAATAACATAGTTTTTCCTTGTGAGGAATCCTCTCTGGAAAAATATATAGGTAAACTCTCCAAATATATAACTGGGGCTCATTGTTTTTATTGGCCTTGTTCTTTACGTTACTGAATATTCTCAGTTAAACATATATATATATATATATATATATATATATATATATATATATATATATATATAATATATATATATATATAAATACATACATGTAAATAATAATAAGACACAACTTCATGCTGTTTTGTATCACGCTACTAGATAATATGATCCATTCAACGCCCCGAATTATGTCAGAAAGTAAAGGACTAGGCGATAACGTAAGTATCTACAATTCTGATGTGTTCGCAATACAAACTTTAGAAAGAGTTAATAAGAGTGATTAACTACAGAGATAGTTATATATATATTAAATTCCCGAAACAGTTTTTCATGGTAAACAACTGATGATCCCTTAAAATAGTGTTAGAAACTAACTAATATAATAACTGTAAAAAATAAATTTACTTACATGAGTGATTTTCCACTGGAAGACTTGAGACTATAAGTTTTTTTTTGTTTTTTTTATATATATATATTTTTTTTATATAGTTTTAATGGTTGAGAAACTTCCGAGACTATATATATACATAAACAATTATTTATGAATAATATTTTAAAATTAATTCTCATACATGTATGTTACATTTCAAACTGCAATCATCAGTATGGGAAGCGACAATCCCTACTGGGCACATTGTTCGCACCCCAATACGAAAGTCATATTTGACTGGAAAAGTAAATAAATGTCTAAATGACAAATTCGGCAGCCTTCTAGCAAGTCGTCAAGAGGGTCCAATAGACACGAGCTTAAGTATCTTATTACGCTATTAATAACGGTTTGTTAATTTACTTTATTGCTTAATCCTAAAAGGGAATCAATAGTCATGGTCTAGAGGATAACATTATGCTATAAAAACGGCTGTTTACTTACTTATATATATATATATATATATATATATATATATATATATATATATACATATATATATATATATATACATATATATACATATATATATATATATATATATATATAAAGTATTATCAATAAATAAATATTCTTTATATCTATAGGTATATATATGCTTCGCGTATTTTTATTTTAAGCTCGTCAGTATGGAATAACGTAACTGTGTCACCGGTTAAATAATTCTAACCCTGAATCTTAGTATAATGAAGCCCCGCCTCGTAACCATGCGGCCAACGCGATGATCACGCTTTTTAATGCGAGAGAAATACGCCATGTATTCTCTCAATATAAACACAAGTGATGTTATTCTAAGGGTTATATCTTCCAATAGAGAAAACTACACAACGTGGCTAATTTATAAATAATCAATGTATTATATCTCGAAAGGGCTGAACTTTATAGGACCTGACAATTATTATCAATAAATATTTTTACATCCATATACATATATATGTTTTGTGAGAGTTGATGGATTACTGGCATTAGGGTATACTACATAAAAGTCCGGAACAAGACTAATGACTTTAGAAAATGAATACATAATAAAGGAAAAACAAATTGTCGTGATGAATTCTTTTCTTGAATGAAATGTCTTGGTAAACTCTCCATATATATATATATATATATATATATATATATATATATATATATATATATATATATATATATATATATATATAAACATTGTTCAAAATAACAGAATTCGTCTGTTAAATTATACCTTTTTTATTTTTTCAATTTTTCTGATGGTCTTTTTTGTATTAAAATCAAAATAATTAATAAATATTCCATAGGTTTCACAGGTTTCACGAACGTTTTCAATTCTTCGTCGGATCATCCTCAGGTGTCAAAAATAAATCAACAAAAATGGTAGATAAAGAAGAGAATTTTAAAAAAGACAGTGGAGAAACGTGCATAGAACGTTTCCCGCATTGTTCCATTGGCGAGTTTAAATTCAGCAACGCTGGATGGCATCACTGAACAACATTTTAGTACGTTAAGCATTTTAATATGTTACCACTGGTTTCATATGTGATATTGTTAATTTTAGGTTGTTATGTTTTATGTAGATAGCTTCGAGTATTTTTTTTTAAATTTGTTTCGGAATGTATAATTTTAGTGTTATTAACTAGAATTTGTCTTGAATTTCATTGCGTCAGAAATTATTTTTTTGTCTGCGCTCTATCAAGAAGAGAAATGACCTAAACTGTTTTCGGGTGTGTCTACGCTTCAAATTTACGTAAACTAACAGATATGATTATTGTCTTGTCCTGAATTGTCCTGATTTGTCACATTTCTCTCTCTCTCTCTCTCTCTCTCACTCTCTCTCTCTCTCTCTCTCTTTCTTTCGCTTTCTGTTTGCTAATGTATGTAAATAAAAAAAAATTTCGCCTACGAATCGTTAGACACGGAAAGCGCTTGATATGATTTACTTTTACACGGTTCACGTCTGACCTTTCTGATCGTTCTGACCTGTCTGACTCTACTGTCCACAGCAATTTTGATTAATTGTCGCTTCTTTACAAATACTGCAACAATTTGGCACACTACCAAACCACTTTCTATACATTGACCATGTTCGTCGATTTATTTAGCTTCTCTATGTTTTGTGTTATTTATTGTTCTTATTCATTTTGGCATTTACTCAAGCTTAAATGTTCCATTTCAATAACACCCCTACTCCCCTTCTCGGACGGTGCCAACGTGGTAGTGTGAGAGCTATGGTATGTAGATCTCCGATGCCTGGCAGAGCCACCCATGACGGACAGTTTTCTCACTAAGCGGTAAAAATGCCGCAAACGGGCTCACAGGTTTCTGGTGAACATCCAGTGGGAGAAGGTATCAGGACTCGTCTTCTTCTGGTCGTCTCGAGCCTCGTTTCAGACGCGAACCTGACATGAATCGAGTAGAGTGGTAACGTAGCTTCGGCACTATTTTTTTGTATGTTTTTGACAAAAAATGTTCTCTACTTCGCATGAAACCGATAATTCTGGCTGCTCTTAATTAAAGAATAGCTGCGATCATCAAAGATAACTTCATGCGGACCAGACGATCCTGAATGATAAACTTCGTAAGCTCTATGCAGAAGTCCAACTCGCTTTAAATATAAACAAATAAAAAATCTTATTAAACTTACAAGTCTCATTTTAGGCTAGATTCAGTTTTGTATAAATGAGTCAATAACATCCTTCGGGTGTAGTGCTTTGTTCATAATCATTAATTTACTTTTTTTCATCACGGCTTTTCATTCTTTTTTCTTCAGTTGATAAAGGGTGCTTGATTTTCCATAGCTGAAGCGCACAGAATTGGATAGAGAGTATATGTGACATATGAGTGTTCAAAAGATAGACCTCAGCGAGTAAGCGGGGAAAAAAGTGTCACGTGAGTCCCAGGGAAAGGAAATTCTGATCTCTTTGCTGGTTAAAAACCGAACAGGACAGCCAACCAAAAAGTCGGCAGGCCTGAAAAACCTTTGTGGGGGTAGACAGACGAAAAATATGAACTAAATATAGTGGCGGCAAAAACATGTATATATATATATATATATATATATATATATATATATGACAGTAACTTACGTCTAGGAGTATATTTGTCTGGTCCCTGTAATTTTCACTATAACTGATAAATATCTAGTGAAATAATCCTCGGCATCCGTGTGAATACAGGACGACAGCAGGTTATCGAACGGTGTGTATAGCGAAAGTATACACGCTTCAGAGAATCGACATCGGCACACTGAGCAACTTATCAGCTGATTATTATAAGGATAAGTGTTATCATTATTGTTAGTAGTAGTAGTAGCAGTAGTAGTAGCAGTAGTAGTAGTACTACTACTAGTAGTAGTAGTACATTTTGTTGAATCTCTTTATAGATCTGGTTTTTACTGGAGTTAACGGGCGATACAAAACACTTACAACTTTGGAGACGGTATATTTGTACGTAGACAATATCTGATACGTAAATGGTGCATAGTCCATTAATCTTTGTACTTTATTCAGACAAAACTTTCTGGAATTTATATTTAACTTTCATATATGTATTAGTATACGGTCTAGCATGACCCTTTGGAAATTCCACGGTGTTTTCAACATCAATATCTATAATGTACCGTTTATAATGATATTCCTTTTAAAATAATACTTTGTTGTCAGGGTCAATACTATTAAGACCACAACGACTTTCAAGATCTGCTACATGTTCCATACATAAATGAAACTAATATGTTATATGTTGTTAAGTTCTCTATTTAAAATTTTAGCAATTACATCGTTTTTAAAATGATAGATATCTACAGTTTCCAACCGTAAAATAATTGCCAACTAAATATTCATTTAATCAATGAAATGAATGTCACGTTGTGAAATGGCTTTATTTAAAACTGTACTGTTTAATCGACGGGGCGATAGAATTCTATGTTGGAACAATCTATATAAAACTGGGTAAAGTCTGAATCTGTTTAGATTCGTGATATCAGATTCATCCCCAATCACCATCTCTTATCGGATGATCTTATTTTTTCATGTAGGTGAAAGGTAATAACGTACAAATGGAAAACGGACATTTGCGTAGTTTTATATAGATTCATTATTGTGTTTATTCATGTAAGCCCACTTATATGATTCATCGAATACTTGCGACAATGTCTGAGGCAAGTGAAACCGAATGCCAGGTTTTTAGTTGCATTACACGGATGGGTGAAATAAACAGTTAGTATATATTCATGACGGAATTATTATATTAATAAGAGTTATTTACTTACTCATTGTATTCTATAAGAATTCTAAAGGGTGGACACCTTCTTGTTTGAAAATGGTTGATATTCTTGTAATTATTGTACCCATCTGAAAATAATGAAACCAAATGCTTAATTGGAATCAATTGCTCTTATGAGGTGCATGTACTTTCTTTGTTCGCTAGTAAAATTTTGAGATTGTGGTATACCTCTCAGATATCCCAAAACAGTTTTTCAAAGTACCACGTTATGTTTGTTTGTCAAGCGAGTCGGATTACTGCATAATCTTACAAAATCATGTCCCAGGTGTGTGTGGTCTGCATGAAGTTATCCTTGTTGGTCACATCAGTTTATTAAGCTGCAGAACTGTAGGTGTTTACTCACGACACCGGGAACAGTGAGGCGCATCGGTTGCATGCGGAATCATGGAAGGTTTGCACTAGGTCATACATCCTTCCATTTTTTCCCCACTCATTTTCTTCAACATTCATTTCTATTTCTCCAACAAATACGGACGTCCACCCAGCAGTGGCCATTATTTCATTCTATTTTACCTCCCAATATGTCTACCCTACATGTATCTGTACTTGCATGACATTTTTCTCTATTTAATCATCCTGATGAAGTCTTATAAATAAACACGAAACGTTGATGTACACATAAAAAACATCCATTTTTTGGTTTTCTTTTTTCATTTTCCCATCACGTCGGATTACCTTCATCCTTCTCTTCCCATATATATATATATATATATATATATATATATATATATATATATATATATATATATATATATATATATATATAAAGAAATAGAGACAGGAAAGAGAGAGAGAGAGAGTGAGGTAGAGAGAGAGATACAAAATTAAACGGTCTTATCTCAAGACCTTACTGAATTTTAATAACATTACTTGTCATTTGGAAGGCATCAGACTAACAACTGGAGTTAAGCAACAAGTCTACTAAATTAACACCATTTATTGATAAGACATCATTTTTACTGCACAGTTTTTATATTCAGAAACTGTACATCATTTTAGATGGAGTACGTTTATTTTTATTGATTCAATAAAAAATAAATTAAGTAATCAATAGCAATAATAGTGCAAATTCAGTTAATAATTATACCAAGTAATGAAATGTTAGAATAAAAATTATTTCACAAAAATGAATAAATGTTTTAATTTATTTATCATATGGATTCAGTAGATATGAATTCCCGCTTTTTATTTACACATTTATTTGCTTTTGAGTTTAAAAATAAGCTATCTATTCATGCAAAATAATTTGCAGTTTTTTATTGATATTGCAAAGAGGAGTACATTTTATTATTTACCAATACATATAACAGATGCTATTTTTTTTGTTCACATATCTACTTATAAAACGTGGTACGATTTTACATAATAGTTTCTTGAATTACATTATATGTTAAATGGCATTCGCTTGAATTCAATTGCCGTAACGCCTCTCAATAGTAATATGAGTATGTACGCTAGTTTTGTTCATGTGATGTTAACTTTAAAACATTTATTCATTTTTGTGAAATAATTTTTATTCTAACATTTCATTACTTGGTATAATTATTAACTGAATTTGCACTATTATTGCTATTGATTACTTAATTTATTTTAATTGTGCTAATATATAAGGAGTTAATGTTTATTAAACAACAGTAAATAACTTTAATATTATTCCGATTAAGTATTGTAGATAGAGTATTACTTTTAAGAAAAGGCGTATTCATTTTTTTAAACAATACTTTGCAGTGTTTGATCTTACTTCTCTATAGTGAGGTGGGTTTAACCAGGCAATAGTTAATGTTGTAGCATATATATTCACTGTTTCTATGTAAATTTATTATAACCACTGTTTTTCTACTGCGTTTTATATGGATCATACATACTAATATTGATGAACTAAGTAGATAGTTCATGACCTATTATAGTATAGATGTTAAGATAATGTTGATAGAGAGAAAATAACCTGCTGGCAGTATAAAGAAACGATTAAGTTCCACATGAAAAGGAAATGAGAGAATAATGAGAAAAAGAGACAGAGAAAGATTAAAAAGAAATATAAAAATATGGGAAATTCATAATATAAGAGAACCATATCTTCGCGATAAGTCGTTAGAATATGTACGACCTTTTGGCTATATTCGTTTTGAAATTGAGAAACCTTTGCAATCTTCTTTAACCTTGATGTTTTCGAAGTCATTTGCATCTAAAACCTTACGGCTGCATTATGTAAAGCAAAAGAAAGTGCGTCCATGTTAAAACTATTCAACCAGTATGTTTGTTTTCCTCGAGTGGAACTCTTCAATATAAACAAAAATATGTTCGTTTTGTTTTGCAATGTTTGCAGATGCTACGTTTACTAAATCTCTTGACTCGTTTCTTCGAATGTTTCCAGAAATAAATAATGATTTTATTTCATTTTTCTAATCTTTTGTTTCAAATATTCTTTATGATGTATGCGGATATTAAGACACTTTAAAAATAGTGAACATCAAAGACAAAAAAAAAGAAAAATGTATATAGGACAAGATTATTATTTGTTCATCATTATTTAGTCTTACTAGAGAATAATATGACACAATATCATCTTATTATTGAAGTATCAGAGAACGATTGCTTATTACCTCTTTACTAGAACAAGTACTGTGAAAACACTATATTAAGTTTCTTCATTCAAAACATTGAACAAATAGAAGCCATTTGTAGGAATAATACGCAAAAGACGTACTGGGTGTTCCAGTGCATCTCTCTAGCTATCAACCGAGGCCATGGTATATCCATTATGACATTTTCCTGAAAAGTCTAAGTCGATATGTAATAAGAAAAACAAACATTGAATTGTTTCATTTTTATATTGTGCTTCAAAATATCATAGGCTTTTCTATAAGAACGTATCTGGTATTTCTTCATATCTATATTTTTAATAGAAGTAGAAGGAATTGCCCAGTACTAAACAATTCTAAAACATTGGCACGTACAATGTCAGAACCAAGCCATTATGTAATTTGGTCTTTCTGTGTTAGTGAATGTAACAATTTATAGAGTATGCATACCGAAACTTAATACCGTAACTGATTTATTGCATTCAAGTTTAAGTATAAGTTGGTATTTTACACATCTATTTAGTAATCGGGTCAATAATTCTTCTCGGACTTTCCTTACACGTTTACTCCAACTATTTTTGTGAGACATCGTGGTCGCTAAGTCTCTCAGATTGCATCAAATATATTCTGGATATTGGTTGATGTACGTATGATAAAGTCTTCCAACTGATATTCTACCGCGTAATGGATTTTATCAAACAGTGTCACTC
This sequence comes from Sepiola atlantica, assembly GCA_963556195.1. Taxonomy (NCBI): domain Eukaryota; kingdom Metazoa; phylum Mollusca; class Cephalopoda; order Sepiida; family Sepiolidae; genus Sepiola; species Sepiola atlantica. The sequence continues at coordinate 125,710,031 of OY744523.1, forward strand.
ACAAGTGCTGATATAATTCTCCAGGAGTTAACAGTCAGCCGAGGTCTTGGAGACTAATATTGGAGGGGCGTGACTCTCTCTCTCTCTCTCCCTCTCTCTCTTTCTTACACTATATATATATATATATATATATATATATATATATATATTATCGCAAGCATGAAGGGAAGACAAATTCTATCGTTCACAATTAAAAGTTAATCAAGAACAAAAAATTATGAACGATATAATTCGTCTTCCCTTTATGCTTGCGATAATAAAATGTTGTACTCCCCCAAATCATAATATATATATATATATATATATATATATATATATATATATATACTGTCATGATGATAACTGTATGTAGGTAGAAATTATACAACTGAAGTTATAAGCTTGAACATATTTCAATTGTTAGAGTTGTAAAATTAATAGTTGAGTACTTTAACGAAATATCAAATCGAATTAAAACAATATTACTAAGGGTTTCATATTCTACTAGTTCAAAAATTATCATACCGCTCAGTATAATAAATGGAATTCGTTTTGCAAATATATAGCGTAACTATGAGAGATAGCCTACTGATACTTGCCTACCATACACACATATATCTGTTAATCCAATATACGCCTAATCCAATAAATAATGTGAAGACACTGCCCCCTTCATTTGTACTCGATACCTTTCTATAACATTTTCAAGAAATCTCTTTTTAAATTTTGATGGAACATATATCTGCTCGTGTTTTTAGAAACAAAGATCTTACAGTCGCTTTCTTTAATTTAGAAAAACATTATCCTGATTAATATATATTTTTTAAATTCAGATTAAGAGGTAGTAGAGGGATACCCCAATGGAATAGCTTATCATTCTTCATTTAAAACCTCCGAAGAATGTATCAACTCAAAGTCAAACCGTAAATAAAAAAACAAGTTCTACATATTAATGTAATTTCAATTGTTAGTTTTTGACTTATTTTGTGTATCGTTAAATTTCAAGACCGAGTATGAATGTCAGTTACTGTGTGCAACATGCAGAGCGCTCAGCCAGATACCAGTGCAAACGAAAAACAAAACAATATCAATTTAACTTTTTAAACAAAATACGAATATATAGTAACACTGTACATACGGAAAATAACGTACGGATTTTTAGGTTTAGGACTCGAGTGAACGAAAATGTGAAGTGGACAAAATAACGATGGTTTTCCTAGTTTATCAGGCCGCTTAGATGTGTTTACGTCGATGTGCGTACTCTCTTGCTTTCGTTGATTTAAAGGCACACTACAATATATATTGATCTATTTCGTAATATCGAGTTACAGTGTTTCGTTGGCCTAACACCGGCTATCGGTATTTAACAAGTAACTAATTAAGTTTAGCTACACTTTGACTCATACTTGATTATAAGGTTTTATCATCTCTCAGAGCAATTATTACGTAAATGACTGACATTCATTTATTTACGTAATAATCGCTTTCGGGAAATAATGCAACCTTATTATTTACTATGAGTCAAAGAGTAACTCGTCTGAAATTGATTGGTTACTATTCGAATACCTATTCCCCATGTCAGGTGAGCGTTTGAAGAAGTTCGAACCCAGCTTGATGATTCCATCGTTTGTGTTGTTAACATTCGCTTTTCTGTCTCCCTTTGGAATTGGAGTGGATTCGTGTTATCCTTTGAACGGATAATTTATTATTCCCGATCAATTAAAGAGAAAAATAGATCTGAGAAACAATTTATCAAGTATTCGTAATTGAGCGTATTAATGCAACAAGAATAAAAGCTCAAAACATGATATTGTGATATAAATAACTTCTAGAAATAGTAAAAGGATCAATTCACTAATGCTTGTTAGCACACGCGCACGCATATATATATATATATATATATATATATATATATATATATATATATATACAGGGGAGGACTTGAATGCCTACTAGACACCACCCTCGGGTGGCTTCAGCCTCTCTGTACAGGGCTTTGTCAGAGACTCTGAAATAAGGATACTTTTTACTTGAAGTAAACTCTGACCAAATATTTAAAAAAAATGGTGTGCTGTCTCCTCCAGCCATCCAGCACATCTCTCGAATTGCGGACTGGGGCAGCTTCGAATAAACAATTAGAAGCCGTTCACAATTAGAAAATGAATAATAACAAAATATGAATAAAAACCACAATTAATACTCGCAGGCCGGAACCCAGGATAAAAAGGGCCCATCAACCCGGTCATACACCAGGCGGGAATATGAAAGCAATGCTGTAAACCTTCCTGCCTCTGGAAATAGTGCTCCAGCCAATACAGAGGCCAACCAGATTCAGCCATCAGGCCTTAAGACAAAAGGGACTGCAGAGGCTTAAAAGCCCAACCATGGACTGATGCACAAAAAGGTGCTATTGTTTTGTTACCACTACTCAAAGTTTGAAAAGTGGAGCAAAACATCGAATGATATTCTAGCTGATAAGATCCTAGAATCTACCCTCCCCGAAGAAAAAAAAATATATATATACATATATATATGTATATATATATATATATAAATATGTGTGTGTGTGGGTGTGTGTTGGTGTGCGTGTGTTTGTATGTGTATTACACAACATTAATAATATATATGTATTTTGCATAACAGTATTCATATATACAGTAACACTGTCTGTTGATGACTATATATATATATATATATATATATATATATATATATATATATAAGATAAAGAGAATATTTTTTTATAAAATATTTAGAAAACCTTCACAACGCAGATTATTGTTTTTAAAAATAAATTATTTATTTATCTTAAAAACATTTTTTTTTAACTTGAGCGCTTTCGGTAATAATATCACCATCTTCAGAAGAATAAGCATATTTTTTCCTCTTTTTTTTCTTCATTTTTTATCCTCCCGATAAGCAGTAAGGATGAATTCGTCTCGATGTTATGGACGAAATGTTTATAAGTCGCGTGTATCACGTGGTACGTGGAAAGTTATTTGAAAATTCACACATTAGAAGCGTTGGCGAAATGGCAAAGATAAAGAGAATATTTATTTATAAAATATTTAGAAAACCTTCACAACGCAGATTTTTATATATATATATATATATATATATACATATATATATACATATAATTTTCATTTCATGTGTCTATATAAAATGTTATCAGGATATATATTTTATTATGTATCAACTTTCAGTATTTACTATACCAGTGCTCAATACGTGAGTTGAGCTAAAGTTTAAGCCTGCCGATTCCCCCCGGGGATGAAACGCAGAGGTCTCTGTGAAGCTTAATTGCCATAAATGTATTGTATTAAGACGTATTAAAAGTAACCAGTAACCGTTTTCCTCATTGGAGCAAGTGCTCCAGGTAAGAAGTGACAGAATCTGAAGTGCTTGATCAGTAATTCTACTGAAAGTGTTTACATAGATGGTTGTAT
>OY744523.1:125718458-125833458 GCA_963556195.1 Sepiola atlantica
GTTATGTTACTGGAGTATCTTTGCATCTGTAAAAAATAAATACAGAGGCAGATGAAAACGAGAATCCATATAATACGCACAATGCATGGTACAACATTGCCACGCAACGTTTATTATTCTTTTTAGAATTACTTTTAAATTAGTATAATATAAATTCACAGACACCAAACAGTATATATATATATATATATATATATATATATATATATATATATATATATATATATATATATATATATATATATATATACATTTTCGGATTCATGTTATTTTCAAATCATATACCCAATAATGAGTACACGCAATTGTATTTAAGTCGTTTACAATTGTTTCCGGGCGATATTTATTTTCAGTTACACAAAATGGCCGAAATTTTGTTTGCAACGGCAACTTTTTACAATAAGGATTCGGGAACAGTATCTACAATAACGCAGTCAGTAACAATGGTTCAAAGCAAGCAATGCGTTTGGGTTCTCCGTTTTACAGCTCTTCAATCCCCTTTCGGTTATTCATTACATAAACAATATTTTTCAAAAACAGTATAACATGAATAAATGAAATGGATTCAAGTACACTTTTGTTTTTAGTCTTTGGTATGAGTTGACCGTGGATTGAACCCCTGTGTATCTGGTCAGTAGTGAACACTCTAACCATTGTTCCAAATAATTTGTTATTTTGTTGCTTTTGTTACCTGTACTATTTTATACACATCTGCTGAGTGGGGTTAATGCTTTTCATAACAGTATATTAGTGGGCATATTTTCACGTTAGATCTGAGGAGACATAAACCCAGCTTAGCTGATTTCGTTAATCATGAACCAAACATTTTTCCAACAGAACAAACGCAGTTCATTTGGTGTGGATCAAATAGTAGTGTGTTTATTTTAATGAATCGGTCCTTACGTTTATAATGTAACGCTGTTAAATGACTAAAAAGATGGTATAAGCTCGTCCAATTGTATACTTTTATGTGGTTGGTTAGTCGGCATAAAGACTGCCAATTTTTAAGTTTATTCATTTATTTCATCATTTTTTATAAAAAACAAATATCCGTCCCAAAAGATATTTTAAAGGTTGAATTGTCGGCGTCTCAATCAAACAATGATGCCATTCTGTTTCTTTGCATTTACTGTCTTTTTTAAGTAAAGAAAAAAAGCCTCGTACTTGCCGAGATCACCTAACATAATAAGCAATCATAACTATGCCTACCAGATCCTCTAGCGACTTGGCGTCTGCTCAACCACTAATAAACGAAAACAAGGCCGACTTTGCAACCAGTGCTATCTCATTTTTCATTCATCATGTGTTGGCCTGAAGAAAAACATTTCTGAAGAAATTCCCACCTGGCACTGTCCTTCCAGCTCCAAACTTCATATACGCCCCTCTCATTCGATTAAAATTTCCGAGATCCTCCATGGTTCTCTCGATGCTGAAAGTATCCTTAAGTATCTCTCATCGAAGCGTAGACAACAAAACGTTCTGATCAAAATTCCTAAAGCTGCTCGCATGTCTGCAGTCGACGCCATCACTTTTTTCATCAATCGGGCTCTCAACAACAACGACGACCTCTCTTGGGCTCAGCTCTTTGTGTTCGCTGTTGAAGCTCTCGCCACAGACCGCGAGCCACAGAGCAATTCTCTCGCCAGCATAATTAAACATATAATTGCTGATTTCGTTTGAAAGGTTTCCCTTAATGAAGCCTTTCCCTGAAATCTGTGCCCACACATACCGAGTCTACAATTAAAAACTCTGGCACTTCGAGAATACGTCAAGCGGTCAACACCAAACTCCTACGGGGCGATGTTTGGGCCGCCGTAAGAATCATAATCTCTGACGACACGGTTGTTCGTCCATCGGATAAAGTACTAGTCGCTCTCCGACTGAAAAACCCACCGGCCCAAACGGACACGGACACGCCTCTTAGTTTCGAAGAGATTGACTCCCAGGACATTTCGGTAGAACAGGTTATGTCCGCACTCAAGTCTTTTCGACCAAGCAGCAGCAGCGGCATTGACGGTCTCCAACCCGGGCACTTTAAAGACCTCACAGCTCTCCTAACAGCTGAAGCAGGTCTTCGCCTTCGCTCTGCTATTACCTGTCTCTGCAACGCATTGATTAACGGCCAACTTCCGAAGTTTGCACGTGATCTCTTTTTCTCCTCTAACTTGACTGCTCTTCGCAAAAGATTCGGCGGGATACGCCCGATAGCTGTCGGTAACACCTTTTGCAGACTCGCCTCCAAAGTCTTCTGTTTTAAGGCGTCAAAACATCTATCGCCCGAATTTCAACCAGTTCAACTGGGCGTCGGTGTCCCTATGGGCTGCGAGGCTGCAGCTCATGCCATCAGAGCAGCATTCAATTTCAGCAAGAAAGGCACCATACTAGTTAAGTTAGATATAACAAATGCCTTCAACACGGTGCGGAGAGATCATTTTCTTAACGTGTGCCATCGTCGGGTCCCTTACATCTACCGTCTTGCCCACACAGCTTACGCTGAACCCAGTCTATTATTGTGCGGAAACAACTCTATCACGTCGGCTACAGGCGTCCAGCAAGGCGACCCAATGGGCCCCTTCTTTTTTCTCTGGCCGTCGACGACATTGCACAATCTTCCTCGACACCGATCAACATTTGGTATCTTGACGACGCCACTTTAGGCGGCTCTATCGATTCGGTGCTCCACAACATTGAACGGATCGTCCCAGCTCTGGCTAAAATTGATTTGTCAGTTAACCCTTACAAATCTGAAATAATCAACTTGAACTGTTCCACCGTGGAGTTTCAACAGGGAATAGATGGCCTACGACTCGCCCTGGGATCCGTCTCAATAACTGAACGGGATAACACAATCATTTTTGGGTCGGCTATCTGCTCTAAAGATGTAGCTGCATCCTTACAAGACAAGTCTACAAAGCTAGAGTCTATGGCAGAGCGCCTCAACATCATTGACGCTTATGCGGCACTGTTCCTGCTGCAAAACTGTTTTGTAATGCCCAGACTTCTATTCACACTGAGAAGTGCTCCATGTTACAACAAAGTCGATCTTCTGGAATATTTTTACAAAATTTTACGTCGCTCGGCCAGTGAAATTTGTAATGTTAATTTTGACGACACCGGTTGGCGCCAGCCCACTTTGCCGTTTCAGTTCGGTGGCCTTGGTTTGCGCTCTGCAACCGATACTGCGCTGCCGGCTTATGCTTCCTCGACTCACGCTTCGGCAGGTCTCGTTTACGAGATTCTCTCCTCATATCTCGAATCCCCGTCTTCAGATCTTTTGACAGCCGTTTTGTCAACATGGACGTCAACAAACCTTCAGCAACCACCCGATCTCATACATCAGTCGTCCTGGGACGACATTCAATGTCAATCCATGTTTGCCGAACTCGTCCGTAGCAGTAACCAGCATAGAGTTGCCTGCCTGAGAGCGTCGGGTTAACCTTACAGCGGTGCTTGGCTCAGTGCCATCCCTTCGGCGACACTTGGAATCCTCTTGGACAATGACACTATCCGGATCACCGTCTCACAACGGCTGGGACTCCGTTTGTGCCACCCACACCGATGTCGCTGTGGGCAGGTCGTTGACGAATGTGCCCTGCATCCTCTCTCTTGTCGATTTAGTGCCGGCCGCCTGCCTCGCTACTCCGCCCTTAATGACGTAGTCAGGCGAGGTCTCGACTCGGCAGGTTTTGCATCAGTCCTTGAACAAGTCGGCCTGGACAGGGGCGACGGTCGCAAGCCTAACGGGATGACTGTGTTTGCTATTCGAGCCAGAAAGCCGCTGATCTGGGACGCAACTTGTTCTGACTCCTTTTCACCAGCAAGGATTGCAGAATCCGCGGTGAAGCCCGGCACGGCGGCTCTGCTCGCCGAAACAAGGAAGCGCGGAAAATATAGCTCGCTCACTGACCGTTTCGTCTTCCAACCAATTTAAGTGGAAACGTCGGATGTGCTTAGCCCGGAGACTGTTACATTTTTTGCAGGACATTGGACGGGGGATTTCAACGTCTAAGCACGAGCCCCGTGAGTCAGCCTGGTTGTTCCAACGTATCTCCCTGGTTATCGTTCGTGGCAACGCTATGTCAGTAACGGCGGCGTCACTTCCGTTCTAATTGTCATCTGTTGACTCTCTCTTTCTTTCTCTGACAGATGTCTCAAGCCTTATTGTTTTTCTTTTTTTCTTTTCTCTTTATGGAATAATTGTCGTGGTATAAGCTGTTAAACAAGTAACGCCAACAAAAATAACGGTGAGCTATAAAAGATGATTATCGTTTGTTCAAACGTATTGACTGGCTAGCATGGTGTGGCCGCCTACTATCGCTTTGCAATTTAATTAGTATTCGTTACTTTAAATCCTTGTAACAAAACTAATTGATGAGAGAAAATAGAACCCCTTTTCTATATTTCTCTATCCATAAAAAAGAACACAAAACAAATGATTAAGAAGACAAAGCTAATCGATAAGTAAAAGAAGACACCACTTTCTATATAGCTGTTCATTCGGTGTAATAATAATAATAATAATAATAATAAGAAGAAGAAGAAGAAGAAGAAGAAGAAGAAGAAGAAGAAGAACAAGAAGAAGAAGAAGAAGAAAAAGAAAAAGAAGAAGAAGAAGAATAAAGGAATGTGTTTGTGTCTATATTAAAAGTCGAGAAAATTATTATTTTTTCTTATTCAATTATTATAAGACATTATTGAGATTTAGCATCCTCTTTCTTTGTTCATAAACTTTTAATTGGAATACCTAATTCTTTTTTCTTTCTTTTATATTATTACCAGTACGTACTTTTTTATTATATTGGCATTCCTTAGATTGATGAATAATTCCGTGCAGTTGACACATCAATTAGAGACACAGTGTCAAGAGTCATAACTTTGCTTTGAGTGTGTTTATGTAAAAGTCATAGATGGTGATTATCAAATGATTTTTAATGTCTTATGGATGTATTTTCGACAATTTATAGCACATTTACTTTAAGATTCAAATGACAGCTCGACATGATATACACTAGTTTGTTTGTGCAATTAATCACCAATTGTGTACCAGTATAAAACTATTCATGATGCCATCACGGAGTTAAAAAAAATTAAATTTAAAGTAAAAAAAAAAAGTGTAAGGCAAATCAGTATTTACTTAGAACACGACTATAATCTTTTTGACTACTTCCTGCTGGAACATAACATCGGCGGGGCATTTCTATCTTACAGCTGTTCATTTACAATAGTTTCACGGCCTGTTATTTAAGGTTTGTTTTCGATTCATTATAACGATTTCGCCGATCCTCACTAACAGCTGTTATGAAATCCATGCGTTCGAAATTAGCTAAAGTGTATGTTGCCGCCAGACACGCTCTCTTCGAATTAATCTACTCTCTCACAATTTGTATTAAGTAAACGAAACGCTTGAAGGTCCTGCAACAATATACAAGATAATACGTATAAAATCCCACTTCTGAAACAACAATCACACACATGGGATGAGTGGATATGTTCAAACTTCGAAATACTTGGTTCTGAATATGAGCAGAAGAAATTGAAACCGCGCATATCGATCAGATGATTCTCAATGTTATTGGTGGACCAGTACACTTGTTTCAAAACCACGCGGCGCACAACGTCGATTCGAAGCGAACAGATCGCAATTTTTGCGAGACTATCAACTAATTTAGGAACATTTTAAATAGTCATAAGCGTTGTATTTTATAGGGTTATAATGTCCAATTACCGGATAATAAATTAACTAAAAGAATGCGCGTCCGAGGAGTGGTAAAATTCATTCTCCGAACCGAACAGTTTTGCCGAATGTTATGTCGTCTTACGAAGATTAAAATAAAGATATAATTCTACTACAAGTTATGTCTAAGGTCTTAATTCTAACTTTAATAAAAATTCATTGCATGACCTTAGTACTGCAAAATGTCTAAAAGTAAAAGGTTAAGCTGAAGTGATCTTCAAAAGAGACTGAAAGTCAGAAATTCTTGCTTAATTGGTGCCTATGACTATGGATCAAGTTCAATGCAAATCTGAAATATTTGAATTTCCTAATGGTAGCAATTGTTCATAAAATGATGTTTGAAAATTTAAATTTTGGGCGATATTTATTAATTCATGTCTAATTCTTATTGTTTAAATTTTACAAAAATCGGAAGTATATACATTTTTAGGTATGACTTCCACATCCTTTTTGTTTTTTTTGTGTGAAAGTAAATTCAACGAAATTCAACCAAAATAACGACCATTGACACTTTATAACTCTGTTTTAAATTTCATGATGATGAGTTTATTCTCTGGTCAGTTAATCCTGTACATAAACTAGAAAAAAACATATACACATAACTTATATAGATATTTTGTTCCATGTTTTGTACTCAAGCACTGTAGATGTAATTTTCTTTGTTTTGAATATTTTGTTATTATTAAAAATCCGTGTTACGCATATCGATTTACATTCTAAAAATGCGACCTAAATAACTATGTATTGCATCAGTTAATTCTTTGATCCAAAATCAAATTTACAGCAAAATTAGTTTAGCCTAAAATTAGATAACTATAAGATTTCATCTCCTCGTATGCAAACTATTTTCATAATAAATACAAATAAATTTAATAAACCATATTTGCATATCATGACGTTTATCGGCTTTTGGCTCAGTTTTCAAATTTCAAACTTCAAAGACGTTTTAAAAGAACTTTTTCTATTTTCATTATACGTACGGCATGCAATGGCCCTTTACGTTCTGTTGAAAGGGCTGTTTTAATCACATTGTTCCATGAAATCGAGCTGACAGTACTACAACAACAAAAGGAATTTACTAATTAAAATAATTAATTACGTCAAAAGTTATATTGTTCACTTATATGAAAAACTTCTCGTTTTTGAAAAAAGATAATTTACCCAAAAATGTAAGACCAACATTTAAAAGATATTTCATAAAAAAATATGTGTATCTTATTCGAGCCTTATAACGGCTTTCTGGTCGATTTTAAAATTAAACTCAACATATCTTTCAACAGAACTTCGTCCATTGTCACTATAATTATAATAGTTAATAAATAGCTTGATCCTAATTAAAAACAATTCAAATAACCATTTCACTTACTATGCTTGTGTTATGTACTATAAAACGATACAGTATGTGTAGATACAAATATGTAATGTTTCGCACACAATCCTATCTCGTATTCTTACATCCGTCAAGACGGAGGTTATGTTTTCGGTCGAATTTGTCATTGATTGTGTGTGTAAGATAAACGTCGACGTCGCTTGACCAATCAACAACAGGCTTAGTTTAAATATCGATCATGGTCTAACTTAGCACTGATTTAATTTTATGATTGCATTGTCAAAGGTCAAAATCACGGTTACATAAACATCACACTTTGGCCATAACTTTCATTTATTGTAGAGTCTTGCTACTTGTCTCACATTAAGCAGTAAATAAGGTCTCGTATCTTATAGTATCGTTACATTTAGACGGTGACCTTGAAAATTTAGGTCATGGTAAAAATGTTGACGGAATTTCAACTTCTGATTTGCCCAAATTTCATGTATGGAATGCTAACAACCATACAACAATTTATCTTGATCAGATACATTTTCGAGTTATCAATGTTTCTGCGGGAAAACTTCATATAATATTGAGAATTAATAATATGACTTTGGTTTATCTTTACGGTGTCAGGAAGAAGTAGGCAATCTCACGACTGCCTTATGTTCGTGTGTTTTTTTTACTATACCATCATTCAGTACTTAAAAGCATATAACAATACTGAATATAACCATAATTCAATCGCTAAAAAGTAAAACACATTTTATTTTAAATAGTTTAACTACTTTTCAAACACAGAAATATTTATCAGTATCCCATTAAATACAATGATATAATTTGTTGAATTATCAAAGATGAGGAAAACACCTGTAAATTATATTTCTGTATTGCTTACGTAATTTTAATGCTTTCGTTTGACATATAATGCAACGGATGAAGACGTCGAGTAACAATAAGTTTTAACTGAGAGTCTCTTAGAGGTTGACAGTTCAATGCTCACTATATGCCATACAAAGAATTAAATACATTACTTACTTAATACTTCTACCTAGGCATGTTTTACGGAACAGGAACAATCTACCCTGTGGATTAAATAAAATGCTCAGCTCCAAATCTTGTATAGATACGTGAGTTCGACATACAAATTCCCGAGTTGTACAAGATTAACCAGAAGAAGTTCGGAGATGATTTCGGCCGACATTTTGTAAGAATAACGTCTAAAATGTGTATTGTAGTACGAACAATAGAAATACAGATTCAATTGTAAGATATATAATTGATAGCGTATTAAAATAATTTAAAAATGGCTTGTTTACGACTTATCGGTATGACTAGAGATAGCGAGCGCATCGATCCAGACATTTAGTAACTCTTGACCACTCATGTGAGATATTTAGTGATACAGAAAGAACTCATATAGCTTTTAAATTAATTTATTGGTTTGTTTACAAAATTTACTGTACTGAAGAAAAAAAAACAACTAAATTATCATTTTACGGAAAGGTATCGCGTTAGTCAGAATCATCATTCCATCACCTGATTTTCTACCAACATAGTAGCGAACGTATAAGCTCCGTTAAGTTCAGCACTTTCCGAGAGATTAAATTGAAGATTAAAATGTATCTACGTTGCGAGTTCCCTCCCTTCAGGAGAATGGAACACTGCCTTGATCTTATTACTTATGTTTAAAATATTACAATACAGTACCTATTTCATTCGCAGTTGAAAGCGTGATCACACTGCGCCTTAGAGGTAATAAACCAGAGGTTCGAAATACTTGTATCTAGGAGTGAAATCGTACAGCCGGTGGTAGGAGTACGTCATTAATACTAAAGCGTGTAAAGTAACACGAAACACATATATGCATATGGATATCAAACATATTTATGTATTAAACTAATTATTAATCTCCGTAAAGTTGAGCATTTTGAGAGAGATTAAATTGATTCGGAGTTAGACACATTAGAGTTATTTCCCTTTAGAAGATTATAACGCAGTCTTAATCTCATTACACGTGTTTCAAATAAAATACAAGATATATTGATTTCGCTATCATAGTAGCGTTAAAAATAATAATAAAATCATTAATAATAATAGTAATCAAAACCAAAAATAAATAGAAACGGAAACAATGTATATGATTAAATAAATAACATATTTTTTAATACATATTTTAAAAATGAAATTATTAAAATATAAATTGTTCTTTTTCATTTATTTATTTTATTATATTTATCTTCATTATTAGCATTATTATATTTATCATTACTTATTTTTATTATGATTTATTGTATTTTAGAATCTAAGTAATATTCTAGTCAATCTGAATTTTTGTTTTATATTTTGCTATCAAATATTTTAGTTGGCTTGTATATATATATATTTATATATATATATATATATATATTTTTTTTTTCTTGGTACAAACTTTAATTACAGCTCGGAAAACAGACGTTTGTGACATTTTCTGGGGTGAAATGAAATTGAAAAAGTATAAAAACGAGAGGAAATAATTAAAAACAAATTCATGAATATACCGAGCCGGCTTTCGTTCACCATCATCAGAGTATCTACGTGGAAATAATTCAATATGACTAAAAACTTAAAACAGAAGAATGAAAACCAGTGACAAGTTTAGGAGGAAAAAATGGAGGGGAGGGTCACAAGTTGATCACATTGAGTCCTAAAAGCCATTCTTTTTGTTTACAAAGGGAGGGTTTGACTCACTTTATATATATATAGCTATCAGGACTTTGAGGTGGAATAAAAAATGTGGTCTACTTATGGCAAAAAAAATATTTATTTATTTATTTTCAATGTATACTCGTTATATGCGGCAAACATGTGTATACATATTCGTTTTAGAAAACTATTTTATATTTCCAAAGGGTTGCGTTTAGTCTAACATAATAGTTTAACATTGTTTTATTCAAGCACTTTTTATGGAATATTATTTCATTCTACAAATAACTGTGTAGTCAATAAGTGTTTATAATAATTAAAGTACTATAAGTAATAGTAGTAGTAGTAGTAGCAGTAGTAGCAGTAGTAGTAGTAGTAGCGTAAGTATTATGCTTATTATTATCATAAATAATAATAGAAGCAGTAGTAAGTTTAATTTTAACTTTATAGTTGAGTACAGGGGATTTCATGTTAAATTTAGTTCAGTTTCCTTGCGGAGGTTCTGTGTCTTTGGAAGATAATGGAGCCCCTATTCGAATGAGGGAAATGGCGGTTAGACTATCTAGCAATGACTGAGATCTGCGAGGTCACAAACTGACCTCGGCGAATAAACGGAAATTGAGAATAAATGAAAGTTGAGTATTCTGGTCTGTTACCTGGAAGAGTTCGGTCGACATGACGCAGAAATCGACCATCGTCAGACCATAACTAAAATTAGGGGTCGGGGCGTGTTCGGCCAACGTGCAAGCCTGAAAATAAGATCGACAACTACATTTATCTCTCTCTCTTATATATATATATATATATATATATATATATATATATATATATATATATATATATATAAATATATATATATATATATATATATATTAATCCAGTGAATGAATTTGTGTCTATATTTCTGTCTCTGTCAGATTATTGAAATTTTAATTGATGTGTTACTCGTGTTAATAGATCCACCATCAAAATGAAGTTATGTGTGTCCGTTGAATTATTTGAAGGCTTCAGTCACATTTGTAAGTGTGTATGAAGTTTATTCACGCATTGAGAGGCGAAGTCAATATGTAGTTTTATTATCACTATTATTATAGATGTCATCATGAGTAGTAGTAAGATGAGGGGAGAGAATGGTCAGTATAATGTTCAATCCGTATGAGACACTCGGCGTTCTAAATGTTATTAATCAAAATATTGTTTTACTTCTTGACCAATAAATATAGCGCTTATCAAAGGTGTATTTATTTAATATTGTCAGTAGTAGTTTTAGAAGTTATAGTAGTATTCGTAGTAATATTTGCATTTCCTTTTTCCATGACATAAACTGTTTATATGAAGGATGATTTATAGTAAATGTAGATTAGTCATTTCGAAATATTCTAAGAGTATACTACCGACTAAAATACATGCACACCGACAAATTAATAGCTACTTCTAATGCAGGCGTTTTATTTTAACGACTCTTTCTGATTTTAATAAATGACGAAATATCATTTAACTATCTGATTTGAGTGGGATTCTCAACAGCTCGTATTATAAGCTGAACTAGTCACTATTCTCTCTTTAAACTAGCTATGTATTTTCATCGACAACTTTCTCTCTATGTTGATTCAACCTCTCTTTAATATTTCGCAATGTCTATATGAATATCTAGAGAAATAGTGATTTGTTTTGTTTTTAGCGTTGTCATGTAATTTACGTGCGTGCCCATACAGACTATAAACACGTATGTAGATTAGATTTTAAAAAATAATACATTGTTGTACTTCTATATTATCCATAAGAGTGATATAAAAAGGAATGGTTAACTTTAAAAGTTTCGGATTTCAAAAATAAACTTGAATATATAAATATGTTTCTCTAAAACATATATTTTTCGGTCATAACTAATTTGCTTCATTTTTCTAAAGCTAAAAATTGAGCATTTTGTTTGACAAATACATGTATATGTAATTAAAGAGATCGGATTTCATCCCTTGTTTCATTAAATTACCTCATTTGATTGGCTAATATATTTTTGTTCATCCAATGACTGTCCAATTTGAATGAGCTCCAAATGAATACTTTGTGAATCTTTATTTTACTACATGAACCTTTACTTACCAGACGTGCGCAGCTTTGTAATAAGAATTACAAAAACAAGTTTGAATTTGGACCTCAAAAGATGTCTATCCTCTATAGCGTACACAGATAACTTCTTTTCGCTATTAACCCCAAATCTCAACAATGTTTGTTTATTTTATTTGGATTGCCTGTTTTAGAACATATAAATTTTTTGGATAAGTTATTACCAAAACAATACCTATTGCAAACCACTCATTGTATACAATAAATTGAACACACTTAATAGTTTACTTATATTTACTGGTGAAATGCGGGTGTCAAGCATTCCTTAAAAAATAGTACCTGAATGTCCACAATAGATTCGATAGAATTTAAACTCTGCATAAGTGATGGCATGAATCGCAATGCTACTGAATAAGCTACTGAATCATACTGTGTGTGTCTGAAACTGAGGTTACGTATATATATATATATATATATATATATATATATATATATATATATACAATAAATCATTAGAACACGAACTTTATTATATAACAATTATTTTGGCAAGTATGGTAAATAATTAACATCAACAAATGGTATTGTGTGCATTTGTCTGAGAATGTATTTTTATTAATCACATCTTTAGCACAAATTAGGAAAGTAAGGAAAATATAATAGTAATAGAACTTCTTATAAACTTGCACTACTTTGAAGAATGAGTCCGTCTTTTAAAATAACTATATATAAAATCCAATTATTATAGTCTGTTATAAAAAATAAAATAAAATAAAAAAGAAAAGATTTTTCTGGATGTTTTAATCATTTTTGTTTTATATGTTTGTGATCATTTAAGAATGGGAGTGTTTGTGTTGTCTGTAACGAATTGATAAGCAAGAAATTACCCTCACCTTTTTAAAAGGAAGAGGTAATTCCTGGGAGGGCAGTCTTATGACAACAGAACCGATACTACACTGGTCATTCTATTAAAAGATTATGTAATAATAGAGTACATCAGTTTTGTTGATTCATTTTAAAATGGCTTGTCATAAAAACATTATTTTATTGCAGCTCCTTAATCTTTTGGCTAGGATCCAAGTGTACTATCTGTCGTCGACACCGCAGCGAAATCAGACGTTAATTTAAAATAACAAACAAATAATAATACGACGTCGTTAGCTGGAGAAACGAAGGGAAAATAGGGGAAATACACATTTGCCAGCCATAAAAAAACAGTCAGTAGCAAGGTCTCCACGCTGTTTTTCTTTTTTTTTCTTTCTCGCCTTGGCCTAGTCGGTTTAAATTCTTTCGAGCGATGTTAAGAATAGTTTTCTTAAGTTATCCATTTTTTTATTAAATCATTTTAATTGCTAACAATTAATATCGACGAAACTATTGGGCACATGTCGATAGAATAGTCTAATAAAAAAGTAATCAATTACATAAAATATGTATTTATTATGAAGTGCTTGGAAAAATAAGTATCAAAATAAGCCTATCTTATGTCTGGCTTTGCTCGTATTGTAATATAGGTGTGATTAATTTAAAAATAAAACTTTCGCATTCATTCATTGAGATATACGCATTAATATATATATATATATATATATATATATATATATATATATATATATATATATATATACATAGCGAGTATGTGAAAAAAGGAGATACACAGAAGAAGTATATATACACCCTTGTTATTATAAAATGCTAAGACTGTTGTCAGAGGGCTCGACTATCTAATGGGGAAGTATGTGTGCCGAAATTAGTTTGTCTTGCTGAGTTAGGCTGACTGAATAACGAGGGAGGGATATGTTTAATTCCTACCCAAACCGAGTAGATTTACCATTCTTTCTTAAACACCGGATGTCAATTGATGTATAACCAAATTTTCACTGTAAAGTATTACCTATATATTTCTGACTTTGCAAAATGTGATATTGCTTGCGTTGTTATCATTGTATTTTACACTATTTGGTTACCAAAATTTAAAAAAGTAAATAAAATATAAAATATACTATTTATTAGTTATAATCATGTTTAATACAAGTTAAGAACTTGTGCATTGGTATTGTAGATCTAGCAGCTAAAAAGGTATTATAAGAGTAATTCATCACTTAACATTTTCTTACTTGTATTATTTGTCTCTATTATGTCATATGATTATGCTCAGCATCAGTCTACGTAAATAATACGAAATAACTGGATCAAACAGTAAACTGCAAAAAACGACATCATCAGCACTATACGAACGACATAACATAGATGAGTTGGTAAACTTTCGAGATTTAATCACAACAGGTGGACATATTAAGCAAGAGAATTGACCCCGAGTTATTGGAAAAGACCTCGAGAAAAGCCAAAATCCGGTGAAGAGACGACCTTGTAAGCCAACTTGTTCTTATGTGGTCACGCCTAGCCAGAGACAAGACAATGTGGAAGGAAACTAGGAAGGTGTTCCTCTTCCCGGAGTTATAAAAAACTTTCATGATGATGAATGCTGGTGTCGTAGGAGGACGTTTCATGTGTTATTACACACCACCCACAATTGTATTCGGTGTCTCTGTACAGAGACTTATCACCAGCCCACTGACACGAGGATACTTAGTCCTTAAAGTAAACCCTCCAAGCTTGAATAAGATCCTGCATACTAACTCGTACAAATAAATGTGTATCTTCTTCTAGAGATGCTACATCACGTAACAGCACTAAGCGTAATACTACACTAGACCACATGAATACTTGTCCTGACATCATGCGAGACTAAACAAAGACCAGAAAAAAACAGAAAAAACCAGAAAGACCAGAAAAAATATAATATCATATAGTTCATCAATGTATTTCGTATAAATTAGATTATTCTTTTGTTAGAATTTGTTTCTCGATATGTTCCATTGATATGATTCTTAATAGAAATATATCATGAGCGACCACATAAAAATTGCTAACATCATAGGTGAATGCGTTCATGTTGAACGAACTAGATTCAAACTTGGAACACCTAGGTTATCAGTCCGTGTTGTTAACCACTTAGCCACCGTCACCTCCCATTAAATAATTAAGAGGTAAATTGGAGGATGGTACATTGATATATTATATTTTCTAACTCAAGATGTGAATAGTATGAGAGTATCGTATATGAACACTCAACTATCTATGTATTTAATTAATAGATCAAGTTTTAGCTCCGAAAATATCGCCCCTTGGTTTTTAAGAGTTTACTGAGGTAAGATGAAAAAAAAGGAACTTATAGTTCATAAATAAAATAGAACAATACCATAACATGAGATAAACACTATTTTTGAAAACTAAGCATGACGACTGTTGATAAAACAACGCGATTTCTTACGTATTTATGTTTGCAATTTCGATCCAAAAGTAAATTAATAACCGTCAGCTTTATGTTTACATTAAATGAGTGGTTTCTATATTTCGTCTACTGGAAGATTAAAATAATGATTTTTATTCCATTTACATTATTACATATGGATTTACTTGACCCAACATTCATCCTTGCCAAAATATTGCACACACTCATTTCAAAAAGGTTTGTCCATTTGAAATTAATCGTATAACATTTATTAATAAAGGAGATTTCGTATTCGCCTGTCTGAATCCGAAACTATACAATTAAAGACCAGCGAATTATTGTAATTGATATCAAATAGTAAAGAGGATTACGTTATCTGTAGTTTTGTCATTTACGTAAGAAAATAATATCGCGTTTTCTTAGGTTGGTAGTTACATAATTTAGGGTTTTATTTAATTGTTAAGAAAATAATGTTAAGTGTTGATTAGATTGGTTAAAACAAATATCGGTATTTATAGGGTAGTAATTACATTTTTGGGGTGTTTCATTAAATGTTTAAGAAAATAATGTTGGGTTTTGATTTAATGGGTAATAAAATAATATTGGCTTTTCTTAGATTGCTAAGAAAATAATGTCGGGTCTTCTTCGATTTCTAAAAGAATAATGCCGTGTTTTATTCGGTGAGTAATAAAATAATATCGGCTGTTATTTGATTGCTAAGAAAATAATGTCGGATTTTCTTGGATTAGTAATAAAATAATGTGGAGTTTTCTTGGTAAGTAAATGATTTGTTTTGTTAGGTTGCCAAGAAATAATGTCGTTTTTTTTAATTATTAAGAAAATAATATCGAGTAATACAAATAAGATAAGATATAAAGGAAACATGACAATAATAAAAGCATGTACTCAGCTGGTTTTTATACTTTCAAATAGAATTACGTATAGGTTAAAAAAAACAAGGTTCGCTCGAGGCTTTTGTTATTAAGTTTGCCTCAATTAAGTTTCGTAACGTCGTTGTCTCACTCAAAAGAGAAGGTTATTATTTTAGTTGTTTTTTTTTATCTTTAACAGTCTTGTATGAGTCCTGTCTACTGGGGCATATCGGAACTGGTGATATATTTCAGTTCAATTCCTTCCACCTTTCATCCCAGCAGGTTTATATACTTCCTGTCGGTTTTCATGGCTCTATATCTGAAACATCGTTCAGCTTCAGCTTAGCGCCGTCGAAGCTCCGCAAGGCTAACTAATGAAGGATCAACCTCTAAACCAGCTGTGGAACTAAACAGGAAAATAAAAAGGGAAGAACAGAGGATGAAAAAGAGAGTTTTGATAATCATCACGAGTTGATTTTTAACAATTTTTTTCATCTTTTTCAAAAATTAAAAAAGTTGGTACAGAAAGGATATATATATATATATATATATATATATATATATATATATATATATATTATACTCTAAATAGGCTGAAGTATTAAAGTGTTTTTGAACCTTCATACGATATCATTTCGGTTTTCTTTACCCTCATCAGTGCTGGTTTCACTCGGTCACATCGGATCGAACGCAGTTCGTAGATTGAGTCTAGAATCACAAGACTAACGTATATGATGAATGAGAAAATAATTAAAGTTTAAAATAGACATATTTAAAATAAAATTATTGTCGAACGTTTGTAAATAGCTGAAGAAAAATAATAGAAATAATATCTCAATTGGTAAACTTGATAAAAGTGGCACACTTAAAAGATACAAACTTGGTAAATTTCAAAAGTTGAAGCTGCCTAATGTGCAGGGTATTAAAGGTAAAAATCCGTAAATAACATGGCTTATAGTTAAAAGAGCAATACTTGAAATGAAACTATTAAGATTGAATTGGAACAAAACAGAGGCAATCATACGTATAGTAAAAGACTGATACCAAGATTAATAGGTTAAATGACACTTTTATACAGAATTAAAACGAGTTCTTGAATTAAGGATGCAACGGATAACTTTTCCCTATATTTGCAACTTTTTTTCATTTGAAATTTTCTATATTTAATATTATATTTATATACTTTCAAATATATACGTTTCGTAATTTCTCTTACCAACTTATTTGTTTGTACTTTTCTGACGATAAGACTTCTTTTTTAAAAAGCCATGGCTTAAAGAATGAAAATCTATTTTATTTGAAACCCCTTTATTTGAACAACTGGTGACTTCATAGATACTGTATTTCGTACTATGTGTATTCTCAGATGTTACTTATTTATATAATTGCTCTTTTTTAACATAGTTGACCTAAAACAAGCCAGGACGCCACTGGGAAAAAGGGTGACATTGTTTTAGGAGGTCAACCTAAATTGGGAGCTGTGCAGCGATATGTCTGTTTACATTAGGTTTCAATTTCTGCATGTCAGTACCGTCAGTAAAACAAAGAGAAGGAAAGGAGTCTCACAGTTTAGCAGACGCGGAAATAAACTTGTGTAGTTGAAAGGACTTCGGCATCTAGAAACCTCCACAGTGAATAGATGGGTTTTGGCAGATTGTCGGGCTGGTCTAGTGAATTTACATCGTGGGGGCACCAGAGAAGCAAGTTCATGGGAGCACAATCAATTGAAGTACTTGTAAAACAGGCATGGGACAGTTGATGGAGCTTGGTAGATAGTGAGTGGCCTATTAAGTTGGCGACTCTTTTTGGGACCTTGTCTAAGAGGGAGACTAGTGAATCATGCAGCAGCCCAGATGTGGCAACAGTACACCATGCATGGACGGATGGTGGTTTTGTAGAGATATATGATAATGTCAGGTATGAGAAGTTTACTAGCACGATAGAGGGAGCCCATCTTCTTTGCAGCATCCCTGGCAATGTGTTAAATGTATTTATTACAATTCATGTTATCTGTGAAAGTTAGGCGGCGGAATAACTCTCAGGAAGTGTTTTATTTGCCATGCCAGTCGGTGGTTGAAGAGGTTTATTGCAGTTTTTGAAGGAAAGTAGCTTTGTATTTGTGGAATTAAAAGTTACCATCCATTTTTGACGCCAATCCACTAGAGACTGGAGATCATTTTCTAAGGATTCAACCATTCCCTCAGATATGTGCGCGTCGGTTTTGCTCACATTACAAAAGTAGAGAGTGGTGTCATTATCAAATATTCCTATCTCAGTCTCAATGACATCAGGGAGTTAATTTATGAAAATTAGTAACAGTAGACGTCCAAGGATGAATTCCTGGAGTACACCAGCATGTATGTCATGTTGCTTAGATGAACGGTCATCGAGGAAAACCTGACTTTTGTCTTTTTGTTAGGAAGTATTAAATTATATTAAATATTTGTCTAGTAATACCATATGAATGCTGTTTTGCTAGAAGTCTTTCATGCAAGACGTTGTCAACCGCCTTGGGTATATCAAGCGCTACCGCCCTAGCTTCACCTGCTTTGTCCAGTGTATGATATATGCGTTCAGACATGACCGTTAGGATATCTGCAGTAGATCGTACTTGTCTGAATCCGTATTGCTGTTCAATAAGAAGTTTAGCATTAACTAGGTGCCGGACTATAGCTAGATTGATTAATGATTTAAAGATTTTAGCAAAGATCGGGCGGTAGTTTAGAGGATCAGTTTCATCTCCAGAAGTCTTGTAGCACAGAAGCCATTTCCAACTATCAGGGAAACAAAGTTCAGCAAGGCATTTGTTTGATAGTTTGGAGAAGACAGTTGTCATTTATTACTATTGCTGGTACAAGATCAGTCCCACAGGCTTTAGAAGTGTCAATGTTTTTTATGATGTCTCAGACCTGAGATGGGGTGATGCCCAGGTTATCAAGCATGGCTTCATTCTGCAATGGGAATTTAAGGAGGGGGTGGTTTGCTGAGTCAAAATAGAGTTTAAGGCCAAACGCTGTGCAAGTAGTGCAGTCTTATCAGTTTCCGTACAAATAAAATCGTTGTGATTTGATAGCAGTGGAATTGTCAATTGTCCATTGGTCATCACACTAATGTAGATTTTCCGAAAATCACGAGTACCTAGTTTTTGTGACTGAATGCATTTTTTAGTTATCTCTGTATACCTTCTCTTTGCTTCATCTATCACTACTTTGCAATCATTTCTTGCCTCTATAAATGTGTGTCAATTCGCAGTTGACCTATGGCGGCCGGATTTTCGGACTGCCTCCTGCCTTTCAGCAATAGCACCTACACCTTCTGGGGTGAACCATTGAGGAGAGTGTGGTTTGCTGAATAAAGACTTTTCGCATAGGGGCATTAGCATCACTGCCTCCGTTGACCCATTTGGTTAGCTATACTGCACACTGATCAGCAGGGCGTGAGAAGGTTTCACCCCATGGGGCGTCGCTGATGTGATCTCTGAGGGATGCAAAATCAGCCTGCTCATAGTTTTACGTCGTTTCGAGTAACGGCTCATCAGATTTTAGACGAGTAATGATACTTATCGCCTTAAAAGGTGATAAGTATCATTACCACAAAGTTATCAGAGTTTCTCAGCAGGCTATGGGCATTCGTCACACAAGCCTCGGGCAGTGAGGTCAAGAACATATCGAGAACTGAGGCTTGCTGGTCCGCACGATCAGGAAGGTGGGTCTGAAATTTGGCAGTCTATGAGAGGTCGTGAGCTGAGGAGAAACGCTGAAGAATCCTAACCACTCACGGTGGTTTTCATTAAAATTAATAAATACAGGTATCTGGGCGTTCGAGTCGAGTTAGTGTGCTCTATTTAAGCTTTCAGAGAAAGGGTCAATCAGGGTA
Source organism: Sepiola atlantica (assembly GCA_963556195.1). Classification (NCBI taxonomy): domain Eukaryota; kingdom Metazoa; phylum Mollusca; class Cephalopoda; order Sepiida; family Sepiolidae; genus Sepiola; species Sepiola atlantica. Next base: position 125,738,300 of record OY744523.1, read on the forward strand.
CAGTCCTATGTCGAAGGTGAACGGTATAAGAAATATAAGTAACTAACTCTATTATATAAGGGCATTCTAAAGCACATGTAGGCTTATTCTAACTAATTTTCCTAGCCAAGGAAAAGGTGTACAGAACATTGAATTCTAGCCCGTGCATACGTTAGTCAAAGTGTTTACGCTAGAGTAGAAGGTAATCAGTCATGTCAAAATGGTGAGATTATATTGAGTTGAAGGTTCGTTTAACTTAGTGTTAGGATATCCGGGGAGTTTGTCACGAAAAAAATTTCAACATTGTCAATGTTGGTTCTAAGTCCCCGGATATTTGTGAATACGAGCCTCAAGGGCGGAGGCGAAGATGTTTTTTGTTGGGTGTCTGGTTTAGGGCTTTTTTATTTTGTAAATTCATGTTTGTTTTGAGATAGACTGAGAATGGCAAAGTGCTCTATCTCGTATATCGAGCATCACTCATGATATGTTCTACTTTAAAGGTATACATTATATCTTTATTTTCCTGTTCTTAATATATATATATATATATATATATATATATATATATATATATATATATATAGAGAGAGAGAGAGAGAGAGAGAGAGATATATACATACATGTGTAACATCATGACGGGCTCTGTATTTTGACAACGGGTAAAGTAACCAGTATGAATTATGAACTGGGTAAAAGAAATAGAATGAAGTACAAATTAGGTTCATTGATAATTTGGGACAAACAAAATGATTCATTCTGGGAATCATAACATACGGGATGTATGCTGGCCGAGATGAAACGATCGGATCAAAAAGGTTAGACAAACAGTGATATTGAGTTCTGTTATGACATTCGTTGAAGTGTCAAAGGGCTCTGACGTCACATATCCCTGATGAGAAATTAGCTTTCTAGAGAGTTCACCATGGAGGCGCCAGATGGACAGACGCCCATAAACTGAGCTCTGCAATGCACAGAGTTGGCGTGACATCGCCAGATATGGGCTAAGACGTAGAAGAATATAGCCGATTGCATCCGTCACATTCCACCAAAGCAGTATGAAAGAAGAAGAGAGTTAGAGTGAACGAACCGACGAATTGGAATCTCTCCGATTGAAGTGTGAAATAAACGAATGGAACTCTCTCAAAAAGTATTATCTTCGAACGTGCTTGCCTTCGTGCATGAAAACAGAGTTTAACCACAAGACAGGTACACCACTACGATCACGAGCCAGCAACGGAGATGAGTGTGCGAGCAAACCCAAGACCAACAGTGAGGCAGAAATTTGTCAGGTAACTTTTAATATTGATTTGAAACATAAGAACAATTTGAAACATTATAAGGACATTATAAGTTTAAAGACAGTTTAAAGGCTTAAAAACTATTGTTAAAATGTTAATTATTCTGCATGTAAATGAACGCTAAATATTCTGAGAGGCCCGGCCAACGTTTCTAACTTTCGCGTTGAGTTTCGTGTTGTTTCGATTTTTGATGGTAATTGAGAAACGTTGAAACGGGCGTGCGTAATTACGATTTATAAAGATATATAGAAAAAGACCTGTTAAGTATAGTAAAAAGTAATTATTTACTATTAAAAAATCGATTATGTCACGCATATATATATATATATATATATATATATATATATATATATATATATATATATATATACATACATACATATGTATTTGCTTACCTTCTGTCCCTGCACATATATAAATTAATGAAACACTGATAACCATATATATATATATATATATATATATATATATATATATATATATATGTATATGTATATACATATATATATGTGTGTGTGTGTGTCAATATAAAAATTAGTTTGATGTTACAAACAACAGTTCTATGTCAAGATAGATCTTACACAACTAAAGACATAGAATTATAAAAGTTCGTAATTTGTAGAGATTAGATCCAATTAGTGTGTCTGATTTGGGGAGAGTTCGTTATACACCGTGTTACAGCAGGTGCAATACCATGTCTATATCAACCGTCAAATAGAAGTGGGAACAGAGTTGTTGTAGCTAAGAATGTGCTACAACCACTAGTCCTTGTAGTTTCATAATATCTGATATAAGCACATTTCATTTAGCTGTTTGACATCACGCAAACAACTGCTCGTCGCTTATGTCACTTAAACACGTGAAACACCACCCAGGGCGCCGGTTTTACCGTTTGGCCACAAAATGACCGGCTCTTGTTATTTCCATGCTTCCCAACCCCATCATTCAGTTTATTTTTTCGATTACAATCTGATTAAAGTTTGAGAAGCAATATAATGTCGTGAAATGTGAATAGCATTTAATAATTGCATTGTTGTCTCTTTTTCATCGGTATTACTACTTATTGTGTGTGTTATTTTTCATTTCAAACCTGGATGATCCGACCGGTTGGCTGTAATGTCCACACCAAAAAGTTATATGCGCCCGGTTTGTTTGACGTCAAGCCATAAAAATGAGCTCGTGACTTTTTCGACTATCGTAACGTGACGTAATATAAAGATTCACGCCCTTAATATACAACTGTACATATAAACATTTAGATTTATGTCATCCTTCTGGAGAGCCACATAAATCGTACGCTTTTAGAAACATCTGCATTGATAATCTATCATACCTTCTTTATATTTAAGTTCCCCATTCTTATAATATAAACGTAGCACATCGACAATATTTTGTCATATATATATATATATATATATATATATATATATATATATATATATATATATATATATATATGTATGTATATATATATATATATATATATATATATATATATATATGTGTGTGGGGGATGTATGTGTCTGTGTGTGCATAGCAGAGGTTGAAAAATTGATGGTTACCACTCAACGTTAAAGCAATACTTTTCTGTAAAAAGAATTAAGTTAATATCGTAAAATCCGTTATTAAATAAATAGTCTGAACACACACCACTGCGGTTCGTATTTCGAATCTTGCTGCCTCCAACACATATATTAATTTCAAGATACGACGAAAAGAATACATGTGGATATATATATATATATATATATATATATATATATATATATATATATATATATATATATATACATACACGCCGGCGTACGTACGTAAAAATATTTTAATATCTACTTAAATAAATGTTGTTATAAGCCTCTTTAAGAAATTGAAGTGCAGCTATGTTCGAAGAGTAAAAACTAGACTGTCGCGTAGCTATATCGGATGTTCTGACACCGTTCGTTTAACACACTCTCCATAGACTACTGTCTGTGTCTGCTTGGCATAACTAGAACTTAATTCTATTTCTTTGCGTGGTAATTTCTCGTAGACGTTTTATCAGAGCGCTTGCTTATTGAGTCTAGTTGATTCCGTACCTGGCTTCGAATCTTGCTACCGTCCAAAATTATCCACTCCTACACTGATGATAACGGAAGATTGAAACACCGGCGTATATAAGTAAACTAATTTTATATTTAACTATATATATATATATATATATATATATATATATATATATAGTAATCTGAGTAAAGTAGACATCCATTGGATAAAAATCCACAGAATTTCAACGGGCTTATAAAAAGTGCTCAATAGTAAATAGAGCTATTTATGCAATTATTATTTTAATACAGACATGTATTTAAAAAAACCGCTACATTTTCATGTCGATGTCATCGATTATTAGTTATTAGAAACTAAGATCTCATCAGGGGGAAAATGTGTGATCCTTCACTCAGATGCCTATATTGGGAAAGAATTACAAGAAAGGAAAAAAGTCTTAGGTATTAAGTTTAGATTAAGGAGGGAAGTTGTAAGTTAAAAGGAAACAGTTGGATGACTGTCATGCCGAATTAAAGGGTTTCAACAAAATATGTTTCTTCTTCCCCACCTCACAAACACACGCGCATAACAAAAATATTTCTAGTCGAGAGCATAATCACAAATGAGCGAACACACGCACTACGATGGCGGCCTCAACAAAAGTTTGATTTTTCGTCGATAAATTATTAAGGAACAAAAATTATTATAAAAAAACTACAGCTGTGCTGTTATGAATTTGATCGAGTCCTAGTTTATATCACCTTGAGCTAGGGGAATAGGCAAATATCACACGGAGAAATATTGGTTGAATACGGTGGTTGTTCCAATACGGAAATATTCGATTCGGCCAGGAACTACTGGTTAGTTAGGACGTTGTGAGCAACTGAATAAGATGTTAAACAAAAGAGTATAGTAAATCTGCAATCGTCCCAGAGAGGAAAAATCACAAGAAAACCTGTGCTATCGTCTCAATTAAGCTATGTGCACACAGAAGACGTATTTTAAATACATGATTAATTTTCTTGAAGACAGAGTAAACAATATGTTTAAGGAGATCAGAGAGAAAGATATATTAGAAAAGTGCTGACTGTGTCAAAAAAACGTAATGAAAAAGAGTGTTTGGCTTTTCTCGCCCTCTATGCTTGGTTCACATCGTTTTTCCGCCACACCCTATTAGGGTATTGGGACGAGCAGATTTTAGATTCATCTCGTATATATATATATATATATATATATATATATATATATATATATATATATATATATATATATAGTATTGTTTAACTCTAGATGTACCTGGTGCGGCATTCAAATTGAACAAGTTGGGTTTATTTCCTCCGAATGAGGAAGTTTTTATGGACATTTCTAGGGAATATAATATTCACAAGAGTTTTCGAGTTCCATGTATATACCTGTCAGAGGATATGAAAACGTTCGTTTTTTTAATATCTTTCAGAGGGGTGCCACCGTTCTACAACATACAGCGGTAAGTATTTTTAAATGGTAATTAATATGTTTCTGACTAGGCTCAACGTCTCTTATCCTAACGAGCTCCGGTATGTCAACATAATTATTCCGTGTTAGTGGGACAAGCGAACTATGTATGACTAATCAAAAACAGCTCTGTCATATAAAATTGAAGCGGCCCACACAAGGTATATTAAACGAGCGTAACAAATGAGATTTTTTTTTGTCTCTTTGAAAGCAAGGAAATTAATTCTAAGCCCCGGAGATGTAAGATATATGACAACTATTGTTTTATTGCATTTGTTTCTATCTTTTATTTTTTAAATCTTGTTTATACATATTCTTAGTCTAGAACATATATAAACAATATATGTGAAAGATTAACTATATATTCTCATAATGCATATTTGAACAGGAAGTAATAGAATAAGTACTATTGTATTTAGGGATTCAATGTACATACAGTAAACAACACACATTCAATCAAATACACAGTTTCTTTCTAAGAAGGCAACCAAAGCAGTCTATGTATCTGTCTTTCCCTCTCACTCGCTCTAACTATTGAACCCCTTTCTTAAGTACATATCAATATAATATATTTAAACGTAATGTTAATTAATCCAAAGGACAGTCGGTGTACCATCAACGGTATATATAATGAATAGTTTAGACGACCCAAATATCAACCATTATCAATAGATTCTGTAATAATCTAGTTTGGGGTTATCGTATATTATTGTTTGATACTATAGAACAGAATAAAACCGCCATGATGTTTATTGTCAACAGCCATAAAAACAAGAGTGACGACCATCGTAAATAGAAAAAAATGTGTTCGTACCGTTTTCATTCTGGCGCATGAAAATTGCAACAGCCTTGCCAACGTAACCAGCAAAAAATATCGTTAAGATATGAAGATTTTTCTTCATAGACAATGGATACAACCGCTTACAGTTATCGTTTGTTTTGATCACATCATCATTCAATAAATGTTAAATATTGGTAAACAAAGAATTTCCGAACAGGTCATCACATATGTATTAAGACTCAGAATGTTTACATGTTTCGATTTAAAATCTAACATGTGTATTTCGATTAGACTGATTTTTATTATAACTATTGATATTATGTTACTGATAAATCTATTACTTATGAAGATTTGGTATCTATCTGCCTGTCGCATAAACTTAACTAGTACGCCTATCAATGTACTATTTATTATATTTATAAGCGCAATGCAGTTTACTATACCGTTTCATAGCTCAATTCAGAGGAGGGGAAGTGTAGTATTTGTTTTGTTGTCATGAGACTATCCTCGCAAAGTATATGTTCTTACGCCATAACACTCGATGCATTACCCCTTCTTTTCTAAGTAGTAATATATGTTCTGTTGTCTTGATATAATCATTCCAGGCATTATGTTTTTTTTCTTTTTAGAGGGTAGTATATTATCTGTCTTTTTATCATTAGTCCATCTTCCCGGGAATTATCTCCTCCTATGGGTGGTAGTGTAGTATCTATGATGTAGTCATTAAACCATAATACTATTAATTTATTTGTCCTTTGTGTGGTAGTGTAACATATTTTTATTCATCATGATAAAATTCACCCAGGCATTTCATCCTCTTTTGTGAGTAGCAGTGAATTATACATTTGTTCTCCCAGGCATTACTTCCTCTTTTTAGGGGATAGTGTAGTATATGTTATGTCGTCATGATATAATGCCATCAGAGATGTCCTTCTCCCTTTTAGGGAGAGGTTGAGATTTACTAGTAAAAATGTACGACAGCATAGTATTTAATTATACTCACTTGGTTGTCAACGTCTTTAAAAATATGATAATGAACTGCAACACTTTAGTAAGTAACTTTATAAATATCCTTATCATACTAAACGAAATGCAAGTTATCATTAAATTGTTGACTGCATCCTCTGAGTTAATCGGCAGTGATGTGTTAAGCTTTTGTATCCTCTAAAGCAGCCTTCTTTGTAGTTTCGAAAAAGGTAATTCTTGATGTTATTAGTTACTGTGGCTTTGTATATGACATTAACTGTTTAACATTTATTAATTAGTGGACTATTATACTTTATTATACAATTACATAAGTCGGTATTATAAATATCACACATCGTCTTGGCACAACTATAACCACATACTTTTTATAATGCTAATTGTCTTGAATTGCATGTTATTTATGACAAGAAAAACTACGTCTCGTGCTATTCTTACTAATGCTTTTAGACAAGTTATTGTTTTTTGAGCATTTTCTATTCATTAACCTAATTTAGAATAAGAATAAGAATGTATTTTAATACGAATGAATATGGGTTTATTAAAACGTAATATTCTACAGCAGCGTTTCACAACCAGGGTTCCACAGAACCGCACGATTTCTTCAAAAGTCATTACGGGTTCAGCCTAAAAATATGAGATCAACTAATGCCCTTTTATCTTTTTTATTTAATTTCAAACGCACAGTATATTATCGGTTAGTGTATTATTATAATATAGACGATATCATATTAAACATATTATGTTAAAAAACATAACTGACATTGGGAATATAGTTAATGTTGCCTGTACAGCACCACTATGGCACCATCTTTACTAGTCAGTGCATATTTAGCGGACGGGGCATGTACATGACTGATTTATGTTTCAAGTGACCCATACAATGCAATACGTATGCGTAGTCTGCATCAGTTGTTTCTGTGGTTGTTGGCGTACAGGTACACATTATTTGGTTACAATATTCAGTTAATTTATTTCCTGAATTTAAAGATATTTCTTAATGTAAAAATTTAAGCACGTTTTTTTTTATTGCATTGTGTGGGGTATTTTATTCGATGTCTTCTCTCTACACCCTCCCCATCTCTCTCGTTCAGTCTCTCTCTCTCTCTCTCTCTCTCTCTCTCTCTCTCTCTCTTGTCTCCAGTCTTTTTCTATTAGCAGTTAATTGAGTTAGTGTTATTGTTTGTCTCACAAAAGAAGTATTCACATTTCCTTGAACTATTTATTAGTAAATAGACGCTACGATCTTTACCAAATATAATTCTATATAAATACACTTTTAAAGATATGGTTTAAAACTTTGTTGTTGCGCATGTAATTTATTTTAAGTGTTAGAGTTAGGGTTAGGGTAAGGTTTAGAGTTAGGGTAAGGGTGCAAAAAATTGAAAACGCTGCTCTAAACATGCTATCCTTTCCAAAGACTACTAGGCAAAATTGATCAAAATCTTGTTTACAAACTGGCAGAAGCGTTCCGCAAAGAGGTTGCACGTTAATTCATACGTGTCGAGTTAAACTAGCAACTACAAAAATGATATTTTCGTTTCTTTATATATTCTTTCTTAACAGAAAATATCGATCCGTGTTTTTATAAATTAGTCTAAAATATTGCACTTTTATCTGAAACAAATATAGAATTATCATAAATAATCGATTATATTAACATGTTTATATTCATTTGTAAAAAGGAAAATTAACATTTCGAATATGTAATCAGTCAAATTTGAACGGCAATTGAAGTGAAGACCATTGCTTGCATTGAAAAGTGAAATGAAAAACACAGCATATAAAGCTGTGACAAAAGCACAGTGATACATATTGATGAGTTAGATTATGAAATGTATCCGGACTATGTAAACACTGCAACTGTGTATAACGCATTTTACGACACTATTCAATGAGTTTCGCTTGGGAATTGAATGAAAAACAAAACTACAGTATACAGATTACAATATATATATATATATATATATATATATATATATATATATATATATATATATATACATATATTGATTGTGTCAGCATAGTTTAACCCAGACAAGGCAGGCCGCCATTGTAGACGTAAGGGGGCTACTGATAATTAGGAAGTAAGGTTGTGGGGAGGGGTCATGCTAAGTTGCGAGCTGTACAGCGAAATGTCTTTTTCAATTTGTTTTGTACTTTCTGAATGTCGGAACAGTTGAAGAAACATGAAGCATGGAGGGATTTCTAGAGGCCGGCAACACGAGAAAAGAAATTATTGGAGTAGTAGACTCTCCGGCATCCAGTAACCTCTACAGTGATTAGATGAGACTTAGCTTATTGTCGGGTTCGTCTAGTGTATTTACGCCAAGGGGGCACCAGGGAAGCAAGCTCCTGGGAGTACAATCTAGTGAAGCACTTGTAAAACGAGCACAAAAATGCAACCTTGCAGCGATGAGGCAGGAGCTGGAGCTTAGTGGATAGTGATGTACCTATTAAGTTAGCGACTCTTTTTTGGAACTTGTCTAAGAGGAAGAAACTAGTGGATCATGCCCCATCCTAGATGTGGAACAATGCTATTTGCATTGACTGATGCTGGATTTGTAGATTTATCGGATACTGTCAGTGTGAGAAGTTTACTAGCACGGTAGATGAAGTACACATTATTTGCAGAAACCTCTTCAATGTATTTGTTCCAGTTATATTACCTGTGAATATAAGACCGAGGAGTTAGAACGTTCTACTCTTAGGTATGACATTATTTGGCTTGATAAACGGTGCTTGAAGAGGTGTCTTGTAGTGATTGAGGGAAAGGATATTCGTATTTTAATAATTAAATGTTAGAATCAATTCATGACGACAACTCACTACAGACTGGAGGGCACTTTCTAAGGATTCAGCCATTGCCTCGGATATGTGCGCGTCCGTTTTGCCCACATGACGAGAGTAGAGCGTGCAATCGTCAGCAGATATACCCAAAGCAGACTCAATATAATTAGGGATCGCATTTATAAAAATCAAGAACAGTAGAGGTCCAAGGATTGATCCTTAAGGTACGCTAGTATTTATGTCATGTGGCTTGCATGGACGGCGATCGAGAACAATCTGGGTTTTCTTTTGGACATGTAGGATCAAATTATATTAATAATTCGTCCACTAATACAATATGAATTAATTTTTATGAGAATACATTTATGCCAGACTTTGTTAAATGCTTTGCATATATCAAGCGCTACCGCGCTAGTTTATCCTGCATTGTTCAGTGTATGATATATGCGTTCAGAGATAGCCGGTATGATATCCGCAATAGATCGTGCTTGCCTAAATCCATATTGACGGTCAGAAAGAAGTTTGGCATTAACGATGTATATATATATATATATATATATATATATATATATATATATATATATATATATATATATATATATATATATATATGTATAAATTTTTATTTATACAAACATCATTGGTTACATATGTGCATACATGTTTCGGTTGCACTCTTCGCAGAGAGTCAACCTCATCAGACCAAGGATTCAGAGTAATGAGATGGGTTTCCAGATTTTTTCAGAATAAATCCTTGTTTTGATTGGTTATTCTCTATTTCTATTTCTTATGAATTGGTATCGGATTACCTATTTTACTTGTTGATCGTTCTTCAGCTTTTTTTATGACCTAACCATCCATGTTTTTTTATTGCTACTATGGCTACTTTTACACCCTATTTGAATTCCCAAATCCTACAAACACATTTATCTTATCTATCAGTAAAATACACACATATAAACAGATTTAATAGGTACATAAGTACACATAAATAAACAGACATCAATATACACACACATCTAAACATGAACACACACACAGATCCCCTTTCAAGCAAAAATATATTTAAAAGCACGTACTTGCCTATGAATATACTTTTAGTATATAAAGCAGTTTCAATATATAAATATAATATATATATATACGTATACACATACACACATGTACATACACCAATGTACATACATACATGTATACATCCACAACGCGAATATAGATATACATACACACATACACACACACACATATATATATATATACATACATACAATACCCATGTATACACACGACTACACCCCACACACCTATATACATACATATACACATATATATATATATATATATACATGCATACACACATACATAAGCATACATTAATATATACAAGCACGTACATAGAATACATCACCCCGATTATCCAAATATAAAGACTAAACACAAATATATACGCGTATATCCATAGCTGGATAACCATAATCTACATGCACAATGCATAGATACATATACACATACATACATACACACATAAAAACGTATATACAGCAGACATATAGGCAAACGAATAAATATGCCTATTACCTTCCTATACGTACACAAGGAATGAATATAGAATGCAAATAAAATACGAATATAAAAATAAAATTAAAATTCTTGATCAGTTTAAACATACTTGGACAAATAAGATATCAGTAAGGTATCAATACCTATACATACACATATATTTCCATCAGATCACGCATGTATACATACATACACATACATATATACATACCTACATAAACCATACAATTATATACCTATACACCCTCACAGATACGCGTACACCTTCCTACCCATTTATCATAAAAATACATAAAATTACATAAAATCAGTATATATGCGTACAGATACCTTCCACACACATATGTGAGTTTACACAAATACTAGCATGCATGTACACCAAATATGACAACATATACACAAGCATCCATTATTCAGTAATTAAAACCATTTATTATTGATCCAATCTATCTTATCTCAAATTACTTACATGTAAAGATAAATAACCTAAGGATAAGTAGGCCAACAAAATATAGCACATGTGATTCCATTAGTTAATTCTATAAATACATAAACACATATATACGCGGTAACCATGCGTATGCGCTGAAAACATTATTATAGGTTGGTATGTAGTAGTTTTTTGATGATGTAGGTTCAAAATTATAAAGGCATCAGAATTTAAAATTAAATAATGATAATAATCATGTAAATTAAAAATAAAATAAAATAAAATAATCAGTAAAAAATTAAAGTTACAATAATAAATAGAAATAAATGAAATAAAAAGAATAAAAAATATAAAAAGAATAAAAATAAAAATAAAAAATAAAAAATGAAAAAAAATAATTAAAAAAAATAATAATAAATAAAAATTAATAATTAAAAATTAAAAAATTAAAAAATTAAAAAATTAAAAATAAAAAAATAAAATAAAAAATAAATTAAAGATAATACAAAATAATAAAATAATAAAAAAATTTAAAAATAATAAAACCATACAATAAAAATAAAAAAATAAAATAAAAATAAAAATAAATTAAAGATAATACAAAATAATAAAAAATAAAATAAAAATAAATAATAAAAAATGAAAAATAAAAAACAGCAAAATATAAAATAAGATTAAAAATTAAAAATTAAAATTGGGTGGGTGTTATGCTAACAATGAAGTAACAGTAGAGTGATCGTAGTTATTCGTAATCTAAAGTCTGCTTAGCGTGTGCTCCTTTAAATGTTTGCAGTTCAAACTCGTTTCGTTTCTGACGTTGAAAATGTTTCTTTATCTTTAAATTTAACAATTTCAAGTTTCTCACCCAGGCATAGGAAACAGGGTGATGAGAGTGATTTACATGTTTTCGCCCTTCTTATTATGCTCCATCTAATTATTGTTTTTTTTCTCGTCTATCAATTTTTAGAAGTGTCGGGACAGCGAAGTGTTACTATATTTCTTATTTCTGAAGGATAATTTATGTGTGTAATACCTAGCTTTAAAACTCCTTTACGACCTTCCTATATAGAACTTACTACCGCCTGGATTTTCAAGAGCGTAGATTTTCGCACGATATATTGCCGATGTGGTGACGCAATAGTTTTGTAAGGAACATTCATCCTGTCTTTGACAGTTACAATTGTTAGTTGTAGGATTACCTTTAATATCACTATTAGTATCATTCCTTTTAAGTGTTTTATTGTTATGTTTTTTATTATTCTTTATATGCTTTCTGTACAGCTATAACTTAGTTTTTATGTATTCTTATTATATAGCTTATGGAGTGTGTTACCAGGTGGGAAGTGTTTGTTTATAAGTTGTAGAAATTGTTACTAATTTTTGTTTTTAACATCATATCGAATGGGGGTGTACACCAGATCATTTTCGTGTCTCTGTTTCTAGAGTTGCTAGCATTTGTAGTTGTATTTTTATATTTTATATCGGCATTTACTTACCCGCTATTCTTTAAGGCAGTGTTGTAAATATTTTTATAGTTGTTAAACGTTGTTTCGTCCGATGAGTTATTGCTAATTCTACTTTCTATTGACTTGGATATGTGTTTAATTATTGAAGGGGGTGGTTTGGTTGTGGATGTACGTATATGGGGCTGGAGTTTTCTTTCATGAAGAGTTTATATTTGTTTTCAGTTAGGTTAAACGTAACATCCAGGGAGTTTACTTGTTTCACATTACCGGTAATTTCCACCTTAAGCCCTAGTTTATTCATTTCTTTATGGATTATCTTTCTTATCTTGTCGCATTTAGCGCTAGTAGATTCCATGACTACCATTAGGCCATCATCCCTATATAAACCTATACCCCCCTATATCTACGTTATTATTCATGGTGATTGTTTTAATATATATAGTTCTACTAGATTAGATGCCTCAGCTGAGTCTAACGCCCCATAGAAACATCAAAAGATCCGTTTTCTCTGTTTTTTCCATTGTTCACCGTCGCTAATTAGAACCGTAGTACGGCAGCTTTGTATAATATTGATATCTTTTTGTGCAATGTCTACGGAATTCCTTGCAAATTTAATTGAATGTTGGCAAAGGATTTTAGTGATGGACGGGTAATATTCCATGATGTCGAATTTGACAAAGGTACATCTACTTTCGTCGTTAATCTCAGAAAACCAAATTATAGTAACCATGGTGTTAATCCATTGATTTAGTTTGTATTTATGTTTGATTTTTAGATTAATCCATTCCAGAATTCTTTTACTAATCTTTCCAATTTCCATTCGGGTTGGGTTAATGAGTCTAGTTGATGGTTTTGTGTTGTAATCAGGCTTGTGATCCTTAAGCAAAATGTATGCCTCGTTTTCTTTTAGTTTCCTACTCTCTCGCTGATTCTTAACTCCTCGGTAATTCTTTTACTTTCAGTATTGATGATTTCTATTATGTTGGTATTGTTTGCCTTCCGAAAGTTCTTGGTTAAGTTCTAGTTTATTAAGATGTTGTACTCCTGTTTCTTGAGTTTATAAAATTTCCTTGTTTTATCAGCTTTAACTAGGATGCTCTTGGATGTATTTATTTCTCTGACTATACCGTCTAGTTTTCTCTGAAATTAGTATTTGTGCTTGTGGAATATTAAGTATTTTGCTAGGTCTTGCAAATCACTCTCGAACTAATATATATATATATATATATATATATATATATATATATATATATATATATATATAAAGATAGATGAAAGAAGAGTGATAAACATATTTTACTTTTAGTTTCATATTTGATTCTACTATATATATATATATATATATATATATATATATATATATAAATATATATATATATAAATTATATTAATAGTGATTTTGTCTGCTATCAGTCAAAATTTATCTATCAGACACAGTTATTTTAAACGTTATGAATACTTTTCAGAATTTGTATTCTTACTAAAGATCAGAGATCGGTGCTTATATAGATCAGGACCCACGCTAAAATTGACTTGGCGTCGGTAATTTCCGGATGTTTCCGTAAACTGCCGGTAAATGTTGGCGCGAAATCTGCGTAATTTTTTGTTTAAATGCTAGATTGACAAGTGGGAGAAAACAAACATTAACCAACGTTTAATGAAAATAATAAAATAATACATTTAGTCAAATTGTATGAAATAAATTTTATTTTTTTAACAAAAAAATAACTATAAACAGGTGATAAATTATACTTTTCAGAGTTGTATTTTTACTGAAAATTATTTTTTTGTTTGTAAGCAGCTAAAACTGGCGTCATTAGGGTTAGGATTAGGGTTAAGTATTATGGTAAGGTATGACAGTTATTTTGGATACTTATTCAGATTAGAACTCGATCTGACTTTTAAACCGTCGATTAAGTTAGGGTCAGTGTCAGAGTCAACTCAGGTCCTTATCTGATATAGTACTTTTTTTCTTAGCATGAAAAAGCTAGCTTCAGTAAGAATTTAAAAAAAAAATTGTTGTTAATTAATGAGAAAAATTTCACTGGACTACTAACATGTGCATTTTACTTTACTGCATCGCTAAGAGTATTAATCGCTAGGTTTGGCTCGTTTTGCGATCATACATCTATCTTATCATTTTTTAAAACCCCCGATTGCCATAGTAAATAACACCCTACCTGAGAGCCCAACGTTTAAACTTCTCGGTCTAGCATTCACAAGGTAAATGAATTGCGACAAATACATAAAATACATTGACAGGGCTGCTGCAAAGAAGGTGGGCTTCCTCTACCGTGCTAGAAAACTTCTCACACCTGACAGTATCCTATATCTCTACAAAACCGCATCTTCCAATCCATGGAGTATTGTTTCCACATCTGGGCTGATGCACCATCCACCAGTCTGTCTGTCTTAGACAAGTTTCAAAAAGAGTCGCTTCTGTAATAGGTCCATCACTATCGACAAAACCCTAGAACCTGTTCCATCGCCGCAATGTTGCATCCTTGTGCTTGTTTTACATGTACTTCAATGGATTGTGCTCCCATGAACTTGCTCGTCGGGTGGCCCTCGACTTAAATATATTCGACCAACCCGAGTCAGCTAAATCCTATCCATTCACTGTGGAAGTTCTCAATTCCGAGGAGACATCAACTCTAATAACTTATTTTCTTCTTTCTAACAACATTTAAAACTTCCTCCCTGCTCTCGGTTTCCCCGACTTTTGCGACATGCAGAAATTTCAAACTATCGTGAATAAGTATCTCGCTGCACAACTCCCAAAACTTTCACCCTAATTCTAATTGTGCGTTTACAGTAACTGCTTGCCTTGTTTGTGGTAAACTATGTTAAAAAAAAGAAAAAAGTATTTTATTTGTGATCAGTTATTTTTCACCTGAAAAAAGGTAATCAATTCTTCGGGTGGTGCAACAGCCTGTGCTAGCTTTTTAACATTCATTGAAGGTTTGATAGGAATTCATTTCGCATTTGGTACTGTAGTGCTTAAATCATTTACAATCGCGTTTCAGTCAGTTGAATCGTTGACATGTCGCCTGCTTATTTCTCGCAATTTGATTAAGAAAACGGCTTCGATACTTTTTTAACGGTTTACATAAATATCAAGAAAGTACCAACGCCAAGGAAATGTTAGCGTGGGTCCTAATCTGAGAAAGTTGCCAGAAATCGTACCTTTTTTTTTAGAAATTGACAATATTGCATTAATAGTAGATAATAAATTCCTTACAAATAAAGCGGATGCCATGAGCGGAAATAGAAACTAAAACAGTGAGACTTTCAACTGAGATATTTTTACTTTCTTATGAATAAAGCTTAACACATTACCTTGACAAAATAAGTACAACTTTGACGTGATGTTAAACATTACTGGTTTAGATCACGTTCCAAATCAATACTTTAAACATAAGCGATAATAATAAATAAATAAAGGAATGGATATACATCATCAGTAGCGTCGGAAATAAGTTTAATAGTCTCAAACCATAAACGTTGCTTTAATTACGCATTGGTGTTCAAAAAACAATTTAATATCATATATATATATATATATATATATATATATATATATATATATATATATATATATATATATATATATACTAGAACGTCGATCCAAGGGCTATAATTCCAGTATATAAAAAGGTAAAAGGTAAAAGGTAACTCGAAAATTGTTTATATGTTCATGACATAAAATAAAGACGAAATGTCGATTTTATGTTTTCTTCTTTTTCTCTTTGTTCTATTATGTTGAATTGTTAAGTCCATAATTATATATATATATATATATATATATATATATATATATATATATCAAGTGTTTGCATGGTTGTTCGTTCATTGATGTTGATACAATCAAACAACGTAGTTTAAAAGTGCTCAAGAACAAGTAGATCAAATCTTAGTAGAATGTGTTATTTATACAAACATTTTTTGGCGAAATATGGGCATACATGTTTCGGCTGCAACTTTTCTAAGTCCAGCTTCTTTAGGCTACAGTAAATATACTAAAAACACAAATAGATGCAATTCTTGCTCAATTTTTTCACTGAAGGGGCGAATCAAGTAGAAAGGGACAATGGCATATTCGAAGGTATTTATTTATATACATTCATACTCCAAAATATATACGCTAATACACATGCATACACATACATACACCTCAGGGTTCGGTCAGAAAAAGGTGTAAGCAGTGAAACATATACAGGAATGAACCGATCATATGAATATAGCTCACCATCTCATCTACTTTATGGTTATATAAGCTTATGTTGTTCTTTATTGCTAGAATATTTTTTACCAACATTCACACCCGCACCTGAAATAAAATACATCGCACGTACATCTCAATTAATTATTATATAATCACAAACACATTTTAGTACATCTATATACATATACAACAACATCTCTCTCTCTCTCTCTCTCTCTCTCTCTCTCTCTATATATATATATATATATATATATATATATATATATATATATATATATATATATATATATATACACGTTGTTAAAGACCACGGAGTTTTCTTCTTTCAATATCTTCCTTGTTAATTTCTAGACGCGGCGAACGAGTTGTCGGTTTTCAGGTATTAAGGGTGGAGTATGGTACTTAACGTTGTATGGTGGGCCATTCCTCTAGCGCGTTCAGTCTCTCGACCGTTATCAAGAGGCCGTGTTTAATTGTTACTACGAGTCTTATTTATAGTTTTATTATTAGTTATATATCTAGATTCCATACTCTACCATTTAACACCAAAACACCGCGTCGAGAAATTAACGAGAAAGATAGTAAAGAGAGAAAACACATATACTTATAAATACACAGTAATACATTTCCGTGATAAACTGTATTTTTTTATTAGATCTACAAGATAAGTTAAAGCCGCCTTCGTTCCTCTAAATCAATTTCCCTTTCTGTGCAAGAGTAATTCTTTTAGCAAGGTTCTCTGGACAGACACATCTTATCATGTATGTGTTGTGTAACAGTGGGGCATGGCTTTATATCAAACTCGTACATAAAAAGTGCACGTAATACACACACGCAAATGCAAATATATAAATATACATTACCCTCACATTTACATACAATTACATATTCACAAACCGTATATATATTGATATATATATATATATATATATAATATGACAAATAGTTTGTAATTCGTATCCACATACACATATTTTTAATTCTTTTATCGGGAATTATCAGTGTTGAACATGATTGTTTTGTCGGTCGTACCATTTGAACCCTAGACCAAAGTCATCTTTAATTATCAAGTCTGATCTTCTACACGCGAAAGTCATCTTTGACTCTCAAGTCTTATCTTCTACAACGCGACCAACTCAACAGCCATGGGTCAAGAAAAAAATGATTGTCTATGTATGTCTATACAAGCAAATATATGTTAGTAGGAAACTATAACAGTGTTTTAACGGACAGAACTTGGCATGATGCATTTAATTCAAAGCCTATTATTTAATCTATTTTCGAGCTAATTCTGTGGTACAGGAAGCTATAAATAATATCATGATCGATAATGTTATTTAATGCTTATCAACATGCACGTGTGTTTCATCAGTTCTCGGGAATTATCAGTGTTGAATATGACTGTTCTGCAGGTCACATGATTTAAACCATAGACCAAAGTCACCTATATATATATATATATATATATATATATATATATATATATATATATATATGTAAAATCATACATACATATACAGGAGATGGATCCTCTCGAATCAATATGTTGCAGTTAGAGTAAATACAAGCGATTTAGTCGATTTAAGAGATCTCGACAAATATAGAAAATATGAATTAAAATTTTATGTTAAGATTAGATGATGAACATTTGTTTTAATATGCATTTTAATACTAATATTTAATTTTATTATATTTTAACTCTCATATAAGAGTTAAAATATAATAAAATTAAATATTAGTATTAGTCAACATTGTATCCGCATACATATACACGTATATATCAATCGATCGATACATACATACATATACACCCATACGCTCAGTAAACATATATATTTCCTATATAGATTTAACGTATATAAGACTAAAATTGAGTTTTGAAATGACAAAATTTGAGATGAAAATTTGAGATGAAAATAGGACCTATATAGAACCAGAAATGATATAAAACTAAATAAACCAAATAAAATTTTAAATTTACAGAATAAAATATGAGTTGTTAAAAGATCATATTAACACGAAACATAAGTATTTTGTAAAATAACTGTTGTTTAAACATATTTCTAAAAATATTTAAGAAATAGAAACAAAAATAGACAAATGCTGCTGGACCTGCTGCAAAATAATTCGTCTAGGTATACTTAACTACATACATGTATTAACATAACACGCGCAAACGCACATATGTATATGCATACGTATCATGTACGTATATGTATACATATGTATACAATTATACGTATACAAAGTTATACACATATGCATATATCCACATACATGCATATACATTTACTATGTCCTATGCCATGATTAAAATATAATATGAGCAATATAACCAATGTCTAAAATATAGACAATTGGGATTTGGTATAAAGACTAGAGGGTAAAGGTTGAAAAAATGCAGAACTATATATGATTTAAACATGGCTTAAAACTATACGAGTTCGAACTTAATAAAATTAGATACCAGTAATGTTAAACATTTATAAACCTAATAATCATATGTACGCATACATATACACTTATCTTTATAGTAGCCATGCACACGCGCATATATCCACACAGCTGTGTACACATGCATGCACACAGTGACACATCCATTGCTCATGGATCTTCACCGCATTTACTACTATTATTCAGTTTTGAAATTTAACGGTAAAACAATTTAAACTCATGAAAATGTAATCATATAAGGGTAGATGTTACTATAGACACTTATAAAAATAGAACCTACAAAATTACCAAATTAAAAAAAAACATGATTAAAAAATAAAAATAATGATATCAAATAAATGTAAATTTTTAAAATAATTCAACATATAAAAAAATTTAAAAAATAGTAAGATTATTAAACATATATTGAAAAGTCGTACAGCTAAAATATAAAGAAAGTTAAAAAGAAATGTATAATTAAAACAAGAAAAATATAAGAAAATATGGGTGGGGAGGAAGCAGGTTGGAAGGAACAGTACTTTCACCCGTTGTGGTCCACTAACACTGGATGTGCAAAACCTGCTCAGAGTATTTCTGTGAAATGCTTCCAGACTTAACTACAGACATTTCACAGAAAATGCATTGAGAAAGTGTTGTACAACCACTGTTAGTTGACCACAACGAGAAAAAGAAGCTTTCTATTCCTTCTTCTTATCCTTCCAATGTTTTATAAGTGTATATATATGAAGTATACATTATATGTTGCCATATATATATATATATATATATATATATATATATATATATATATATATATATATATACAGGGTCGGGCAGATAAATTGGAACTAATTTAAAATGCTAATATCTTTTTTATTTTTGATCATATGATTACGGTTTTCTTTTTACTAAGGATCCTTAAACACTTTATTGCAAGATAGCATAATCATATTTACTCAAATTTGTTTTAATATGGCGGAATTAGCACGAAGAATCACTATATGCGAAATGAGACGCGCCGGGAGTTCTCCTTCGAACATTGTTAAGAGCACTGGCTATGCAAAAACGACTGTCTATAGGGTTGTGGCTAATTTCGATGCCGAGTGTAAGGTTGAGAGAAGTCGGCACAGTACTCGTAGTGATCGAAAGCGCACAAAAACTTTCCACAGAACTATCATCAGAGCAATCAATGAAGACCTTGGGATGAAGTCCTACGTTAGGAGACGCCGTAATCTCCTCACTGCCCATTCAAAAGCTATCAGAGTTGAAAAATGCCCAAGCTTATCAACCATCTGAAACACAAAGGAGGACATGTGCGCATTTTTGTTGATGAGAAAAAGTTAATCGTGGATGAGGTTCCAAATCGCCAGAACACTCGAGTTATTGCCTGTGACCCTTCGGAAGTTCCTCCTGTGATGCAGAGCAAAAATCCTGCTTCTGTGATGGTTTTTGCACCAGTGGCAAGTGATGGAAAGGTGATGCCTCCTCATTTCATCGAAGCGGGTCTTAAAATCAACACAGCGGAGTATTTGAACATTCTTAATAATGTTTTATTGCCTTGGATCCGTAGAAACTACGACCCTACGAAAGTCATGCTCATCCAAGGCTCGGCACCAGCGCATGGATCAAAGAAAGTCCAAGATTTCATGAAGGAGAATCTTCCCTTGTTTGTTCCGAAGGATATTTGGCCCAGCAGCTCTCCAGATCTAAATGTTTGCGACTATTATCTATTCGGCGTCGTCGAGGGACAGGCTAATGTCAATCCACACCCAAATATGAACTCATTAAAGACATCCATTCAACGAGCATTTCGCAATCTCGATCCCAATAAAATAAAGAGGAGCTGTTCACGGTTTCGTCAAAGAATCTTCAAAATAATTGATGCAAAGGGTGCTCATATTGAATAATTTTGTTCAATAGACTGTAATAATTAAATAAATAAATGTTAAAATGATATCTTTCCATATTTAATCCTTTAAATTATGAATTTTGTAAAAATAAAAAAAAGTACCAATTTAGCTGCCCGACCCTGTATATAACCATAATTATGGCATACAAAGCGGGAATTATACTCAGGAATCTTAACTGTTTTCAACAGATAACTAAGAACGGAAATTAACATTTAGCTTAATGTAGACGGCTAATAAATTTTCTGTTCTTTTTTATAGAAATCGCTCAAGACAAGGCATGAAACCACTTGATGTAAAGAGCAAAACACATTACCACTTCATGGTCAAAACTCAGCCAACGATAAGGTAAAGATTCATAGGTTATGGCCCCAAAACAGAACTTGTTCCCTCTTTGTCAGAAACATGACCTATGATATTGAAAATAACTGTTCAACCAGTCGCACGATTCGAATATCTATGCACGAGCAACTGTTAGCAGTTATCCACGCGCTCCGTTTAAATGGCCAACCTCAACAGCTAAACTCTTTTTATGTCAATCAAAACGGACAATATAGTCAGCAGTCTATACAGTGTTTAACAAATCACGTGGACACAAACTCTGTATTCAGCTAAGATTAAGCGGCTTATTTTATGTTTCTTAACGGTAACGATCCGAAAGGCGGTTATAAATAATTATTTCATAATAAATGTTGTTAATCATTATCTATATAGGTAAATGTGTAATCCTAATGGAATACTCAGTATGGAAGATAACTGTTCAACCGGTCACACGATACCCCCCTTTGACACGAATAACTTTTAACCAAAATTCGAACGCCCCAACTAATTTGCTAACTTCAAGACTTATGCGACGAGCTGAGAAATAGACCATATTCATGACAATATAGTACGTCTGCTAAACAGTGTTCGACAGCTGATCTTGACAGGAATTTCGCATGTAGCTAATATTAGACGGCCTATATCATTTCTCTTAAAGGTGCCGATCGGATAAGGGGCTAGGTATATTTTTTTAATAGTATTTGTTTAAATTATTAGCCACACGCGTATACGTTTCATCCTAATGGACTCATCAATGTCAGAGATAACTGTTCAGCCACTCGCACTATCTGAACTCTCCGACGCGAGCCACTTTTAAGAAAAATCGGAGCGCTCCAACCAATTTGCCAACATTGACAGCTATGCAACAAGCCGAAGATATACACCTTGTATGTCATATAAAGCGGTCTTAAAAGTTGTCAACATATCACGTGGAGATGCACTTCGCGTTTCGCTTTGCTCGGCTCGCCAGTGTGGCTTGAATCGGGCAAATTGTTACTACTGGTATTCGGAACCCAGTCGCATTGCCATCAGTCGAGCGTTGTAACCACTAAACCACAAGTAACTACCACGTAGCACCGCCATGAGGAAAACATTATTTTTATACAAATATATTGTGTATATAAAATATATTTATACAATCAATTTCGAGCGATTTCTAATAATTTTTATGAAAGTAATGGCCATTACTGCTTGTTAATAAGCAATGCACCACTAGACACATCTGCATTCGACACCGTATGCCTCTGTGTATGAAGCTGCACATTTCAGGCAACTCTTACTTGAAATGGTTACAACCGGCTGTTGCATTTGAAGCGACAATGGAATCAACCATATTTTTTGTTCTCTAATTGGTGTACATAAGTAGCTCTGCTATTTTCTCTTTAGAAATTGCAAGTCTTACCAAAGAGTGTCTCAGCAAGTAGGCTGCTAATGTAACGAAATGAATATACTTCGTGATGTGAAACTTTCATTTCTCTTACTATATATACATATACTATACATTTATTCAACTCGCCACTGAAGATACAATAATATTTATGAAACGATTAATAAAAACATAGACATATAGGTATAATACTACAAACTGATTTGTTTATGTATGCTACTGGAGTTATACACGGAGAGTTGGCTCGCCGTATGATGACTCTTCAGCGTGACGATTGTTGAAATTATGATACGAAAGTTGATCGTTTTATCAGCAGTCGCGAAAAAAAAACACTGAGAATTCTAACATCTCCAAGTTTAAAGGAAATCTTCAAATCCTTATATATTCAAAATTATCGGCTACCTAGACTGCTCTATTCTTCAGGGAGCTATTTATTAAAGCTAAACGAGCGACAGTGATCTTCCTTACCAGAGAACCAAATCAACGTGAGGTGTGGAGAAAATGTACTTTTTCATCCACATACATTGTTTCGCCGCACACACACACACACACACACCCGCACACACACACACACACATATATATATATATATATATATATATATATATATATATATTAAGAGAGACAGAAAGAAAGAGACGAGAGAGAGATATAAAGTAAAAGTTAATGATAAAGGATACACGAGTTTTGCGTAGGGAAATACATATCACTTGAAAGATGTATATGGGTATCTATGTAAATTGAACATATAATATCCCAAAACCAAAAATTAAGACTATGGAGGATGCGAACCTGTTGCTACAATTAAGGTCCACTTCATATCAGCGTCTTATTTACCACTTCATAACCGATAATCTTGGCCTGCACAAAAGCCGAGCAGGCTTTCAAAAGCAAAGGTTAATCCAATAATGCACTCTGGGATTTAAGTCCATTATTTACTTATATCATATATATATATATATATATATATATATATATATATATATATATATATATATATTAAATATATAAGTATATATATACATATATATATATATAAATATATGTGTGTATATATATATACATATATATATATAAATATATATATACGTACATATATTTATATATATATATATATATATATATATATATATATATATATATATATATATACAGAGAGAGAGAGAGAGAGAGAGATAGGTGAGAGAGATTAGTGCTTTTTATAAATATTTTATTATCCAAGATAAGATTTGAATTTGTATGTATTAATGCAAATGGATTTATTGTCTGAGAAAGGCATAACATTATTTTTATACAATCTAAATGTGAAAACATTCTTTTCTTTATTTGAGTTATATACGGAATGGTGTTTGTCGAATGTCGGTTCAGGTAATTGAATTATTTTTGTTAAGAGTCATATGCAAACAATGAAGTACTTCATGTTCAAAATGCCATTTGCCTATGCGAATTCGGCTTTGATTCAACCTCTTACTCTTACAATCTGCCTCGGTATCTTCCTTTCTCTTTCTCGTTCTCTCTGCCTACATGACCATATATTAACAGATTACTATAAAGTTCAATTCTCATGCCCGTTATAATAGATACAAAGAAATATATATTCATACAGACGGATCACATTCACATTATTATGTACAGAAAGCAGACAGGTTGTATAGAAATGTACATATAAACATGCCAACTAAAAATAAAACATGCATATGAAAATAAAAATAGCTATACTCAAATCCAGAAAACCAGAGTAGTTAACACAATTTTACAGATACGAAACTTTTACACAAATACAGAGGAAATGGTGCACATAGACAGCCCCCCCACCATCGTCACATTATACAATGGTTGTTGAATAAGCGATATCACCAATCCAGAAAGTTGTTGTTACTGTGGTAATAGGAAAAATATTTTTCTGATTCAGATTACTGTTTTAATTTCGATGCTGGTGAGGCAAATACAAGGTGCGAGGTGTCGCAAAATCAGAAAACGAACAATGTAGTCTGCTGAACAGTCATATAGTCTCTAGAAGAGAAAAGGTTCGACATCTTAGAAAAATCCGTGAAAACATAGTCCGGATACTTGTAGAGAACTTCATGTTTTATGCAACTGTGAAGTAGTTGCGGGATTTATAAGTCGTCTAAGTAATAAAAAAAACCTCACGAATAATTGTTGCACTTAAAGTCTTCAGGACAGGTAATAGGGAGGTGCATTGACATTAGTTCTGGTTCGGTAAACAATTGAGTTATTCGGATGCCTGAAAGATCAGTACAAACATTCTGACGCTCGAGCAAAAAACTGAAAAGCGTTAACATTCCCAAGGCACATTCGACTCGCTTTTAGGTTAACCGTTAAACATCACCATGGCAAATGAGTAAGTCAACATGAAATATTGGTTCACTATTTCGTATTTGAATGAAAGATTCAAAACGATCAGGTTTAACACTGTAGTTTTTTATCCGAAAAGCACAAACAAACGCCTTTTTTTGGAAAGATGATTGTTTCTATTTTCAGGGATTTTAAAAACATAAACATGATGAACTACAAGAACATGAAATATTTCGTAGTATTGTCATTTATATCCGGGAAACTGTACGAATAAATCACGTAATAAATTCAGATTGCAGCCGTTTAAACACCCGTTTTAAATAAATTGTAATCCTTACCTTCTTACTCACATGACTTGACTCCAACTGATATTTTTTTTTTAATTAAAGATATCGGTACTATTGGGTGTAAAATAATACTTGTATTAACAGTAATTACGATTCTAACAATGCTTAAACGTAATGAGAATAACTGCATTCATGTTTCTCCATTTCTTTTGAGTCAGATTAAAACATTTAGAGGACTCTCGTATAATATATATATACATATATATATATATATATATATATATATTATATGAAAATATTTGTTGTTGTTTATTATCTACGGACGTATACGTTTCATCTTTTTTCAATCAAGACTCTTCAGCGTAGAAGTTTGACTATTCACTACTGGTCACACGATTCGAAACCCTGGATTATAAGTATTTTTCAACTCCAACCCAACGTCTTAAACCTCGCGGCCAATATCTGAACGGCTGATAAACTGTGGTAGACTAAATACATTTATAAGCGGCGGTGACGACACAGGCATATATATATATATATATATATATATATATATATATATATATATATATATATATATGTGTGTGTGTATTATGTACGTGCAAAATCAATGGCCGATTCCCAAAATGTAAAAACATTTTGACTCCCATTTCACTTAAAATTAACCAAAATTCAGTAAATCAACAAATTATAATTAAATATTCAGTTTTATTTAGCAACAATCACAGAATAATTATTT
Organism: Sepiola atlantica; assembly: GCA_963556195.1. NCBI lineage: Eukaryota > Metazoa > Mollusca > Cephalopoda > Sepiida > Sepiolidae > Sepiola > Sepiola atlantica. The sequence goes on from OY744523.1 coordinate 125,764,719, forward strand.
TTCTTAAAATCTTTGTGACAATGTATTATGTATGAAAATAAAATACACCTTTACTAAAGTGTTTATGTACTAATAAAATATGCATGAATTTAAAAAAGAAATGAAAATCAACCACTGTAGATGTTTAAAATGAAATATTTAAAAAAGAAAATGTTTCATATATATTACGAAAAGGGCTCCAAAATTCTGTATTAATCAAATCACTATAACTCGAAGAAAAGTTTATTTATTTTATTAGCAATATCATCATTGAATTAAGCATTGTGTAATCAATATTTTCACCAAAGAATAATATAATTGCAAAAAATATGTTATGTGATTTTAATGATTAGAGTTTTGCGGAAAATTAAAAATGTATATTTCTCTTTCGCACATCAGCAACGTCAGAAATCATTTTTATAATCTTGTAAAATAAACAATAATTTTTTTTTAAAATGAGGATCAGGATCATTACGAAAAAAAGGTTAAAAACTTGGATCATTTCTACTAACGATTAACTTGGATTGGTATAGTATTCCTGTTCTGTAATAAATAAGTGGGAGTAGACTTCCAACCACCACTCACCTTTACATCACCCTCGAAATGTTATTTTTAGGGATTCAACAATTTCGTTAATTTTACAATTCATCGTCAATTATTTGAAAAGTGTGTATTTGTTTTGTCATTTTTTAATTAATAAATATTTAAAAAGTTAAACACAATTATTTATTAATAAAAAAGATAATTCAAACATGACATTTTCTTTGACAATTTTATATTTGTTTATTAATTAATAATTGGTTCAACTTTTTTCAATGAATACATTGTCAGTGTAGTCATTTACTTTTTCACAGTTAAATTTTTTAAAAATACACTTTAAAAAAAAGAATTAATGTAATTTATCGTTACGACACGTTAAGAATTAATCGAATAGTTAAAGTTTTTAATCATGTAAAAAAGATTATAAAATTGACACAGTTCGTAACGTAACATTTAAAAAAGTTTTAGTTAAAATTCTAAGGAAACACAATCGTAAACAGACGTCATCACTAATTTCAGAGTATTACTGAATTAAAAACTAATAACAAATCTTTTTAATTAAAAATAAATAAAATATTAATTGCGTATATTCACAAATATTTTGATTAAATAGGCATTTCCTTTTTATTATAACAAAATAAGGGTACTTAAATCAATTACATTTCTTTACAACCTTAAAAAGAATAAACAAAATGGATAATAATTTGTCTTCTTCTGTAAACTATTACAACACCATTTTTATATATGAAGTTAAAAATGGTAAATTATGACATTTTTGACTTCCATATATTTTGCATAGCGATAGTCAATCGGAAAACAAAGTCGTTTACCGATAAACTGATGCCGGGTGTACTTATCTATGACTTTTGGGGGATAAGTTTGCTAATTTATAGTAAAACGTACGAATTATTTTTTATCAATTCAGTATCTGATGACGTTAATTTAATAATTATCTTTGAAATAGTGCCCAAAAACTTGTATTTATCTTTCAAGAGATTTTCACAAATAATTTCTTCAAAGTTCCAAATTCACTGAATTTTGTTTTTTTTTAGCCGCTGTGATAACATAGTTCATTAAGATTTATTTTCCACACGTAAATATACAGTTGTTTTTCTTTTAGAGATAAATCGTAAGGTTTTATCTTTAAAACACAGTCAAAGTTTACGCGGAAACTAATAAAATAATTAATGATAAGCGCTTTTTAGTAAGCATAGTCCGTACAAGTGACGGCTATTTCTGACCGTACCTAATATATATATATATATATATATATATATATATATATATATATATATATATATATATATATGTATATATATATATGTATATATGTATATATACATTTAATGAATAAAAACATTACTATTGTTCCAAGAATTAAAACATCAAGTCCAGTATGTCATACGATCCTTTCTAAAACAGTTTGGAAATACTTTATTTTATTTTATAATTTGATACAGCTTATTCAAAACGTCACGTCATCAGCGCCTTTTGCAATACTACTTACAGAAAATCAGAACAAAATACAATAAAACTCGTTCAAGAGAAACATCCACTGACAGAAAGAGTCACGGGTTGATATGTTGGTCGCATAGAGGGGGGGAACACACAACGGTACCTATGAAAAATCACCGGTATGTATAAAAACACAATACTTTCCAAAGAGTTATTTTTAAAAAAACTTCTGCAATAAATTAATTAAAAGTACCAATACTTTTGTCAGAGAAGTAGTGAAAACTATGAAAGTCAAAATAAAAATACAAATACAAATTTAAAAATAACAGATAAGAATAAAATAAAAAATAAAAAAATTAAATAAAAAATGCAGAATAAAAATAAAAATAAAAATAAAAAATAAAAAAATAAAAATAAAATATGAAATAAATAAAATAAAAATAAAAATTGAAATTAAAAACAAAATAAAACATAAAAGTAGAAATAAAATAAAATTTTAAATAATAAAGGTTGAATAGGATCAAAGTTTTTTTACAGAGGTTTTTTTAAGAATACATCTGGCAAGAGGATGTGCAGGGTAAGAGGGTAGGATGAAGAGTGCAAGGGAAGCTATGAACAAAGATAATTTTTGGGTGATAAAAACTTGTAAAAAACAATTATGTTTATAAGAAACAGGAATAATTAGGAAATAGGGGTGTAATATAAGAAAAAGTATAGTTGGGATTATACCAACAGCACTCGACATTGAAGTGTATGAATATATATGAAATATAAGGAAGGGGAAAAAGTTTCTTAGTAATTTCACTAGTGTGTAAAGAAGAGAGAAGCAGCGTTACAGGAAATATATAATATATATTTCCAATTGTGTCCTTATACCAATTGTGTATTAAAATCAAAACCGCGACATGGAATGACATTAAATGTGGGAAGGCGGATTATTCCAGGAAATATTATATATATATATATATATTTCGGATCAAGCTAGTTGGCCGGATCATATTGACCCAACTCTTCATTGTGCTTTCTTTTATTACTGATGATATTTTAGACAAGTTGTCATACGGCCATTTAATAGATAGGTGCATTTTCCAGTGCATGTTTAATACAGAACGGAGCATCCGTTTGTAAGTTCCACCTAGTTTTCTTTTTCAGTTTTTTTGTTAGAGCCCACGCTGGTGATTCATAAACAGTGTGGATTCCACTACGGCTCTGAAAAAATCGTTTTTGATTTGTTCAGATAGTGCTTATTTCCAAATAACTCTTAGCCGATTAAGTGCACTTCAAGCCTTGGCTATTCTAACGAGCATGTATTTTTCTGTCGAGGCGCTGTAGCTGCCCAGATATTCAAAGTCATTTACCTGCTTGAGAAGTGGTCTCTTCAGTGTTTCTATTGAGCCTGTTTGATGATAGCACATATGTCATGTTTTCGTTGCATTCGTATACAACCCAATCATATCAGCTGACTCTTCCAAAATATGGAGTAGCATTTGGGCATTAGCATTTTTATCAGTTAACAGTTCAATATCATTGGCGTAATCGGCATCGCTGATCTCTTTTGCTGAATGCCGTCTGCTTCTTACTAGTGTTAATGTTAAGCCATATTCGCTATGTTGATCAATAGAGTGTTTCGGCACGTAGTCGAAACAAATAACAAACAAGAACGAAACCAGAGTATCACCTTGTAGTACACCGGATTGAATTTCAAAGAAATCGGTGTCTCCGTCGGGAGAGCGTACCATTTCTCTAGTATTCTTGTAAATAATCATTTCGGCTGCAACGATCTCTTCAGGGATTCAATATGCTAATAACATCGTTTCCATTTTCCTCTGTTGACCGAATCAAAAACTTTAGAGAAATCCACAAACAGTAATTTTGCCGGCAGTTGACTTGCTTTTACACCCTCGATGATTCTTCTCACCGTTAAGATTTGACTAACTATTGAGCAATTTCTTCTAAATCCATTCTGATTTTTTCTCCGAGTCTCTACAATTTCTGGTTGGATTCGGTTCAGCAGTATCGCATTGTAAACTTTTGCTGCTATTGCTGTTAGTGAGATTCCTCTTTAATTATTAGTTTGTATTGAGATCTCCTTTCTTTTGGAATGGTTGTATGCAGCTTTAGTCCAAGTCTGAATCGCATTCCGATTATACACCTCATTAATAAAGTAATAAAGCAGGATATCATTTAATTGCCGGTAGCGTTCTCCTTTTTAATTTTCTTGAAACTGGTTCTCATTCATTTTAATTAAATGGTCCGGTTTTTATTGTTAACTCTTGCTCAGAATCGATTTTCATGAGTGCATCAGCTACCATTGGTTGCTTGCCTAGAAGATTTTGGAAATGGTACTTCCACTTCTGCAGTCGTTCGTCGTGGCTCTTTTCTTTATTCTTGGACTTTGTAGTTATTGTCCTGCTTGCAATGTGATTAACTGTTTGCCACGTAAGTGCTTATTGTTTATTTTTGGAAGCGTTTATGATTTTATCGATATGTGACTGTAGATACTTCTGTAGTTCTTCGATATATATAGCCTGAAGTTCTTTCTGTGCCTCTTTATGTTTTTTGATGTTCATTTTGCTAATGGTCATGTTTTTTTCTTTGTGACAATTTGCTTAATTCTCTTCCTTTATCCTGAATTACTTCATTTTCCCAAGGCAGATTTTTTTTCACTTTCTCTTTTTTGAAGATCAGTGATTCAGCAGATTCATTATGAGCGTAGGCAAAGTTTTTATACGCACATTCAACATGATTATTTTCATTAACATCATCAATTTGTAGTACAACATAGCGATTACTAACTGCAAGGCTGAATTGGTTGTAAAGTTCCACATTTTGAAGTAGTATCTCCTAGTTAAATTTGGTATTCGAATTTGATCTTTTCTTATTTGCACGCAAACTGAGTTCAATATTCGATGTGAGCATGCAATGATCAAAATAAATGCCTCTCCTGGAGTGATAAGCTTCACAGTTTTTGACACTGTTGCTCCATTTTTTTTATTATTTATGATCATGTATTCCATTGTAGCCTTTTTTAATTAGGATATGTGAACGTCTAGAGTATTCGATTCTTCTTTTGGAAACGAGTGTTGACACTTATCAGTCCATTTTTAATTAAGAAGTGTTCCATGTGTTCTCCAATTCTATTTGATGTATGATGGTATGTGAATCTGTGGTATTGGTTCGTGCCTAAATGTGCATTTAAATCACCACCGACAATAATTATGTTATGTTTTAGTGAGTGATGAAAGATCGTCGTTATACTCTATTATATATTGCTCTTCAGCAGTGTTGGTTAGGCTGTAGCATGATATGATGCTTGGAACAGGATTCCCATTGAAAGTCGCCACTATTGCGTTATTTTTTCGATGCTGTTAAATGATTTAATGGAACGTGGACTTAACAATATCCGATTGTTTACTTTCCGGCATTCTTTATAGCTGAAGCAGAAACAAATGGCCATCCTTTTCCAAAATCATGTTTTCTTTAAATACATCTAATCGTGGTACAATATATGTTCCTGTAAATTTATCACATCTATATGATATGTGATTTCGGTTGCGATGAGTTCTGGTATCTGATAAGCCGGCTGTCCGAACAGTCTTAGTCGTTGGGTCTACATTGACTTCTTCCGTTCAACATCCAGTGATATAGACACCATTGATCCGTTAATAACGCATTCATTTGCTGCTTATTAACATCCACCCTGCCGCAACTACGAATGTTACATATAAATTAATATTTGTGTTTATTTGCATACGTATACGTTTTATTCTTTCGGGAATCATTAGTGCGGAGAAGAGTATTCATACCAGTCGCTGGAAACGAACCCCGGGACACGAGTCATGTTTCAAACTGAAATTTTAACGTCTTAGTCCACACGGCTGTTATCAACAACAGGCTCAAATCAATGAGAGATTTATCCTATTTAAAAGAAGTCTTTTCCTATGTATTATAATTACATAAAATACACGTTATGATATTACTTGGTTTTGAGATTTGTGTTTTAAAAGATCAATTTAAATTGTGCTAATTAGTCGTAAATTGATATTCAGTCACCAACCCGCCCACATTTTATAACATTTATGTCTGTTATCCTCACTTTCGCAAACTTTATTGTTTTTGTTTAGTTAATTTATTTTAGGAAATCCATAGAACTCCCGCTTCTATATCTTTTTGTTCATTAACAGTTAAATTAAACAAAAAACAACTACATAACCTTTAAAAACATAAGGAGGTGCAGAGTAAGAGAGAAAGAGAGAGAGAGCGAATAAGAAAGAGAGAGAGAGAAGGAGAGAATAAGAAAGAGAGATAGGAAGAACGAAACATATAACGAACGGAAATACTTTTTTTTTAATTGTGGCTATTTATTTTAAAAATTAAACTGACAAAGAAAACTCACTATTTTCATATCATCCGTGAGAAGTTTTGTTATTATTTTAGCAACCTTCTTAACAGATCTGTTTTTATCGAAATCAGGAATGGTTCGATTTAATCCTATTAGTTCAACTTCCCATACATCACTTCCTCCTTTTGGAAGGTTTGTTTATTGACTTTAAACTGATCGTGGCTTACATCTTCCTGCCGTTCGATGCACATAAATAAGGGGCTGTTATTTTCGCCTCTTGCTTTCATAGTAGCCGAGGAATATTTGGCATATTTTAATTGTAGGGTCTGTTTCGGAACGTGCTTGGCCCTTTTGTCTGAAATAGGTATTGTTAATTGCTAGGGGGCTATCCACCCACGCATTATCTCTTCATTGGACAGAGAGAGATAATTGATTGCTGGTCATATTTTCCTGATTTAAAGACCTAAACCCAGGCTCGATCAGTGACCCCAAAAATCAGATTATATATATATATATATATATATATATATATATATATATATATATATACTACAAAAGTGCTGTAAAAAAATTATATTCAGTCTTTTGCGAACAACATATGTATTATACAAATGTGTTTAAATGTTGGCAGTTCATACGAAAAGTATATCGATTCTATATATAAACGTAATCCGATAATACTTTACTCTCAAATAATGAACGGTGGAAGCGAAATTTTCTAAATCAGGTAATTAATATATCCAATAATCAAACACAGATAAACTGTTTTTATCGCGAAAAATATTGCTTAATGAACACACTTGTTAAGAACTTCATTGGTACAATAAATATTGTTAAAACAGTTTTTTTATTTCCTTATTTTTTTAAATTTGTTCTCGAAACAGGCATATTTATTTAAGACTAGTATCCGGTTACACTGATTCCACGCTTCAGTAATGAGTAACTTACATTTTTATAGTAGTTTTTGTATGGCCGTTTTTGAACTAAAAGTCACAACTTATCAAGGCCAAAAGGACACTCGAGGAAGAAAGTTAATGAGTTTGTCAGGTACACAATTATATAGCACCGTGAAGATTGGTAACGATGGTTACAATTGGGCAGAATGTTATTTTCTATACATTTCCTATTGGATATATTTTTGGAATATTTGCAGATCATTCTATAGTGTCGAAATAATCCTCTATCCGTGTAAGAGCCAGAAAAGTATTAATATGGAGTATTGTTTTAATATTCGGTGGCGCTTAGAGAGCTGTCTCCTGTCTACACAGTTTACACGATCTCGTACGCAATATTGTAGGGTATACTCCCTTCCCATCCCAACATACACTTAAACACAGAATAGTTGGTGCTAGCCTTTTTCTATTGTATCGTAATGCTATGGTAAGTGCTCGACTGAGCTCCAATCCTTTCATCATTCACAGCTAGACCCTGTCTAGATACCACAGCACAGTAATTTTATTTTCTGTCCTCATTTACGAAAGCCAGACGACACTTCTTTCTTTCCTAAAACATCCACATCTGTTGAACAAGATATTGCAAGTCTACTCTCTAACCGACTACATCATGGGCGTCTTCAAGTCTGATTTAACCAAACACGTGTTGAAGCGTCCTCTTAGATAACTAATTCCTTTTAAGTAATCGTCTGCTAATGCCACCCATTGTTTTTGGTCCTCTAGTGGAGACGATAAAAGTTAACTGACGATCTATATAACCCTTATCCTTGAGTAACCCCGAGCCTTTATAAGTTGTGACCCATTAGTAATAACAAAAATGTCCATCAAATACATACACCCTCTTTTTCATTGAAACAATCTTTTGTAGATGTCTCTGTCTGTATTGGACCGAGTTCATGCCAGATAATTAATGTATTATTGCCAAACTTTTATTTAATGTAAAGGATAAAGTATAGAACCTAAGCTATAATTCCAAACAAGTATGCATTCAGGGAATTTCACACTTTTCACGCATTTGGCACCATATATCTCGTATGATTTTCTTCGGCATGGAAGGTACGATTTCGGAAGGAGATACAGAATATTGATTCATTACTCTATATTAGCTGGATCTAATGATACAAAATAATTTTGCTTATCTCTAGCCTATATTCAATAATTTCGTTAGTGTTCAAATATTAGTAGTGTTTCAAAATCGGTATCATATTCGCAATGATTGATCCTCTAGCTGTTAGATATCGGTGACAGCGACACAGGAATCATTACAAAAATAATGTACGATTGCGTCACCACTTATCAAGGACAAGTGCCACTCTAGGATAAGGCTAAATAAAATTTACTGATGTTTATCTGAGATATGAGGAACACAATGGGAATACAAACATTGAATAATTGTATGAACCACGTGCAATTATTTATACGGCGGTTTATGACAATAATTTGTGGGCATTTGTATTTCAAAACGACCATATTGTCATCGCCGAGGAAGCAGTACCACGGTAATCTTTCACACGGCCGTAAATCCCTTGCAAAGAAGCTCTGTGTATTGAACTGCCGCCGGAGTCTAAGCACATGAAGGGAGAAAGAAAAGTATTCTTACGTTGTAGTAGAGAGACGAGTTTTTTCTTTGAAATTTTTACAAGGTAGAACCAAATGTAGGAACTCAGTAAAGCTTCTTAAATAGTAAATAAGGCTAGAGTAGATTGAATCTAGAAACAGCTATCCTATAAGAAAGGAGCTGCAGGGAAGAGGAAATATCGAGAAATTTCGCTGCTTTTTTAGAATTGATTGGAAGTAAGAATGGCTTTGAGCTTACGCTCATCTCAAGACACTGTATTACCGTGTTGGACAAGTCTCTCTTGTCATTTTTCAGATCTTATACTCATAGCATGAGATGATCTCATCTGAACAGCTATATGATAGCTACGCATCAATGATGGCTCAAACATATCCTTAAATCATTCGGTACTGGTTGATACCATGCTGAAAATCGACTATTAATAACTTTTTTCTAAATATTGTGTCACCACTTATCTCTAGGTGTCGTGTTACGTCCAGACCTACAGTATAACATTTTAAACAAAGTTCTTTTGTTACATTTAAGATATCCTCGTTCTAGACTGCGATAATCTCATCTTAAACACTAGTGTATTTACTTTATTATTGTTATAATTTGACTATAATAATTCTCATGAAATTTCTTTTGTAGTGTTGGATAAACAGTAACGATAGTAGTGTTTCAAAATCGGTATCCTAATGTCATATCGACTATGATTGAAACTCTGGCTGTTAGATATGAAAGATTAGCAACACCAGCATAATTAAAAGCTTTATATGTTATTAGGTCACCACTTATAAAACCAAGAGCCGATCAAATATAAGAAATAATGAAAGAGAATAATTGTCAGTCAGACGATGAGAAATGCTATAAGAGTACTAACATTTATCGATATAAACTGTGAATAATTACTTCTGGGGCAGTTTATGACATTTTTTATGAAAGTTTTGCCTGACGCTAGGCACACGAAAGAAAACAAAATGATACATTTTTTTTCTATCGTGGTAGCATGTATATCATTAAATAAATTTAAATCATCAACAATTAAGTACGAATTATATATTTACCTATATCAATTTGCTTTATTGTTATAAGTTATTGTTATAAGTGAATAGTAAAATCTAAATGAATAAATTCGAAAGTTTGTTTCATCTATCCTTTCTATATTGATATCAAAACACGTTAGGATGCTTTAATTGTAATGATATACCAATATATGAAAATACCCTATATATAGGTATCTTCTACTCACTCAAACAAATCTCGATTCTGCTTATTAGCATATTCATCTATTTTAAAGTTTTTAATAAATTAATATTCTGTAATACCCCTTTCTATTTTGTATTGTCAAATTGTATTCTACATACGCAATCGTGTTATCGATAAGACTATTATTATAATTAGAAATAAAATAAGACATAGAGATTTTATTTTAAAAATTATAGGGTTTAAAAATATATTGAGAATTTCATTTTCAAGGGAGATAAGTTACTTCTGGCTTTACTTAAGCGTCAAATATCGCTGGATGCCGAACAGATACTACGCTTTGATTTTAGCCAAAAGGCCACGGAACCATAACAAATACTTTTTTTGTGACAAGGCATTTGTAAATTTAAAAAATATATATGATTAAATTGGAATGCCATTTAATGGACGGTGTAGTGTAGTATCGGTTCTCTTGTCATAAGACTGTCCTCCAAGGAATTACCTTCTCCGTTTTTAAAAGTGTATAGGGGGAATTCTCCCAGAATTAAAAATCCCCAATACTTGATTTAGTCAGAATGTCTTTTAAGGGTTCTCATAAGACCGTCGACGCAAGAATGATTTTTTTCATTTGTCGGTGGATGGAATTCGTCTTCGTTCATCATGATATTATCGTCTGTCAAGGGAAGCAGTGTTTGTTCACCATAATACTAGCTAATGAAGAACGATAACTCAAATTTTTAATAAAGAAAGTTATCGTTCTTCTTTAGCCAGCATATTAATCGTTTGATTATAAAGATGACGACTATATTTTTCAAGCCAATTTTCATTTCGGCGTTTCACGTAGACAATGAAACTTGCTATGGGTTTTAATGTTATCTAAATACATAAATGCAAATGTTTTTTCTACCTATTCTAACTATATTGACATTAAAACGGTTCATGCGGTTCTCTGTAGTATATTTTCTTTCGTCATAATACATTCCTCCCAGGAATAACCTCCTCTTCGGGGAGAAAGCCGTACAGTATACATTCGTTCCTCACGATACCATTTTCTCAGAGTTACCAGTTTTTTTTTTTTGGGGGGGGGGGGGTAAGTGTACTATCTATTCTGTTGTGGGGGATCAGTTTATGTAGTTCTTTCATCATGATGTCATCCTCTCAGCCCCCATTTGCATATTTATTTATTTTAAAGTTTCTAATGAATTAATATTTTATAATCTGTTAATAATTAAATACATGCGTTTATTATTTTTAATAAATCTGTTGCTGTGTTGTTGTTGCGGTTGTTGTTTTTGCGGTTTTTGCGGTTGTTGTTGTTGTTGTAATTACTGTTTCTATTCGTGTTTACTTCCTCCCACGAGATCAGAGTTAGGCACTATGTCAATATTTAACGTGGGGAGAATCCACCACCCCCAAAATGGACACTGAGGGCGGGTAGTTTTTCATAGTTTAAAATAAACAAAACCGGGAAAGACAAAAGAAATCGTGAATAACAGAATATTTTATTTCTCATAATTGGTATAATATATGAGAAGACAGTATATTACATAATTGAATTAATATTGACAAACACTTTAGCTATTGGGTTTTTAATTCACAAATAAGATTGATTAACATATATTTGGTTTCATGAATCTAAGAAGTGATTTTGGATAAAATGTGTTGAATCAAAAAATACGGTCGATTTTTTTGTAATCACGTTAGATTTTGTGTGTACTGTAATTAATTTTTTTATTTTTTTAATGAATTCTCATAGAATTTTAAGTGTATACATTGCTATTTCCGTCACATCACCCAGGTAAAATCTCACCATTACATGTTATCTTGTGGTGTCAGCACATACTCTCCCTCACACATTGAACATTACTTATAATGTATAATAGATAATACCTGGAGATCATGTTTCTTTGAGAAACTATTGTGTTCAGGCGGTAGTGTATAAGCCAGAAAAAAAACAAAATATGTTTGTCAAAAAAATAGACTTGTAGTAGTAAAGGATGTTTAATTTAGTAAACAATTACATTAGAAAAGTTCTAGTCAGGGTTAATTTATTCGTTTGGTTTAAAGCTTCTTTTCCTGTATTCTCGCGTGTGGTAACCTGCACATTTATGTTGAAGACTCCAAAAATAATCATCATGTGGCTGTTCTACCGCTCCTGGTACTTCTTATCCCTTTTATCTTGAGTTAATCCGTATCCTTCGCTCGTTACTAAGATCACCAAGGGTTTCTTGGAAACAATCAAAATGGCTATGGATATTGCGCATCGTATTCTCAAGTTTTAAAATCATTGAGCATTGAGGATCATGTATACTAATTCTTCATATTTGTCAGCATTGTGTTCACCGATAAAATTTTGAACACTATTCACAAGTCATTTCTAAATAGAATATTCGATATTAATCCTTAGAATTCACGAGTTTTGGATCTTTGATCAATGTCGTTCCCTATCAAAGATGTCAGCTTAAAGTGTTTCACTGCTGAAGTACGGAAAAGTTGTGCATACATGGCGATAATAATCCCCGTCTTAATCGAAGGAGTTGATAAATTAGTTGATCGGTTTATATTTGATGTGAAGAAGCGTTAATATAATGTTATTTATTTCAATATGTAGTGCATAAATGATGTTAGGAACACCAATCTCTAAAGTTATCTCACAGGCGAATTTTCCTTACCAAATACTGCGCTATATCACAGTTGTCCCACAGTCAAAAATAATCAAGGTATGTTGTATAACCGAACTATTACCGAAATAGACATTTCACATATTCAAATCTAAAAATATTAGCTATTGGTGCTCTGAGTAATACGATTTCCCCAACACTTGTTTGACATTTTGATATTTTTTATTTCATTTATGTAGAATGTCGAATAGGAATACACGTATATTTGTTACCGTTATGTTAAAGTGCATGTTTTAAACTTCTTAGAGAGCTGCCGATAAAGAGATACTATTTTTCATGCTTGTTTTCAATGTAACTTATTTGTATGAGTTACACTTATATATCATTAGATTAAACTAAGTTGTCTTCTACATTAGAAATGGTAATAAACCTTTTCTCTCGGTTCAGATAAAAAGTTATTTGTTCGTCCTTCTGCAATAAGTCAGTTTGTTTAAGTCTTGATGCAAGAATCTCTGCTTATTTGTTTGATAGATTCACGTATTTTAGTAAATTGCTTTGTTGTATATGGGTGAATAACTTTGCCATTTGAATAACGTGGGTATTTGAGAGTGTATATCTGCATGGAAATCGAGATCATTTGTTCCTTCAGTTGGATTTCATGAATCATCCAGTTCCATAATGTCAATACGGAGGCGAGACCCAATTGTGAACACGGGTAATGGTAAATCATCACTATGTGGTATTGACCTTCTAACAGATTGTAGGTATGGATACTATATTGATTTTCTTTTCTTACAGTTTACACTTTGAAAGTTGACCCAACAAAAGTAATGGTTCTCATAATGCTTTTTTCTCCACCCTCCGAACCAATGGATCGACAAATATTGAACCATACCGTAAACGTTTAGTCCCCAGTCTCAATCGCTCTTTGAAAGCATCCCATACAATGCGAAATGCCTATTACTGATCCTGATCACTAAGCATGAATTTAAAATATGCAAAATAAAATGTGTTTACTAAATCATCAATTATCATTCTGTTTTCCACCAAAGTAAATTAACGAAAATATAACAGAACAAATCAGAATTATTCAGGTATTTCCGGTTTCATGGTTCTTTATTCACTATACAACTTGTTTCAGAGATAATAATTGTTATGGTTACTTGCAAGTAACAAATTAAATAGTTTTAAAAAGTAAGCAATAAATAACTTTACCAATTAATATCTAAGAATAAATGTACATCAGGTTGACAGAACAGTATTAGCTAGATGTATTTTCGTAACATGAGAGCAAGGGAATCACATGAAAACTGTGCCTTAAGTGCTAAAGAGTTTTCAAGATTATAAAATATCCTAATGCAAATATCTACAGGAACCATGAAAAGTATATAATTTACATTAATGAGTCATATAAAAGCTATCAATTTTATTGGAAATGGTTACAACTTGCTTAAAAGTACATTATACAATCCTATAAACGAATCAGGCATCGGACAATAAGCCAATACATGAGAAAATATCAATTTCAAAAGTAAGAAACCTTGGCTGGATTGGCCAAAACTGACTTTATATTTCAATTCAGAGGCTTGAAATTATTAAGAATAACCTACTTTTCCTCAGACAGCAAAGGAATGCTGTTTCTTTGTTGACCAGCATCATTATGTGTGATATGTTGGCATATAGTCAATATATTCGTCTGGGTAAAAATGGATGAGGTGAATAGAGTGACATATTGTATTATTAATTATGTATTGTTTATTTCATTTTTGGCGCACACTCATGCGATTTCTGATCGTACATAATCTTAGTATGCAAAATAAATTGGTTTTTAGAAAATCTATGTATAAGTCTGAGTTTTTAAAGATGTTAATATACACGAGTCATTAGGATTACGTTTTCCCCTTGGATAAATAAGTTTATTGAGAGACAGTTTACAAGACATTATGGACGCTTTCACTCAATCATTATTTATCATCGACTTATTAATCTTGTAATGGGATGATCGTTTTCTTTCATAATTAATGTAGTCGTAGGCTGTATTAGAGAATGTATCTGATTCCATAAGTGTAATTTAGTAATGAAATTAAAAGAACACTGGCTGATCGACCTCAAATCTAAATATTCTCTCTTATATGTAAATAAACAACTGTTTGTCTTCTCCAATTCGAACATCTTAAAGTAGTTGTACTCCTCATATGTAAATGAATGTAACCTATAAACAATATAACTACGAACACAAGTTCTTTTTCCACTGAAAATAGAGTGACTAGCATGCGAAGTAGTCCACGCGCTTCTGTACATTTTTACAGTAGGCAACTTTTAATCGTTCTTTGTATTTTAAACCACATAAATGAGATCACAGTTTCAACAAAAATATATTTTTTGGTCTTTGCTGGTCAAAAAATTCACAGTCAGGTATTCCGTGTTTATTAAGTGCAGTATGCGACCAGTTCTGTTTGCGTTACTGGCTCAAACAGGGTTTTTAGTGTTCATAAGCCAAACACTCTAATTTGCTTATGGCAATCACTGCAGTGTGACACCTGTTAATTGACATCAATGGAAAGCAGTGCATTATACAATTAGAATATGAAACTGCTACAATCTGTATTTTCTAAATGATATAAAATAAAATAAATGCTATTTTACGCATAGCAAGATTAAATTACACGTTTATGTCTTTACCAAAAATGTTAGTGACTACAATAGATAAACGCGGATTTGAAGACAACTTACGATTTTACTTAATCGTCTGGCGTTCAGCTACAAAAAACGCTTACATTCCAGGTAACAATTTTGTAACTAGAACTATTTAATATTCAGCAATTTAAGCAATAATCATGAGCAACGTTGTGTTGCATCCCCTTTAATTATTCGTACCTTTTCTTCTTCGTCGTTGAGTGGTGTCGTATCGATGTCGTCTAATGATTGAGTTTTTTCATCGCTTCTGCACTGCCGTGAACATCGCCGTCATAACACGATTCAGGAGGCGAACGATCTTTTAAATTTTGATTAGTGTTATTCAGGCGTCAGTTTACTGTTGAGGGAGAGATCAATTTACTACTTTATCGTAGTTAATTCCAAGCTTAAGTCCTTACCCATTCGAGGAGGGGGGGAGAAGGAATTTCATTACGCCTGTATTCTTTTGGGGAAATAAATTTCCCTGTTCATTTGCGGACTACATGAAGAAATCCGTCTGTTCAGCTTGCTTACAAAAACCAGACTGGCAACACTTAGTTTCCCACACAGAGGCCCGTGGCGTCACAGAACCCTTATGCGCAGGTACACCTTGACCCTTGACCTTGGGTCTCGTCAACGTGGTGGCCTTATTTTTCACTCGGTTATACGAGATCACCCGCACTAAATAGCGCAAGCCAAACCAAATGATCCCCCACACATACGTCCACTCAACATGTGTCCGGCTTCATAGGGCCATTATCCAACAGTGGCTTAATTTCAACGATTGAAATATTACACTGTTTTCCACATGATATGCTAGTCTATTAAATGACGAAAATCCAAAATCAAGTTCGTATACGATTTTTTTGTTGCAATTGTGAAAAAAAGATATTTATTTTTAACATTTACTTTTATCAGTCAGCCGTCTAGAACTAGTCTAACCACAACACTATCGGTATGTTGTAGTCGGCTGTCAGCTGCAAACTAAACGCTTTCTGTTGATGTCGACCCATACTTAAAAAAAATCATCGAGTCACTCTCTATTCCATCTCACAATCTGAACACGCCGGGTGTGTTGACCTTTGAAAGTTCAGTATATCAAACCCTGCTCGTTAGGGAAAGCTGTGAAAGCGTCAAGTGCAGCCGCTCCCGTGAATTGACGTCAGTACATTTGCTGACGTCACTTATTTCGAAACATAGCCGACGTTTGACTATACCTGAGTTGCTGATTGAGCTACACACGAACATCAGATTTTTTTGACGCCGCAGCTATTTAGTTTATCGAGCAAACAATACGCTGTTTCCGAAAGAGGAGAGAAAGGCGAAAGGTCCTATTTAATTGTATCCCTTAACTCATTTTGCTTAACAGCCTCGAACCTCTTCATATACCTCACTGATTAATTTTTTTAAAGCGCCTTTTTGTATAGCGTCATTTCATCATTCTGTTGTATTTCCAAAAGTCCGTTCACAGACATTATAACTTCTCTCACAGTCAGTGCCAACATTTTGACCCCAGTCTGCTTCTGTCCATGATTCTTCTCCCGTCACTAACATATCAACCACTATTTTACAAAATGGAGAATAACACTTATTGAAAACAAGTGACATTAGTTATATAAAACATGCGTGTTTAGTTAAGAGATTATTAAAATGCATTCATATGTAAAATATTAAGAGATATGTCGGGAAAACCATGTCAAGTCTAACAGTATTTTTAAGAAGACAAACAGGCGAATATCGTTTATATCATAGCTATTATTATTATTTGTAGTCACTAGGAGTTTTCACACAGGTCATGATCAGAGATTACTCACTGATAATAACCTGTAGTGTACCTTGAAGTCTGGTCGACAACAAGTCTCCGCAGATTTCCAGTACTCTCCACCTCTTTCGATTAGTTGTGAAAATAACTTTGCGTTATCGCTATAGCCGCTTACTATACATTTTTCGTTAATAACAACCATGGTCTTAACTGTGATTTTGATGGCAATAATTCTCCCCAAGGTTCGAAAACTCTTCGTATTCTTTTAGTGAACGGCTAGTGTATGCTCCCCCTCCTCGGTCTTTCTATCCTCGTTTATCCTTCAGAACTAATCTGTGTAATATAAGCTGAGACTGGTGCCTTTTTGGGTAGTGCAAGTTATAAGATTCCTTGCAGTTTCAGTTCCCTTGGTTTGATGTGGTTTTCATTTAATCCTATTTGTTACTACTGTTGTTGGTCTTATGTGGTTTGTTAGTGCCCGTAGTTTATGAGGTTGGTTGACGCATTAAAGTGAGTTCTTAAGAATTAAGCTGTTTTCATCATTGCTGTCCGTTGTACAGTCTCAGTGTTCAATTTGATTCAAATTTGTCTTATTTTTGTCCCGTTTTGTGCTCCTACAACTACTGGTATTATAGTGACGTTGTTTATGTTCCATTTTTTTCCAGTTCTCTGGCAAGCTCCGTGTATTTGTTTCTTTTTTCTGTCCGTTTTACCTTTCCTGTAGGCTGCTACGACACCACAATCTATAATTTGGCAGTTACTTTCATTCTTGTTATCTATTATGACATCCAGACATCTTGTGTGGATGAGTTTATCTGTTTGTACCTCGATGCCCCAGAGGATTTTGTGGTTTTCGTTTTCCAGTTCAGCATCCGGTGTTTATCTGTACAATTTGTCTGCATGTTCAAAAATGAGTCGTTTTCATATTTGCCAGTGCACTGCTTTCCTTATGCAGTCCTATATGTTCTTGTATCTGTTTTGAGTTACTTTGCTGCATTCACATATTATGTGATTTATCATTTCATCTCTTTGTCCACAGAGTCTACATTTACTGTGTTCGTAGGTTTTATCACTTTCAGCTTTAATGTAGTTAGTTCTAATCTCATTGCTCTGTAGCAATCCCATTTCTCTGTTTAAATCCTTGTTTATTGTCCATGTCGAGATGTTTTCATGAGTTATTCTTTTGTCAGTCTTATGAATTGCTCATGTAGCTGTAGTTATTTCCACTTTTTATTATCTTGTCTTTTTTGTTTATGGTGTCGCTGCCTCCTGTATTGTTTATTTTGACTATGTATTTTGCTGCCGTGATCAATCATTCTGTGTTCAGAGTTATGTATTTTTATGGTCTATTTTGTATCTTCCACACAGTCTTCTATACTTACCAGCCCCCTTTGCTTGCGTTCCTTTTTCACGTAGAGTCGGGTAATATCATCTTTCACGTGTAGTGCATTGTGCATATTTATTAGTTTCCTCGTCTTCTTGTAAAAATGCGTCAGTTATTCTTTGATCAAGCCTATGAATGAACCAGAGTATCTTATTAGTTATACGGCCAAGATGTGTATTCTTTTAACTAGATTTATACTAGATAGTTTTTTTTTCGAAGAGACACCTTGCTCTTCTCAGGTATTCTTTTTCGATGTTCTTTTTTTATTTCCGTAGATTTGATGGTGTCTGCTTAAAATATTTCTAGGTACTATGTTCGTTAAGCGCCCTCATCTTCTCTTGGTTAAGAAGCACCATGCCTTCCCTTGTGTCCAGTTTTCCCCTTTTCATCTCCATCAGTGCACACTTTTCCATTCCGAATTCCATTTGAAGGTATTGGCTAAATATCATTGTGGTGTTTATCAGCTTTTCCAATACATTTTGCGTTTGGTCAATTACTTCAGATAGTGCATATACATGAGCTGGTTTATTCTTTGTTCTGTTTGTGTTAAAACTTGTATCTCGCATAACATGTCTTAAGTATGTAGTTGAGAATCATTAGTGCTGATAGAGAGTCTCGTTTAAAAATGTATCTCGGTATTCCCTTCTCAGTCCGGCGTTGTCCCCAGCTGTTAGTTCAAGTCTCCGTGTTCGCATTGCTTTCTTACTAATATTAATAATCTTGTCGGATATCTTATACATTCTTAAGCAATTAATACATTTTTGAAAGAGTGCGTCGTTAGCTTTCTTGTAGTCAATCTATGCAATGACTATGTTTTTCTCATGTTTTTCCCCTTTTCAAAATATTTTGATCTATGTATAATGGTATTGCGTCCTACATTTTCCTTTCCGGCGTCCCTTTTATTTCTCAGGGAGTAGTCAACAATTGTTAAGGGAGTGCTAGATCTGTTCTCTCAGTTGTGATGTTAAGATATTCTTCATGGTTGGTAAACAGGTTATTGGTCTGTAGTTTCTTGGGATCGTTCTTTTGTCGGCGTCGTTTTGTATTAACCTAGTTCTTCCTTTAGCCATCCATTTTGGTACATATGTTTTGTGGATTAAACCTGTTCATCTTTACGTTAGCCTTTCTTGTAGCTTTATGGATTTTTAACTCAGTATGCATGTATTCAATTGTGGCCTGGTTCATTCCAGTTTGACATTTTTCATGATGGTTCACTTGAGCGTTTCATCATTAATTTACGTTTCTGTTCCTTATTCAATTTCTCAAAGTTATTTTCATAATAATATTAATTATTATTATTATTATTATTATTATTATTAATAATATTATTATTATCATGATCTATATAATACAGTAAAGTCATTTTCCTCCTATTAAAAGTACTATTATAGCTTTCGAAACAAACATCAGCTGATCCGTTCTGACGACCACTTAAGTCAATTTCTCGTGCCTTTTTTTTGAATACGTTCGTTTTGATTATTTTTCTCATTTTCTGAGAATACATGTAAGCAGTATCTTCAAACACAGTCATTTACAGAATAGATTAAAGGCATCGGCATTGTAACCTACATATCTACTCCCACAGCCACCAGAATAACCAGGAATTTTCTTAATATGGTAATGTTTCCCTTAATTACTTATATCCTATTTTTCTTGCTTACTATTGTTAATATACTACATTATATTTTAAATCTAAATACAAGTACGTTTTCTCATTGCTGGCCGTATTTTAGAATGAATGAATACAGGAATACACATTTACCATTAGAAAAACATACATAACCATCTTCCATTTTTCATATTAAAAGTACTTATTGAATGGGTTTTTCCAGTCTAACATTATATACTTTATATCACAAAAACAGTTACATTCTAGCGGCATATTAAATAGTATTTTACATTCTGTGTTTATATTTACTTCTCAATATTCGCATATTTACAGATAGACAAGAATCATATAGTCAGAATATAATAAACAGACATATGACGAAAACAAACGCGACTAGGTAGCATGGCCGCTTATCTCGTTTCAATTCTATTCCTCAATTATATATTTCAGGTGTTCTTTTTTTTAACAGATTTTTGTATAGCTTCTGTTTGAAGAATGCTTCACCTATAAAATACACTGACCGATTTTTCGAATCTGGTCCACCTTTTCAGACACGTAGTGTCAAGAATTAGTTGCAAACATATGGGATATTCCTTCTTTTTGCACCAAAACATAAACAAATAAGCAAGCATTTCAAATTGTAAATATACGGACTGATATCGATATCATTTTTGTCATGTATTTTGTCTTTTTATAGAATGACTCTCATCTTTACTCGTATACTTTAGGGATTTATTTTTTTAATTATTTTTCATTTTTTCGTCGTATATGCTTTGTTTTAGGCATGCTCTTTATTTTGTCATTTTTTCTTTTGATTTTCACTTTTGGTCATTGCCTGCTAACTGCTACATATTGTTAAGCAAATAAAAAAATAAAAAAATTACGGGTTGCGAATGAAACTTCCACACTAAATTACGGTGCCTCTCAACCCGAAAAAATGATTTTACATTTATATTGTTGGGTCTGCGCTCGCGTCGGACAACCGGAAATAAAAGAACAAATAAAGAATATGTGTTATTGAATTATTTTTTTCGTTTTTCTTTATTTTTAGTTTGATGACAACCTAACAGTATCTTTAAGTTCAGCAATTAAAAAAAACACTATATAACCGTGTGGCACCCCTCTATTCAAGCATGTTATACATTACTTTCGGTGGGCGTGCGTTCGCGCCGGACAACCATATAACAGCAAATAATTCATTAATTCAACATTGAAGGCGTGATTTGTTTGAGTTAATATACGTCTCCGGCCAACGCCAGTACACCGGTCCTTATTATTTTACTTACTAAGAGTTTGCACACACGGCATGATTTGTTATTGATAATAACTTTTTTCCTCGGGGTATGACTCACAACAAGTTCCCGTAAATGTCCAGCACCCGATACCTTTTTCGGGAACTACTCCAAATGATTTTGCGTTTATACTTGTCCGGAAATTAGGTGATCATAAGCGTTTTCAGGTGTCATTATTTTTGTATATTTCAAGTTGATGTATAGTTGGTGTTCCCCCCCTTTATATTTACATCATCGCATACCCTTCATGGTCACTTTATGTGATATCAGCCGAAGTTGTTGGCAACACATGTGTGTGAGTATGTGTTTTATTTGAGAAGGGGCTGTTAGTTTATACAATTACTAAAGTTTTCACTTTCTTTGCGTTAGTGGAGTGTTCTTTAAATGTTTTTTCTCTTCTAATTTCTATTGAAAATCACCTGTGGCTATTTAGAGTTCGTTGCTTATTTTGGTTGATTTCCACATTCGAGGAATGTACTAAATAGTTCGGCTGTTTAAATCATCGGAGTGCGTTATATCGATTGAGTCTTTTCTTTGATTCTAATTTCTGATAGTCTTTTCCCCGTTCTTTTCGACTGTTTCAAGTGCTCCAACAATTATTCCTATTAAGGTGAATTTTCTTTATATTTTACGCTTTGTAGTTCTCTGGCGATTTCCGTGTATTTTGCTCGTGTTTCTCCCTGCTTGATCTTCACCCTGCGATCTACGGAGACGGCTAATTGTTTTTTTATCTGGCAGGTTCTTCCATCTTGATTGTTATAATTATATCCGGTCTCTTTGCTTGGATGAGTGTGTATGTTTGCACCTCAATGTTATAGTTTATTTTGTGTTTTTAATTCTGCCTGCGGGCCGTGTCTGTACGATTTGTCTGTATGTTAAAAGTGCAGGCGTTTGCATAGTTCACAGTAGACTGCCTTTACAACGCAGTTGTGTCTGTTTTTGTATGCTTTGGGGGGGGGGCATTTGCTGCATATACTTATGGTGTTTATTGCTTCGTCTCTTTTTCGACAGAGTTTACCTTTCCTGTTTCCCTGGGATTTGTCTGTTTTGGAGTTAATATTATTCGTTCTTATCGCGTGATTAATATTATTAATAATAATAATAATAATAATAATAATAATAATAATAATAATAATAATAATAATAATAATAATAATAATAGCTACATTTGTCTGTTCTATTTAAAAGTCGTTTTATTGCGAAATAATCGGCACATCATTTTCTTTCTTTTCTCTGTACGCTGGCTTATCCTTGTGGCACCTGAGTAATCTTCATCTTTTAAGTCTAACATAAACCATTCGAATGTATTGCTTCCAATCTTAGGAACGAAATCGTTTAATCTTATTTCGGAAGAGTTTCAAATAAACGACGCCACATTTCCACCTGACATTCGAATCCGATTTGCAAATGTTAAATGCAAGTGACACAGTTGTATTTTAAAATCATTTTCCTAGCATCAAAACAACTTTAAACAACCCTGGGCGTGTTTCTTCGTACATTTTATGATTGTGCCTATTCTTAAAAATGATAATTGCGTCGCATAAGCACGCGTAGCTAAAACATTGATAAAATAAAAAAATATATGTGTCTTACTCAAAAGTCATAAACTATTAATTATTGTTACTTCTTGGTGTTCTCGAACCAGCCATTACAAGCTTCGAATATACTAATCATTGTTTTTCTCGAAGGATCTGAATAATAATAAGATACTACAAAAGTCTAATTCTACTCCGTTGCTTTCCAGTCGATGTTTCACAATGCTCTCAGATGTTCCATGGCGAACCATACTTGGTCTTTTGGCTAATATCAAAGTGTAGTATCTGTTCCGATAGATACTGCACCCCATAGACTGGTATTGTCTTGTCCTTCGGGGCTTGACTAACGCCGGTCAATGGGTCTGTCCTGTGCAGTTCAAGGAGGTCCACCCTCCCAGGCTTTGCCTCTCCTCTTTGGGGAGGAGTAAGTTTATTGCTTACTGTCTGAGGCGCCCCTACCGGGGAATGCCGACGGGGCTGCCCAGGCAATTTTTAAATGGCCAGGCTGCCTACCTCTCGAGCACTGGCTTATCTAATCCAACTTTCCCGACCTTTTGTCACATCTTACCTTGTGGGAGGTAGATAAATAAAACTTGGCCTTTTGGCTAAGATCAATGTGTCGTATCTGTTTCGATGGATACTGCACCCCATACTGGCGTTGTCTTGGCCTTCGGGTCTTGATTTACGCCGGTCAATGGGTCTGTTGTGTGCAGTTCTAGGAGGTCCACCTTCCCAGGCTTTACCTCCTCTCTTGGGGAAGGAGTAAGTTTATTGCTTACTGCCTGAGGCGCTCCTACCGGGGAATGCCGACGTGGCTGCCCAGACAATTTTTATATGCCAGAGTGTCACCTCTCGGGCGTTGGCTTTTCAAACCCCACTCTCCCGACACGACCTTGGGTCACATCTTACTTGTGGGAGTAAGATAAAACTGGCCTTGTGCCTAACTCCAGGAGAGGAGTAAATAAATACTCGGCCCTGTCCGGATCAATAATCATTATTAACATTATTTCTCTTCACACAGTATTGTTGACAGTTTTATGAAGACATCCTTCGTAACATAAACGTATTTAAATAGAAAGAAGAAGAGATAAATAGACAGAGAGAGACAGAGTGAGAGAGATAGAAGTGTTAATACAAAGATGTTACAGATGCTGTTTTAATTCTTCTATTTTGTTTTATGAGCCCTGCCAGTGGGTGAATATATATATATATATATATATATATATATATATATATATATATATATATATATATTTTTTTTTTTTTTTTTTTCACACGTTTTTCGAGATTTAAACACCTACCATTTGAATAAAAAGGTATCTTCGAAATATATTATGGAACTCGGTCACACAGATTACCTCAGTGTTTAAGTCTTGCCTAATCAAGTAAGACTTGCTATACAGAAATAAATATTAAATAAGTTTAAGAAAAAATATATAATCAAAGTCACTTGTTTTTGTCTTACTTCTACACGCTGACATTTTTTTCATTTCTTGCATTGTGATAGCCTTCTAATACTCCTATATATATATATATATATATATATATATATATATATATATATATATTTACACTTGAACTTGAGTTGAGCACGGTTCTGAAGAAGTAAAGAGTTCCCAAAATATCATATCATATAGAGTTTCTACCAGACCATCTTAGTACAGGTATTACATAACATTGCAACATTGTGTAGATTGAAAGACATATGTGTGTTTGTGAAAATATATATATATATATATATATATATATATGTGTGTGTGTGTGTGTGTGTGTGTGTGTGTGTGTGTCTGTGTGGGTATGTATACACAGCCACTAAAAGACAATTGACTGATTCACTCTATACAAGACTTTTTGAAGGTCTAAAGTTCTGTGGTGGTTATATTCCTTAATAAGATATTTGTCCATTTTATGTATAAAACTATACATTATTATATATTTTATTGATCTTTATTTGATATATTTATTATTTATTTACACTTATAAACCTTATTTTTAGTTGTTTTAATTGAAAAGCTATTAAATTGGTCGGTAAACGTACATTGATTTCAACAAATATTTTATTTTGCAACCACTAGCTGTGAGTTTTTGGATATTTTAGCAACATTTTTATGGCAGAGTGTTTGATTACCCGTGAAAAAATTTCCGGAATTCAATCATGGAAAATTGACCAACGAATATTTTTGTAACAAAGCTAATATCGCTGGTCGCAGTTGCCGTTTACTAATACACAAACAATACATATTTATGAACTCCAAGTATATTCACTTGAATTACAGCGGGTGTTTGCATGAAGCAACAACTATCACTATCTAGCAGATATCTCCTACTGTTACTACTAGTGTTATTGTTATTATAGTTGAAAGAGCGAATCGGAATTCTGCACAAAGCCAAGAAGATCGTGAGAGAATATTGCTTTGCTGTGCGAAGTCCTCCATGTTAGTTTTAGCTATTTGTCCTACTTTCATGATTGCAGATTTTACCCGAAACCTTAACTCGTAAGGTCCATGTTCCATAGGAATTTGGTGATTGTTTGATAATGTTTGCACAATGTTGTTAAACTCGCTTCATCGATTTAGTACTCAATGCTGTCAAATATAAGGATGAGATGCATCCGAGCCAGACTGATTGAGAGTTGTAAACAACCTTACATTTACTGTCTGAAGCTTGATAAGTATCGCTTTTATCCCGGTTCATGCTTTTAGTCTGCACATTTTCATTCCATGAGCAATATTTATACACAAAAGGAAGATAAATTGCTGTTTGTTGGGTCGGCTTTTTTATGGAGTGTCATTTCTACCTACGCGGAAACGCGGATATAACAAGATGACGACGGATCCTGATGTTTACTCCTAGTTCTTTTCAACAAATCCCTGTTCGCTAGAAAGCTTTTCCATCGTACCCATACCATGATGAACACATTTTTGACTTAAGGTGGTGCCGCTGCTGTTTCTAATATTTTCTACAGCCAAAATTACAAGCCTCTAAATTACAAACTATTGCTCAAAATTCCACCAAGTTTGGTATGAAAATATAGACATAACACTCATGCCGTAGGGATTGCAAGCCGATAATACCAGTATCGATTTTCGTAATATAACTACTAATAATGTATCAGTCATAGTAGTAGTAATAGAAATGTGAGTCTAAACGAATTGCATAAAATTTATTCATTTACTCAAGTGCAATTAAATTAAGGATGCGAATTATTATGCTTAAATAAATCCCAGCGGAAAAGCAAGACTAAAATCTTATTGGGTTCTATGAGAGAAATAAGGAAATGGCCTATTTGTCATCGTTTAATTACGCCTTTTAAATTGTCTTTTCTATTCACGTTCCTGTGATTAAGAAAATCGATACAAACCGCCGCTATTTCCCATCAATCAAACTGACATCGATGATTTTATTTAACTTTACTGGAAAGAACAACAAAAAATATAAAGTGCGAAGTTCCTGACAAATTCCCCTTGCAATTAGAATGGATAGTTGATTTGTGTGATAGATATGGTCAGCTATTACGAAATCGGAAAGTTCAATTCCATTCAGATCCATCACGATTGATCTACACACTAATTCCCTTCGGAAAGGTATGAACTATAATATTCATCAAGCTATGGGTAAACTGGTAATAATGTGTGAAATGAATCGGACACAATTAACTGTTTACAATAGGAATTGTGCTTCGGTATTACACAATGTTAAAAGGGTGCAGATGCCGTAAAAAAACAAACTTCCATACATGACTATTATGTAGAAAGGTAATATGTAGGACTCTGACACTCGAGGTGGACCTGCGCGACTGCGATGTCAGACAAGGATTAGGAAATGTTAATACTTGTTTGCTAGATGTTATTTACTTGTTTTCTATTGCAGCAAGATGTGACACAAGGCCGAAAAGTTGGAAAAATAGCCGTGAACTAACCCGTCGGCATTCCATGGTAGGCACGACTCAAGTTATTCGCGATAAACGAAACCGCCTCTCAAAAAGATGAGATGATACCTGAATAGATGGGCAGAATCCTAACTCACGCCGACAAAGATGGAACAGGTCATTGCTTAGTTTATCAGAGCGATTTCTAAAGACGTATATCCGACAATTAGTAAAATGCTGGACTGCTAGTCAAGCAACGAAGATTTAGAAAACTGGTCTTTCTATGTCACCAACTTATTGATGGCATGTCGAGTTATGAACGATTTTCAATGATAAGCTTAGAAAAAGTTTTGTTCTAGAATCCAAAGCAATAAATAAATTCACTTAAACTTCAGTAAAGTTTTCTTTCATCCCGCACTAAAGAACCTACTTAAATAAAAACGTGCTTAAGCAATAGCAACACTTGTCATTGTTGCATTCTTGTCTTCCTACCATCTTGGTTTGTTCCCCAAATGTGTCAGTCAAATTAATCGTAAACAATATTCAACACAATTTCATGGGTCAACTTATTTACTATTTATATGCTAGAGAAAAATATTTCGGCAATCATGTAACAACTTGACATTTAGCTACACGGATACTTTTTCCACATTCAGCAAATTCGGTCTTGCCCATTAGGAACACCTGGACCACATCTGCTTTAGCTTGATTCTAGTCGTAAAAGAGGCCGTTCGTGATACACAATTATCTCCTGTGACGTCACTGTAATACAAGAGTTACTCTATCCCAGTTTCACAATATACACCAGTAATAGGTGTGGCCTGCGAATAATAACATTACGTCAGTCAGGTAAGTAAAAACATAAGAAAATATGTTCGTATATTATTTTAACATAGCTGATGAATCTGGGAAATAGCTTCTAACTAGAAATTACATCGCGTACATGTCATATATATATAGTTTTATTAAGCGTAGTATCATGCAGTATCCTTATTATCATTGTTGCAATTATACGTATTATTATTATTATTATTATTATTATTATTATTATTATTATTATTATTATTATTATTATTATTATTATTATTATTTTTATTATTATTATTATTATTATTATTATTTTGTTTGAAACATTTTGAAGCCTGATCCACGAAGAACATTTGTTTTTTGAAATAAATTATTTAATTATCTTAAAAACTTTCTTGTTTTTTGTTGTTTAAACGTGAGTACTTTCGGTACCAGACACCTTCATCGGAAGCATAGTCATTTTCTTTTTTTTTCTTCTTTTTATTTCTTCCTGACTGACACATTTTCCCAGTCAAGTTGAAATTCGTCTGATGTTGTAGACGGCGAAATTTGAAATGTCTATTTTTTGTGCAGCACGCGGACACGTGATTAACGTATATTTTATTTTAAAACATTTTGAAGCCTGATAAACGCAGAAAATTTGTTTTTAAAAATAAATTTATCGGATGGACATCCTAATATATATTATCATACCGGCGTGGACGGAAAAACACAAAGCAGTGGCAAATTCAGTTCAACCGCAAATCACTCAATCTAGCCATAATAACCGGCTCCCTCTAGCAAAAAGGCGCTAAAAATGCCAAAAATATTAACTACGTGAGTGTCTTCTACTACGTCCACCAAAACCAAAGTTAAACAAAATAAAAGCAGTAGCCATGACAAGATCAGCCTCTCTTCCCATTTTTCCTCACGGCCAGCGATTAAGACGGTCCTGTCAACAGACTCGTAAAGCACTGGGGCAAGAAGCTGCCTGCTGCTGTCCTATTGTCACTCCACGCCGTCTCCCCATTCCTCCTCATTGGACACAGGACAAATAGTAAGCTTAAACCCTTTCTCTTTTTTTCTCTTTTTTAAGTACCGTCGAACACAAGTACCTATCATTCTTACACGGCAAATAAGGGGTTGAGAGACGGCTTATTTTCTCTATTTACGCACACACCCACACACGTGTGTTTTCCAAGAACAAACCTGTAAAAGTAACATTTTATACAAGCAGTAAAAGGGGCATTTCTGTACACAAACTCAGACTTTCATTGAGGAATTTATACAAATTAAATGAACCATGTTAAATAAATTGTTATGTTTGTTTGTATGTTGGCTTTCTTACTTTTTTATCTTTTTGTGTTGGTTACTGGCGTATTTTGCTCGTTCTTTCATGTTTAACAAGAATAGAATTCGTTAGCACCCCCACAAATGTGTGACCCTGCTGAACATTTTATTCATTAGAATTCCAGTTACTCAAACAACAATGGCTTCAAACGAACTGACAGAATGTACATTGACTGTTAACCTGCCTACAGACAATCCTACAAATGTGCAAACATGGTTTTCCCAGCTAAATGCAATATTCATTACGAAAAAAATTACTTCCCAAAATTCAAGATACGTATATGTTGTAGAAAAGCTATCTGCGGACGTAGCCACAGAAGTCGTCGATCTTTTGGACCACATGCCATGGGAAAAACACTACGACATGTTGAAGGATGCCATAATAAGGAGGACAGGAAAGTCAGAAGAAAGACGACTCCTGATCTCTGTAACAATTTGAATTAAGGCGACATGAAGCCATCTCAACTTTTGACGAAGATGCGGACATTGTTAGGGACAAATTAATTGTCCGATACATTATTGAAAAAGGTATGGACGGATAAACTCCATACTCATACAACACCAATTCTGGCATCACTCCCGGACGACCTACGTTTAGACAAGCTAGCAGATATAGCTGATAAAATTCATGAAAGCAACAGTCGTAACCAAGAAAAAATGTTTATGCATCTTCATCGCTAACATTTCAAACAGGCACATCTTACATCGTAGCAAGGCTGGAGAAAAAACATAACAGAATTGACACTGAAGGTTCAGAGTCTCATCAACAACCAGGACTATCAATTTTACCGGCCTCGGGGACATTTCCGAGACAATTCATATTATCCACATAGGAATAGTCGGAGACGTTCAAATTCTTTCTCCAGAGAGAGACACACAGGCAATACCTGCTGGTATCATTTAAGATTTGGGAAAAACGCCAGGAAATTTATAAAACCATGCAACTTCGAGGCTGAACAGACACAGGCGGGTAACAGACCTTCCAACAGCAAGTAAAGATGACATTAACTGCTGGAATAAAACAAACGAGTCGTCTATTTTACATCCGGGATAGCAATACTGGATATTTTTTTAGTCGAAACAGGTGGACAAATCAGTGTTACACCATCAGAACCCAATAGAAATCTATACCATCAGTATACACATTACAAGCAGCAAACGGATCCAAAATCCAAACTTTTGGAGAAATATCACTGACACTGAATTTGGGACTGCGACGACCATTCTCATGGATTTTTACACAAGCCCAAGTAAAAACACCCATTCTTGGGGCAGACTTTTTATCACATTTTCTTTTGTCAGTGGATGTGTCTACACACTGCTTAATCTACAGCGACACAAAGTTGTCAATGCAAAGAAATAACCTCAGTATACACATCAACGGGAATCACCTCTGCTTTACCAACCAACAGTGGTTTACAGAAACTTTTCAAAAAATTCCCATCAATAACACCTCCTTTAAAGCACACCGATGAAATTCGCCATTCTGCTCGACACCATATAAAAACTACGGGACCACCAATCCATGCATCTCCACACAGATTACCCCTTGATAAGTGCAAAATAGCAAAAAACGAATTTCAACACATGCTAAGATTAGGCATCATCCGCCCTTCAAGTAGCCCATATTCCTCGTCACTACACATGGTACCAAAACCAGCTTTAGGGACTTGGCGGCTCTGTAGAGACTTTCGAAACCTCAATGCAGAAACAGTGACGTGTTCATCGGTAGTCGAAATATTCAAGAACATCACGAACATCTGAAACAGGTTTTTGAGAGACTGACACATTTTGGTTTAAAAATCAACGTAAGCAAATGTGTTTTCACAGTCCCTTAACTGACATTCTTGGGTCACGTAATCGATGAACGATGTATTCCGCCTGTGCCAGAAAAAGTGGCAGCATTCCAGCAATTTTCTCAACCAACATCATTGCGACCATTGAGAAGATTCCTTGGTCTGATGAATTACTCCCGCAGATTCATTCCAGGTTGTGCACACATTTTAACCTCTCACAAATTTGCTGCGCAAACAAAAAAAATGCAGCGATTATAGTAGAAGGAGAAGCATTGATCGCATTCATCAACTAAAAGAAAGCACTGGCAGATTTCACAAAACTGTCTTATATCCATGATGAGGATAATTCAGTACTAACACTGACTACAGACGCTTCTTCATTTTCGATAGGATCAGTTCTACACCAAACTCAAAACGGTATAGAAACACCCATCTCTTTTTTCTCAGTGAAACTGAATAATGTACAACAGAAATACAGCGCTTTCTCGAGGGAATTACTTGTGATCTATCTGTCAATAAAACAGTTCCGGCATCTTCTCGAGGGCCAAGACTTTACTGTTTTCACAGATCACAAACCCCTCACATATGCCTTACACACAAGTATACGCCCAGAGATACCCGACAACTGGACTACATATCCTAATTTACATCAGATATTCGTTATATCAAGGGCACAGACAATATTGTAGCAGATACCTTGTCACGCTCCACAATTCACGCCATAAATTCTGAAGCTCTTAACTTGAGTTAATCGCAGACGAACAGAAAAATGACGAAACATTATACAAGGTAAAAAAAGGACACTTCCTTAGAATTAAAGGCACATCCAGTCCCTTTTGGAACTAGGACATTCCTATGCGACACAAGTACAGATTATTCCAAGCCTTATATACCACCTTCACTCAGAAAAAAAGTTTTTGAACATTTCCATAACTTGTCCCACCCAGGCCGACGAGCTAATATCAAATTAATTAGTAATCGTTTTGTCTGGCCTACAATGCATAGAGACATAAGGGATTGGACTAAAGTGTGTTTAAAATGTCAAACTAGCAAGGTGGGCAGACATACAAAATCTCCTCCTGGTCAATTTATCCACCGAGATGGTAGACTCCCATGCTTACATATCGACATAGTTGGACCACTGCCAGAAGCAAATTGCTATGCATACTTATTAACAATCATCGACAGATTTACCAGATGGCTCCTTTACGAGATACATCTGCACAAAAGCAATATTGCATGATTGGATAGCTAATTTAGGTTGTCCATCAGTAATAACGACAGATCGTGGCGCTCAATTTCAATCTACACTCTCCGATGAATTTACAAAACTTTTGGGAGTGAAACATAAAACCACGACGGCTTATCACTCTTGTGCCAACGGAATGATCGAGCGTTTCCATCGACAATTAAAGGCAGCTCTGACAGCTAACAACCATTCCGGAACATGGTTAGAAAACATTCCTTTAGTTGGGTTGTCTATCAGAAATGTAGTAAAACAAGGTTTAGGATGCACATCATCCGAAATGGTTTTCGGGACATCACCAACATTGCCCAGCCAGTTCTGCGCAAACACAAATCATTTTTAACCATCTACAAACTTTGTCCAGAACTTAAAACAAAGAATGAATGATTTAATTGTCACGCCTACAAGGACACAAACAAAAGATATTTACATCCCAAATGACCTCCACAACTACGAATATGTGTTCGTACGCATTGATGCAGTAAAGAGAACTCTTTGTGCCACATATTCAGGACCTTTCCAAGTGGTGGAGAGGAAAGCAACATATTTCACTCTAGTTAAAAATGGAAAAAAAGATACGGTTTCCATAGATAGGATAACACCGGCATACTTGGATTTATCGAAGAACATCATGTCGAAACACCTTACACCTCCACAGGATACCGAAGTGTGCAAACAAGGTCATACAATAGCCAGCACACCACATAAACTTGAACTAATGACAAAATTCGGCAGGAAAGTAAATTGGGCTGCCAGCCTGAAACAGTATGTTACATATTGAAAAAATATTTTCAATATTTTTTCAATTGACATCTTAATATGTTATCATACCGGCGTAGGCGGAAGAACACAAAGCAGTGGCAAATTCACTTCAACACCAAAGCACTCAATCTAGTCATAATAACCGGCTCCCATGAGCTCTAGCAAAAAGGCGCTAAAAATGGCCAAAATATTTATCACGTGATTGTCTACTACTACGTCTGCCAAAACCAGAGTTAAACAAAATAAAAGCAGTAGCCATGATAAGATCAGCCTCGATTTCCCTTTTTCCCTACGACCAGCGATTAAGACGGTCCTGTCAACAGACTCGTAAAGCACTGGGCAATAACTTGCCTGCTGCTGTCTTACTGTCACTCCACGTCGTCTCCCCCTTCCTTCTCATCGGACACAGGACAAATAGTAAGCTTAAACCAATTTCTCTACTTTTCTTTTTTTTAAGTACCGTCGAACACAAGTTCCTATCATTCTTACACAGCAAAAAAGTGGTTGAGAGACAGCTCATTTTCTCTACTTACGCACACACCCAAACACACGTGTTTTCCAAGAACAAACCTTTAAAAGAGACATTTTATACTAACAGTAAACGGGACATTTCTGTACACAGAGGTCGCACATCGAAGCGCTGATTAAATCAGAATAATAAAGTGAATGTCTTTTAAAAAATATTCTCTTTATTATTCTGATTTCATCAGCGCTTCGATGTGCGACCTCTCGATATATATTATTTTGTATTAAAGTGGAGTTATCGCATGAGTTATAATTCGTGATCGCATTATGGTAAATATGTTTTATTCTCGCTTACCTTGGTGTTTGGTGTATCTCGGTCTCTGAACGATAACACTGAACGTCGGTCTAAATTTAAGAACGTTTATTTAATAACAAAACAGATTACACGTTTTGTGTTTGCTTACACGAGCGAGAGAGAGAGAGAGTGAGAGTGAGAGAGAGAGAGTGAGAGTGAGAGAGAGATAAAGAGAGAGAGTGAGAGAGAGAGAAAAAGAGAGAGAGAGAAAGAGAGAGAGAGAGAGAGAGAAAGAGAATCACTGGAAAAAACATACTCATGCTATCTTCGCTACTGGTACATGTCTCCCCCTTGAGGGATTATCGGGAGACAAGTTTTCACGCAACTGTCTTTTTCAAGAACCGAGAGTACTCTATGATTCTTTTTTATTACCATTGCAATTCACTGGCTGCCCTTATTTACAACTAAGCTCTATCTGACAACCGGTACTTGCTCTCCTTGGAATTTGAGTAATAATACACCTTCTCATGAAGTTATTACAACCCGTATCTTTAATTCCTGGTTTGTAAGGCGCATTCTTTCCTCAGTCTTTAAACCATCGCAGACATTTCCGAGCCACTTTCTATGGTATCACCCTATGTAGATGTATCGGTTTTATTTCATCTGGGGGGGGCGACTTATAGTAGTGTACTTATATAATTACAAAAGTAGTTTCAGTTCCTTGCGAATCTATGTATGTCCCATCTATAGATATTATGCTTTCAAAGTGCCATTTTATTTCAATGTATCTTTGGTAGGTAAGCGTTACTTTGTATGTGGGGTAGTTTTCTTTATATGACAACGCTTCTATGTCAATGGGATAGTTTGCATGGTGCTTATCCCAGGTGTTATTATACTTGTTGATTTATCAATGTTCTTGCAAACAGTTCCTACATTTATTTGTATTGAATTTGTTTGCATGCTCTATAATCTCTTCAAGTCTTTGGAAAATTCCATACATTTACTTAGATGTTCTCCTCGTTATCTTTAATTTGTGACCTACTGGCATGGCGATATCTATTTGTCAGATTTTTTAAAACCTTTTTTTCTTGACAATCAGCAGGCATGTTAGTGTTGCTTTCGCATGGTTGCCGTTTGTATTACCATGTTCCCAATTATTTTATAACTTCCGTGTTCTGTTAGTACAATTTTTCCCTACGTTAAAACTGAAGATATTTTCACAATTGTACTAGCGTTCTAACTTATATATGAATATTTGTGTATTTTAGCTTGTTTCATCTACTAAGCTTGATTACTACAGCTTCATCGCTTTTTCTAGAGTGTAAACATTTGCTGTTTATTTGAGTTTGTCTTTCTTAGCTGTTATTTATTTAGTTCATTTCGTAGTGTTCTGTACAACTGTCAATAAAAATTCCGTTTCTTATTTCAAGTGTATTTTCTATTAGTTTGCACTGTGTTTGAAATAATTCATGTAGATGCTTCTCTTCTTCCTTAATTTTTCTCTCAA
Source organism: Sepiola atlantica (assembly GCA_963556195.1). Taxonomy (NCBI): domain Eukaryota; kingdom Metazoa; phylum Mollusca; class Cephalopoda; order Sepiida; family Sepiolidae; genus Sepiola; species Sepiola atlantica. Next base: position 125,799,706 of record OY744523.1, read on the forward strand.
CGTAATATCTGGTTTACATTTATATTTGTTTTACGGGAAAAAATTATTTGTGAGACTAGTCTTCGAAAATTCTAATCTAAATTGCCTTTTTCGTATTTTATATTGTGTTTTACCCGTGCATCAACTCTCTGAAGACACCAACCTCTTCTGCTATATATTTTATTAGCATTTAATGACTTCAAATGACAGCTAATTATCACACAAGAAAATATAAAATCATTTCAAACGAGTGGTTTATACGACATTCAATATATTACACTAAGTCGCCATTTTTTCGAGTTGTCCTTCTTAATTTCGCGTAGCGAACCTTTTTCCATTCCGCATGTAATCCATATATTGTGGCTTAATATTCTAGTTATGTTTACTAATTTCTGTATCTCCTATTTTCTGCTGGTATTTACTCACTAGTAGTTCTTACACAATTCATTATCAGTGATTGCTGACTGATGATAAAAGTAGTGTTCCCTGTAATCTGAGCGGTAAATCTCACTAGATTTCAAGCATTCTCTACCTGTTTGATAACCGTTTTAAATTAGTTTACGTTATCCTAACAACTGTTCACCATGGATGAATCGCCAATAACAACCTTTGGATTGCTATGAAGTTTACAAGATAATCAACCTCCTCTAATTCCAGTACTCTCCACACCCTGTGTCTGTGTGCTACGAGCCGAATTTCTTTTCACCATTTTCTATTAGTAGGAACATATAATGGAATTTTATTCGTTCTCTTGGATATGTATGAAGTCATTTCTATAGTTTGTGTTCTATTTCAACTGATCGGTGGTTTATCTGCGTTCGCTAGTTACATAAAGTGGTTGACGCACTCGATGAAGTTACTCAGTATTTCACATGTTTTCTTCAGTGTTGTTTGATATTACGTGTCAATGCTCCCTTTCATTGTAATTTAACATAGTCTCTTTCCATGTCTTTCTTAACTGTCCCTAGCGGTTCTACAATAATTGTTGTATTAATGTGTTATATTCCTTTAAGTTCTTTGGCAACTTGCATATATTTGTTTCAGCCTCTTTGATTTTCACTCTGTGAACTTCTGGGACTGCAAAGTCTTACATTCAGAAGTTTTTATCTGCCTTGTTTATTATTCTAACGTCCGGTCTCATTGCTTGACTGAGTTTGTAGTGTTGTACGACAATATCCACAGAGGATTTGATGATTTCGATTTCACACTACTTTCCCTAATTTGTTACTGTACAACTTGTATTCATAATCAAAGTGCAGCCGTTCCCATTATTATCAGTTCTACTGCGTTACCCACGCAGTCGAGTTTATTTGTATTCTTTTCTGGACTACTTCGCTACATTCACTTATTATGTGAGTACTGTTTCGTCTCACAGACGTTGCTCGATGCGGCTGTCAGACGTGATTCCTTTTCTCTTTTCATGTGTTTCTTATCCTTCACTATATAACTTTCGTGTGATATTTTGGTCACTTCTATAGAACGTTCATGTGACTGTTTTTTTTTTCTCATCTCTTATGTGATTTCTGTGTTGTTTCCCGTTTCTCTGCTTTCCACAATAAGCTTGGTGTCGTTTTTGGCGGCTGTGATCAGGCTAATTGCAACCGCCAAAAGCGACGCCATCATTATTATTGTATTATGTCTCATGTATTTTACTAGTGTTTTAGTCGCATCATTCGTGCTTTCTTAAATATTTAACAGTTCGATTCCCTCTCGTTTTTGTTATGCTAAGAATCTCTCAATATACTCCTTCAACTGTCGTTCGTAGTGACTTTGCTAGTACTTTGACCCTGTAAACTCAGCTCTTCTTTTGTCATGTTTATGACGATTCCTAGAATACTGTCAAAGTATTTATATCTTCAAGTAGGATTCTGCTATTATCATGATCCGTGGTTTGCCTCCACATGAAGGCCGAGTTATCGACTTTTAATGTAATAAGCATGTTCTTCCAATAAGGGGCATTCTGGATTTCTCTTTTAATAACCTAGAATAGAAAAGTGTAGTATCAGAAAAGATACAACACTTTTCTCTTAGACAAACAGGTAAAGGACATATTACTATCATTCCTTTCACACAATCAGAAGACAAGCTATTATTATTATTATTATTATTATTATTATTATTATTATTATTATTATTATTATTATTATTATTATTATTATTATTATCATCATTATTATTACTATTATGTGCACTCGCTAGGAGTTTAGACACAAGTTACTGTCTTTGATTGCTCACCGACAAACACCAGTTGTGTTCCCTGGATTCTGGGTGACAATATGCCTCCCAAGAGTTCTAGTACTCTGCACCTCTTTACAGTCAACACCGCAAATGACCTTGCGTTATCGCAACAGCCGCCTACCATTGATTTTTCGCTGGAAGCGACCATTTGTCTTACTAAGATTTGGGTGGCAATTAGCCTCTCCCAAGGTCCCAGAACTATCCGCACTCTTCCAGTGGCACTCTAGCTAGTGCTATCTTTCTTCGGTCTTCTCATCCTCATTGACCCATTACGACTATTTTGTGTGGTGTCAGCCGAGGCTGGTTGCATTTTTTGGAAGGGTGTGCAGCTTATGATGTTACTTGTTTCTTTGGTTCGTAGCGTAACGTTTTTTCTGTATTTTGTTTTCTTTTTGTTGTAACTTCCATGTGATTGGTTAACATTCATAGCTTATGCATTTTTGTTTCCACATTCGAGGATTTTCCTTATGATTGCAGCTGTTTTGATCATTGCCTTCTTTAGTATAGTATCAGTGATCTGTTTGATTCCAATTTCTCCCAGTCTTTTCTCAGGGATTTTGGGACTCTTCCTCGTGCTCCTAAGAGTATTAGTATTATTTTGACTTTCCTCGTGATCCATATTTATTTTCAGATCTCTAGCAAGTTCCGTGTATTTGCCTGATTTTCCGTCTCCTTGATCTTGACTCTGTAGACTACTGAAACGGCGAAGTCTACTATTTGGTTGATTTTTTTTTATTTCTTGTCGATTATTATAGCATCCGATCTCCTTGCTTTTATGAGTGTATATGTTTCTACATCCATATCCCAGATAATTTTTAGTTTTTCGTTTTTCAGTAGTGTTTCTGGTTTATGTTTGTACCATTTGTCTGTGTGTTCGAAATGTAATCGCTTTCGGAGTGCTCAGTGTACCGCTTTCCCCACGCAGTCGTGTCTGTTATTGTGTTCTTTTGGGGCTTGTTTGCTGCATTCATTTATCATTTGATTTACTGTTTCGTCTCTTTGTCCAATCAGCCTGCATTTACTGTTTTCCTGGGTTTTATATTTTTTTAGCTTTAATGTAGTTTGTCCAAATCGCAGTGTTCTGTGTATCCGTCAATAAATATCCCAGTTCTCTGTTCGAATGTTCTTTTCTTAGCAGTGCCAGCTATTTTTGTTGGTTTCCTCTCTTGTCAGTCTTATGAAGCGTACACGTAGTTGTTTTTCTTCTTACTTTTCTTTTATTTTGTTTCTGGGTGTAATGCTTCCCGAGTTGTTTGTTGGGACAGTGTCTCCTGCTGAGATGATTAACCTTTCCGTATTCTCCAGATGTTTTGTGTCTTCTACACAGTCTTCTTACCAGTTTTCTTACCCTTTCGTTTCATTTGATGTAGAGTCTGAGCTTATCGTCTTTTGGGAGTAGTGCGTTGTGCATGGTAATTAATTTACAAGTCATCTAGTCAAATTGCTTGAGTTCTTGTTTAGTTCAACCTATGATTGGTCCGGAATACTTATTAGTGATACTGCCCATGGTTTTATTATTTTTACTAGATTTCTGCTGCATAATTTCGTTAGTAAAAATTATCATGTTCTGGGTAAATATTATTTTCAAATCTCCTTTTTTAGATTTCTGTAGATGTGATGGTGTCTGATTCCATAACTCTCAAATACGTTTAACTCTCCTATTCGCCTAACGCCATCATAGTCTCCAGGTTTGGCAGTTTTCCCCCTCTCTCGTCACCAGTGTTCCCTTTACATCTCTAGCAGTGCACACTATTCCATTCCGTATTCAATTTGAATGTCCTAGCTGAATATTCTAGTCGTATTTATCAGCTTTTCGAGTTTCATTCCACTAAAGACTGGCGGTCACCTTCTAAGGATTCAGCAATTGTGTCGGTAATGTGCACGCCCGTTTTGCCCACATGACGAAAGTAGAGCGCTGTGTCGTCAGCAAATATACCCATCTGAAACAGAATGCCATCAGGGAAGTCGTTTATAATCATGAAGACGAATAAATTTATGTCATGTTTTTCGGATGAGAGGCTATTGAGGACAACCTGGATATTTCTTTTTGTTTAGAAAGATCTTAAAATATTTAATATTTGTCCAGTAATACCATATGAAGTGATTTCATTATAGGAAACCCTTTATTCCAGATTTTAGTAAAGACTTTGGATATATAAAGCGGTACCGCTCTAGTTCTACTATCCTTGTTCAGTGTATTATATATGCGTTTAGAGATAACCGTTATGATATCCGCAGTAGACCTTGCATGCCTAAATCATAACTGATGGTCAAAAATAAGTTTAACATTAACGAGGACTATCACTATATTATTTAAGGATTCAGAGATCTTTGCGAAGGGCGAGAGTAGACTGATATGGGCCGGTAATTCTGTTCTATCTCTAGAATTCTTGAAGACTGGAACTAGAGAGTACATGGAAGCAAGATTCAGCAAGGAATTTGTTGTGGAGTTTGGAGAGTGCACCGGCCAATTCAGTAGATCATTTTTTTTATAAATATTAGTGGTATAATATTAGGCTCACATGATTTGGAAGTGTCACGGTTTTTTATGATGTCCCTGACATGAGATGGAGCAAGTGTGGATTCAGTCCGTAATGGGAATTTTGGGAGGGATTGGTTTGTGGAGACTATGGTTAAGTTTAACGCGAAGCGCCGGACCTGTAATTCAGCCTCATCAGTAGCCGTGCGAACCACATTATTGTGGTTTTACAGCGGAGGAATTTTTAACTGTTGATTATTCACCACACTATTGAAGATTTTCCAAAAATCCTGAGTACCTAGTTTCTGCGAATTAATGCGTTTTCTAGTTCTCTCAGTATTCCTTTCTTTTTGCTTCACCTATCAAACACTTACAATTTTTCTTTAAGCTAAAAATGTATGTCTATTTGTAGTTGACTTATGGCGACTGGATTTACGGAATGCTTGCTGCCTCTGATCAGTAGCAGCTGCCCAATCCGAGGTGAACGTTTGAGGGGAGTCCGGTTTGCTGTAGAATGTACGCATGGGGACATATGCTACAATGCCTATTATTATTATTATTATTATTATTATTATTATTATTATTATTATTATTATTATTATTATTATTATTATTATTATATAAGTGTCTCAACTTTGGATGTTTTTCGTTGGAGTTTTTTTTTTAATATCAAGTCAATTCCATTGACTTTAGACATTCGAGCTGTACTTTGACACATTGACTGTTCCTAACAGGCGCGCCTTTTGCAGAATTCTCTCGTAACTCTGTTTAAGCTATTTATGGTTGTTTTTCGTTATGGTGGCAAGCGTTCCAATTACAACGTAGATGATCTGTACTTCGTTCAATTTCAACAGTCTTACTAATTCCCATTTTAGATCTTGATATTTATTTTTTTTTCGTATTCTTTCTCTTGCACTCTGGTGGTATCGAAGGGACAATATATATCAATGATTAAGCACATTCTCTATTTTGGTTAGAAAGATTATGTCGGGTTTGAATGTTCAAGAAGCTTATCAATTTGTATGCGCATTTCCCATATAAGTTTGACAATTTCGTTCTACTGTACCACTTCTATATCATTCTCATACCACTTTTCATTGTGGTCTAATTCAAAAAGTGTGCATATATTCAAGTGTAGTATTTGAGCGATGTTTTTGTGTCTCCATTTTTATACTGATGTTGTGCTAGAATTGGGCATCATATACAATATGCGCTAAGGTGTCTTGCCTTTTATTACACACACGTCATATCGATGATTCTGCAGTTTTGTCAACGTTATGTTTGATGCGCCTTGTGCGAGTGGCTTTTTCCTGGGTTGCCATCAAGGTGCTCTCAGTAGATATTTTGAGATCACCTCTGACTATCAAATTCCAGCTGTCATTATCTGTAAATAAAGTATTCTTTATCAATACACTGTGTAGTTTCTTTTTCATATAATGTTAATCCTTTCTCTTGTAACCTTTGATTCTTTTTCACTCCAGTTCTAAGAGTTTACTCTCTTTTCACTTCACAAAGAAGAATGCTATATATATATATATATACATATATATATATATATATATATATATATATATATATATATATACATACATATATATATATATATATATATATATATATATATATATATATACTATTTATAAATGAATATTAATTATTTATTACCTAACGCAATCTTCAGTGCAGGAAGTTAATTCTCAACTCCGATCACAAATCGCCACTGATTTGCAGTCAAGGGCGTAAACCCATCGGCCATAGGAGATTACCTACTAATTAAGGAGGAATTTAACTTTGTAAATAGCAAATCGGCGGCTAATTTACACGAGCAGTTAAAGTGATCAACAAACTGTGTTTGGATCTTGCATATATATATATATATATATATATATATATATATATATATATATATATATATATATATATACAGACAAACCTTTTCTAAATTCACAACATATTCGACATTAAGTAGATTTCGACCAATCCCCATTTTTAGGTAAATATAATCAATCTGCATTTTTTCTTTAAAAAAGCTAAATAAATTGTAAGCATTTTCCGTGTTTTGGTATCCAAACATTTTAGTTCATTTAGTCAAGTATACCGGCAGTATATCGAATGATAACTACTGCTCTGGCGTTGATAGTCTAGATTGTATTTCGACTGACGGGGTGTAATTTAAGCATACTATTAACTCTCCTGTCGTATTCAGCTGTGACCTGGTTTTTCATTTCCTTGTTTTTTTCTTATCTGCCTCCAGAATTCCCAAGTATGTATAGCCTCTCACTGTATACACTGTTTATAAGATCTGTTGTGGGGAGTTCAAGGCTATCTTAATGGACAAGTTTACCCTATTTTATAACAAGAATGGCACATTTAGTGATGACAATTTTCATTCGTATGTCGTGACTTCATAATTTTTCCATGTTCATTAGGGTATCTAGTTGGGTTTCATTCGTTCCAAAAACTTCAAGGTCATCCATGAACAGTAAGTAGTTGACTGTAGGAAGTTCTTTCCCAAATCCATATCCTGCCTTCACATTACGCAAGAGAAGTTTCATTGGCATCAAACTAATGACAAAAAGCAAAGGACAAAGACTATCGTTCTTGAAAATCCCTCTCTTGGTTATCCCTTTACCTAATGCAACACCTCCTGAATTTAAATTGGTTTCCCAATTCTTCATGATATTCTTTAAAGCTGTTTGTATGTTGGTGGCTATTCCGAAAATCCCCAGACATGTGTGTGTCCATGAATGAGAGGCCATGTAAAATACATTCTTATAATCCACCCATCGCATAGCAATGTTAGTAGTTCTTTATTTGCAGTTTCTCAGGATCATTTTATCAATCAGAAGCTTATATTTGGTTCCATGTGATCTTTTTTGCCAGCTTTTATTTTCCTGAGGCAGCAAATTGTGTTGGTCCAAATGACCATACATACTTTCAGACAATATGCTAGTGAAAAGTTTCCTCATAACTGAGAGGCAAGTGATCGGTCAAAAATGGTAACTTCACCCTCTTTTTTTTCAGTTTTTATGATCAAGAATGTGGTGCCCTTTGTTAGCCATTTAGGGAAGCTACCTCTCCTCAAACAGCCATTCATCATTTCATCAATAGGTGGGTGAATAGCCGGAAAGATTTTAAACCAGTATCCCTTTACTCCGTCACGTCCAAGTGCTTTCCAATTACCAAGCGTTTTAATCTTCTCTTTCAGCATCTCAGCAGTGACTGTGATATTATTTTGTCCTTCAACTCAAGATGACACTTCAATATTTCTGCTCCAGTCTACATAATCTTGTTGTTTTAGTTCTTTTTCCCAAATGACTTTCCATAATGCACTAGATGTGTCAGCATATGCTATAACGTCATTTCCTCTTTGAATTCCTTCTAGTTGTTCAAAAAGAAGCTTCTGGTTGTATCGATACAACTGTAAAGTTTTACTTTGGCAGTCTTAGCTACGACGTGTTGTTTCAGTTCCTCAATAACCCTACTTGAAACCTTTTCCGTGTAGAGAAAACTTACAGATTAGTCTTTCACTTTGTGTTCGCCATTTTCGACAGCTTTACTTAAATTCTTTTCTAAGTTGTTTTATCTGACCATTTAAACGTTTCCTCAACCAGGGCTCTTTATTTACTTGTGTTTCCTCCTTTCCTACTCCGATTAGATTAGATATAGTATGGAAAGCACCTTTAATAACTTTATAACACTGATCAAGATAAAAGTCTTTTCCTATTGGAAAATCTCAGGTTCGACGGCTGTTCTAAATTGTCAGCTCTGAACTATTCGTCTAACAATAAAAAAATTCAATATCATCTTCTGTAATCAACTGTTCTAGCATATGTTTTACGATTGCATCTATGGAAACAGTCTGATTACAATTAGCTCTAATATTTTCGCTCTCAGAGTGTGTTGTTGTTTCTACCATATACTTTTTTTCGAACTACATCAAGTGTATTTATCCTTACAAGCTTGTCTAAATCACCACTCCCAATTGCTCGTTTTAGTTCTTCAATTTCAGTAGCAGATAAATATTCATTAGTTCTAATCACCCGGTGAAGTTTTTGTTCTCATAGTTCAAACAGGCCTAGTCCATTCCAACTTTGGTGCATTCGCTGCCTATATTGTCTCTTAAGAGTATCACTCTTCAAGTTACATTTGATCACAGTTCGTTTACAGGCTTTAGTCAAATCAATTCTAGTTTTAGTGTTAGTGTTTCGGGAGTTTAACTGAATGACGAATTGAGACGCCTCGTTCGTTCCCGCGCCGGACGTTGAACCTGTACTTGACATTTTGTACGCGTTTTCGGTTTGATAATCTTGACCGCTCATATTTAAATAATATGAGCAATGGTTTGTGTAAGGTTTTCTTTCCCTAGTATTCATATTAGGACACCATCTCTATGACAGTTGCTATCCAAAGCTGACGACCCAATCCTGGCAATAGAATGCAGTTAAACCATGCCAGATGTCAACATTAGTATTTACAACTGTCTTTGCATTCCATCAAGGATTTGCTATCCTTAGAAGTGTTGCGTTTGCTATAGGTTGCTGGAGATTCTTAACCCTCTATGCCAGTTTATTATTATTATTATTATTATTATTAATATTATTATTATTATTATTATTATTATTATTATTATTATTATTATTATTATAAGTATCCATACTAGTTAAAAGAAAACGTCAACGAGAAGTTTAGAAGTATACACATTTCGTCAATACTGTCGATCTTTAAAATACAAATTGAAAACATTCCATATTTTGTTTTGATTTTAAATGGTACTCTGAACTTCCCTAAATATTGTTAAATTCTGAGTTGCTAGTTTTTATATGAACGGAATATTTATGTAAAATAAAAATAAAGTTTTCTTCCAGGAAATGCGCAGTTTTATAAAGGGAAAAGGGGAAATAATGGCGGCGTTCACTGCTTTTGTCTGGCAGCCACTGAACTGAGTCGATATTGCGATTTCAAATACATTTTTGGTTGGAAGAGGGAGTCTATGTGTTATTATTTTTGTTTACAGTTTGAAGATTTATTCTTACTTGTAACTGTAAGCCATTTGTTTAACCCTGTTGTAAAGTCACACTAGAACGGCTGTCTCTGTCTGTGGCGTTTTATATTAAATCATTACGAAGAAAATTCTATTTTTTATCTATTGAAAATAACTGTATAATTTTTATATATATATATATATATATATATATATATATAAATATATATATATATATATATATATATATATATATATATATATATATATATATATATATAACTATACAAACAATCAGTTATTTCAACATCTACGACCAACCAATGTGGCTATTGGCGTCCGGTGATTTACAGACTGCACAAACAAAACTGTTTCTGAAGTCGGAGAAATTAAACCGCATTTACATGCATTATGATAATGATAACTGATAGCATTCAATTTGTTTCCTAAGAGTATGTCCCATACAGGATGTTCGAGAGAAATCTCATAATTTATTATCTTCTTTCATTTCAATACTATTTGAGGTTTTTAATAACGGTAAAGTGAAACGAATAACTCTGTATTATTGGTAGGTTTGAAAGCTGGAGACGATGGTCACTTTGTAAAAAAACAGGATATTCGAAGAGAATGACTTGCATCATGGTGATTCGCGCCGGGTAAAAAGATTTTTAAAATCTAGCTGCCGGTGAGTGTTCTTTCAATACTTGTTTGTTTCCTTTTATTTCAGTTTCAGTTCTCAGAAATTAAGATGCCTTATTCTGAGGATAACACTTGGTCTCTATATTAGATACATAGATATTCGAATATTTCATAAAAGTTCTCATTTACTCTTCAGACGTCGAGTTAGTAAATAAGTTAAAAACATTAATGTTTCATCTTGCCAATTGGCCAGTTTACTATGTTGTTGTGTATCTTTATTGTGGTCTCTTTGTCCTACCGGATTCCATGATAAGAATTAAGATAGTCTGCTAGAAGTATCCAGCTAAGTGTTGTTACTTGAAATCACATGATTTGGAAAAGGTGCACCATTCATAGTATAAGACAGTGTATAGCAATATCGAGGGGGTCTTATTTGGAGTTTCGAATACTATGTTACTTTGAATATGTTGTCAGGGTGCTCTTGTAGGGTGAAGTATCTTCCTATCAGGTTGTCCTAGAAACCCCTTGTACAAAGAGAACGAAGACACTTGACGAAGGTGTTTAGTAGGTAATTCCAACTCTCCATGTATGCCGCGAGATGTGGGATGAACAATTGTGAAGATGTGGAAGAAGTGGTTAGCAGAAAAGACTATAGCAGGCATTCCGATTGTGTCCGTATATCGATATTTAAAGAGAAGCTGCAAAGGTTGTCGCAAAATCTAGACAGTGCAATGCGGGCCTTGGGATTGGAGTCATATTACAAAGTTTCAGAAAGCGCTAACCAAAGGTGTTCCTTACTCCTCATACCAGAGTAGCTAGCGCCTACTACTCACCACGGAACCTCAGGTAAACGACTTACGAAAGTCAAGTAACTCCTTAACAAGCTAAACACACATAATAGACCTGGAGATGCTACGCTTCTTCTCAGAAACAGTTGCGCAACACGCAGAACATAAGATCGCTTGCCTTGAGTCAACATGACGTCGCGTACGTTATGTAGATCAAGCATTTTTTACTGTGATGGTATTTAGGTCTCTTTCCAGCTATGGAAACGTCATGTCGCCGACATCTTCGAAAAGGGACTCAGCCAAAATTCAGATGGCTATATTGAAGTAGTGTCACTGTCGTCAAGCGCTTGGTGAACAAAGGTGGCTGCGAGAACACTCAACAGTAGATGTTTAAGAACTTCTACGACTTCACCAGTCCCAACAACCGATCAACACGCTTGTCTGAGTAAACCTGTTGGGTCCTTATGTGTCGTGTGTATTAGGGTAAGACACTAATCGTACTGCCTAACACACCAAAACGAGTTCATTGTAAGCATCAAACGAGTTTTCAAGCGTCTCGAAAGACACGTTTAAGACCGCGTGCTCCATGTTAAGCTTCTACCTGGAGTATGTGGTTGAGGCTTATGCCGATTATTCGACCGATCGGTATACATAAAAACTTCTCTAAGAGATGCAATTAGAATTTTTAAATACGTCATGTTTTGGCTTAAAAAAATGGAAAATCTTAGTCGACACCATATGCTTCACTCTATAAGACAAATTTCGTCTTTATTGGTATATTAATATATGGAAAAAATATATCCATATTATCACATAAATGTAAGCGAGTAAAATACGTGTTTTTTTTTTAACCTCCGGACGAAATAATTTCAAATATTGACTGAAAGCGAAATAGTAAATAGTAATTCAGACTACCACCGCTTACTAAAACAAATTTAGGAAAATATCCTATATTCTCTTTTTCTTTAGATCATCAGAAATTATGATATTTATATACGAAATATTACATTTCTGATGTAATTCTATAATTTAGTATGAATATTCATGCGAACATTAGCAGAAGATAATATTTTTGACATAGGTTACGGAAGGTGTACACTAGTATATATAAACACACAAACACACGCACACTCACACACATATATATATATATATATATATATATATATATATATATATATATGTATATATATATATATATATATATATATATAGAAAGAGAGAGAGAGAGAGAGAGCATCTTTTTTTGAAGGAAACTATTGTTAAATATAACAGACAACTTATGTCAGGATATCCTTTCGTAGATCCTTTTCAATTGTCTGAATCAGAATCTAAGTTTCTGGGGGAAGGATTGGCCGGTGAATCTGCCATAGTTTTTATTTCTGTCTCAAGTTCTTTCAGACCTATATATATATATATGCATATATAAATATATACATACGAGGTATGTCTAAAACGTATCCGACCATTACTTTTTCCATCCGAAATAGAGACGATAGGACGGCGCCACTCTATGCAGTGAAGGAATACACCATCAAGCACATGTGTTAATTTTATCACCGCCTTCCTGCGCGTTAGTCGCTGCATGTAAGTCGCTGAGTAAGGTGATACACAACGTTTTTGTCGGATTACTGATTCTCTTAAGATGACTGTACGGATTGAGCAAAGGTACGGCACCAAATGTTCTCAAAAGCTTGGTGATTCTCAAAGCAAAACAATTCGTAAGATTCAGCAGGTGTTTGGAGAAGATGCGACGACTGTTACACAAATTAAAGAGTGGATCAACCGATTTAAAAATGGCCACACATCAACGGAAACTGACTGGCGTCTTCGCAGGCTCTAATTTGCTTGGAGTGCAGCTGTTGTTAAAAGGGTGCGAAATTTGGTGATAGGAGATCGTCGTCCAACCGACCGGGAAGTCGCCCAAGAGGTCGGAGGTAGTAAATATTTCGCACATGCAATTCTGCATCATGATTTTAACATGTAAACGGTAGCTGCAGAATTTGTGGCCAAGTTTTTGTCGCAAAGAACAAAAGGTTCTTCGTTTTGCAAGTTGCACACTACCTTCTGGAAACTGCTAACACTAATCCTGCGTTTCTGAACACCGTGATAACTGGATATGAGTTATAGGTGTACGTGTACGACTTAGAAACAAAAAGACAGTCGTCGTAATGGAAGCATCCTAAGTTACCAAGGTCAAAAAAAGGTCGACAGGTGTGAAGCAAAATCAAATTGATGCTGACTGTCTTCTTTGATATCCATGGAATTGTGCATTACGAATACGCACCGGAAGGACAAACAGTGACAAAGGAGTACTATGTAGATGTTCTACAGCGTCTCCGTGACGCAATTCCGCGCAACAGACCAGACATGTGTACGGCGAAAAACTGGCAATTGCATCACGACAACGCGCCTGCACATTAAATCCAATTGATCCAACATTTTCTTGTAACACATTGGATTCTGGTCGTTCGCCAACATCCTTACTCTCAAAACATAGCTCCTTACGACTTCTGGTTGTTTTGAAAATTGAAGTTGCTATTTGCGACAATGAACTGTCCAGTAATGAAGAAACATTCATTGTCAGCCAGAAGGGCATCGACTCCATTAATAGAGCTTCCGAACAACGTGGAGAGAAGATCATAATTCAGATTGGTCAACGTCTTCACAAGAAATGTGAGATGTGAGGAATACATGGAAGCTGACCCTTTCACGGAAGATCCGTCCATTCACAGCATTTAAAGTCGGGTAACTGTAGACAAAAAGGTGAAGGTGGACAAGGCAACTCCATAGGAGAGGCAATCATAGCTTCAATGGTTGGAGAAAATGTCCCCGAGTACACTTTTAAAAGTAAGGATCATGCAATTACATTTGGGTCAAAAGTTTCGTTCAGCAAAGATGAAGCAGTTGAGATTGATCCACAACTCCTATTCCAGAGACTGCGTGTGCTATCCTATAACAAAAGAGTCACACATTTGATGAAATCTTTGCTGAATACAGCAGAAATGTCACAACTATATATGAAAAAGCATGCATTGTATTTGATGGGTATGAAAATGGGGGCTCTGCTGGTGTTTAATTATCACTTTAATAGTGTTCAAATTTTAAAAAAAGGATGTTTTCCTAGCTAACTAGAAAAGACAAACAATTGTTCATCAACTTGCTGGGAAGGAGTTTGGAGGAAGCAGGTTGTAAAGTTGTTCATATATCTGGAGACGCCAACGTATTGATTTTGAAAACTGCTCTAGGACTGGCACAGACAGTAGAAACCATTTTTATAGCAGATAACACTGACCTATTGGTCCTTCTATGTTATCATGTCAATAGAGATGATGGTTACAGCATCTTCTTCACGCCACAACTAAAGGATAGTGAAAAAGTGTAAAAGTCTGGAACATCAAAGAGATTATGAAATCTTTGAGAGAGGTGGTCCGTTCCAACATTCTTTTTATCCATGCACTACTGGGTTGTAATTCTACATCTAGTGTTAATGGAATTGGAGAGGCAACATCCCTCCTAAAGGTGATAAACAATAGAAACTTCCTAAAACTGGCAATGGTGTTTGGCCAGGAGAGTAGTGCAGAAGAGGTTATTGAAGCTGGGGGCAAGGTCTTAGTGTACCTGTACAATGATAACGATGGGAAAATATCAATCATCTCCGACTGAAGCGCTTTAAGGAAAAGGTCGCAAAAAGCTCAAAGTATGTTGAGGCCAAATCGTTGCTACTAACAAGAGCTGCTACGAAATACTACAACCTTCGATTTTACTTCCAAATTCAGGAATGGAAATGTAGAAACCAGCTAAAACCTGACGAGTGGTGATGGAAACTTTCAGATTGTAAATTACAACAAACCAATACTGACTTGCCAGCTGGTCCTGTAAATCTTTTGGCTATAATTATGTGTAACTGTACTTCAAGGTGTCCTACAGCAATATGAAGTTGCAAGCAACATGGCATTCACTGTTGAAGGTTGTGTGGTAATTGCAAAGGCCTCCACTGAAGCAACTCACCACAACCAGATCTTGATGATGATGAAGTTACCTTTTACTATTTCGTGACAAGAACTGTTCTTTGGTTCGTTCATGAACTTGTTCTGTGGTGGTTATGCAAAATCCTGCCCCAGCATTTTACCAACTGACCATTCCTTATTGTAAATTGTGCTTATTTTGTACCTATTGTTTTAGC
Source organism: Sepiola atlantica (assembly GCA_963556195.1). Lineage (NCBI taxonomy): Eukaryota > Metazoa > Mollusca > Cephalopoda > Sepiida > Sepiolidae > Sepiola > Sepiola atlantica. Next base: position 125,814,999 of record OY744523.1, read on the forward strand.
AAATGTCAGGAATTAATGAGACAATCGATACATAACTTATCTTATTAACGTATTACTTAGTATAATTTTCTCGACAATGCTTTTCGGGTTTTGCGATGAGAACACTCGATTTGTTTTTATTTGGTATAATTCTATGTTCCACTCTCTAAAGAGTAAGTAACTAAAATAAAACTAAATATAAATATCACATCAATTTTGATCTTCGTGGCAATAGTAATTTCTTTCAAACAAGAATTTGTAAAACTCAAGGAAATTTAATAGTATCCACCTTATGTCTTCGAAGATTGCATTCAATATAGCTGCTTCCTATAGCCTAAAGTAGTTGTTAAGCTCATAACAACGACTAAACATTTTGGTGTTTCAAGGTCGAATCTAGTCGGTTTCGTGTTACAATATTCACTTACGGATATTGGTAACCTTTACGTGGACATTTCTTTTAGCATCTAAGTATTGAATGACGCGGGACACCAATTAAAATAACAAACTCAAGAAATTACTGCAGCGTTTAAATAATTATACATACATATATTTTGGGGGGCACAGATTTAACTTTGACAAATTTACTCCGATCAGGATGATACATAAAAAGACGATACGTTGTATAATAGAATCTGCAGTTATAGCTTTCTACAAACAAAATCAGACAAAGAATGTGGTTCTACTGTATCTCCCCCAACCTCTCTAAAACAATCTTAAACGAAAATAAGATACGTCTAGACACTGGATGATTCCCTGAATATTATTTTGTTTTTTTCTTTTTTCTTTTTACTTTTTTCTTTTTTCTTTCTTTTTATTGCCCCCTATCTTCTCTTTTGTTTCTCCTTTTTTTATATTACTATGTACATTTGAAATTGCAGGTTTATTTATGCATACATATATGTATTTTAAAAATATATACTGACATGTTGCACACTTATTTCTCACACTTTACATATTTGCATATATTTCCCTCCATTCAAACCCTACCACTATATATATTCCCCAATTATATGACCTTCCCGTCTATTATCATTTTTAGCACACTTTTCACATGCTCTTGAAAAAGCTCACATCACATCGGGCGAAACGTTGAGCTTATGGGTCTTCCACTGTTTCGATTTTTATTTTCATCCCGTTGGATTGTTTTATTCTTTTATGTACCCATATTGTCGGAATTGAAGACCATACTTACAAAAAAAAGCTGCGCAAATATACCAACATCCTATTCGCAGCCCACTCCCATAACAGCATGCGTATTCGTATGTAAAAATGCATTGGCGAGAAGTTCATCCCCAAAAGCACTATAAAATATTTTCAACACTCTCATCACATCTTCTCTAAACACATTGATGAGTACCTAAATTCTTCTGCACTACTGCTAAAAACTACAAATTTACGTAATTTGGCTAAAACCCTTACACATGACCTACACGAAAACCATACTTTTTCAAGGAAAACAACTCTAAATATACACCACCGGATCAAACTTTTCAACACTAACAATAACAATAGACTCAACAATAAACACAATAATGTAATTCTCAACAGCAGATGGAGATCAATTGGATGTCCTGAACTTATCCAAAATCTCTCCGACACCATTCTCTCCTACACTGAGATAGAAGTTTTAAGCTTCGTACTCAAATTTTCCAATGGAATTAACCCTAGAATAACGACTAATATGGTCGCCCGTAACTACAGACATGAGAATACAGATTTTACTAAAGGTTTTATCTAGGGAACATCTCCACAACCATCTCGCAATCCATGGACTCAATTCTCCCCAACAGATACGTAGAGGCACTATACAACCTATCTAACAACGACAACATCATCATCTCACCCGCAGACAAGGGTGGTGGCGTTGTTGTTATGGATAGATCCAAATATAATGATAAAATGTTGCAACTCCCATCTAATTAAGACACTTATGAAGTAACTAATTCTACTTTCATTTACAAAGAAATTTATAAATTCAATAAGTCCTACAAAAAATTAATAGACAATAATAAAACCTGGCTAGCTTATATCGACTACCATCCTACCATTTCAACTCTATACGGTCTACCTAAAACCCACAAGCACAATATCTCTATGCGCCCCATAATTTCAGGTATCGGCAGTGCCACTCATAAGATCGCACGAGCCATCACAATGATACTAACGCTCCACTAGGCATGATCAGTCCTTCCCACCTAAAAAACTCCGGAGACCTACTTAACAAAATAAACAATCTTAACGTAATTAATACAACAATGAATAGTCTGGACATAGAATCATTATACACTAATGTCCCTACTAAAAATGTCTCAATTCACTTAAAAAACACCTCGACAAAATAAATATCAACCTTCCTTTCTCAGTAAATAACATAATTAATATAATAAACTTACGCATTAACATGACATACTTTACTTTTAACAAATCCGTTTATAAACAGAAGTATGGCCTGCCTATGGGTAATCCCCTTAACGGTGTCCTATCCTGTTTATTTTAGGAATTTCTCGAGAACGGCCCCTTCAAGTACAAATTATCCAAAAATGTATCATATTACAGATACATTGACGACATTCTAATTTTCCTCCTTAAAACTACAACAATAGAACATATAACTAACAAATTTAACAAAGTAGAACCCACAATGAAATTTACATTTGAAAAAGAATCCCAAAACTCCCTACACTTCCTAGACATCCTATTAATAACTAAAAATAATAAACTATCTAATAAAGTCTACCGCAAGCCAACGAATAAAAATGACTATATTCAATTTTATTCACATCATAATGACAAAATAAAATGTGGCCTCATAATAGGCTTCTTCCTCAGAGCACTAAGAATATGTAGCAAGGAATATCTAAATGAGGAATTCAAATACATTGAACATACCTTCAAAACTTTACAATATCCAATGTATTTTAAACATAACTCTAAAAGAAAAGCTCTCCGGATTCAGTCAAATAAAAAACAAGATAAAACAGACACCTTGCTTTACCTACTGACTATAATAACAACATCATTTATACAAAACTTAACAAACTAGGGATAAACATAGCACAACTAACTTCAGATATTATTAATAATTTAATCCAAACACCTAAATCCAGCACTATGCTTGATATCAAAGCTGACATATACTTCATCCGTTGTCGAGACTGTAATAAGTTCTACTTTGGAGAAACGCAACGTAACCTTGACAAGCGTATTTATTAACATAAGAGAGCAATTAAAACAAAGAACATGCTTAACGCCTTATGTACTCATACAATGGAGTATGGGAACAGCTACTCTGATCAGGATGGTACATAAAAAGTCGGTACGTCGTATAATAGAATCTGCAGAAATAGCCCTCTCTACAAAAAAAAAACAGACAAAAATGGGTGTCTACCGTATCTCCCCCAACCTCTCTAAAACAATCTTAAACAAATACGTCTAGACACTGGATGATTCCCTGAATATTATTTTGTTTTTTTGTTTTTTCTTTCTTCTTTTTTCTATTGCCCCCTATCTTCTCTTTAGTTTCTCCTTCTTTTTTATATTACTATGTAGATTTGAAATTGCAGGTTTATTTATGCATACATATATGTATTTTTAATATATAAAAAATAAATATATAGATGTATAACTATATGTTGATATTTTGCACACTTATTTCTGAAATATTACATATTTGCATATATTTCCCTCCATTCGAACCTTACCACTATATGTATATTCCCAAATTATATGACCTTTCTGTCTTTTATCATTTTTAGCACACTTATCATCCGCTCTTGAAAATCCCACATCACATCGGGCGAAACGTTGAGCTTATGGGTCTTCCACTGTTCAATTTTTAATTATATATATATATATATATATTAACTAACCTTTAAATACAAGTTATTTTTGTTGAGCACTGTTATGACAGCTGACTATCGTTGCCTGCCTACTCTGAATAATATGATTTATTTCTCAACACTTCGTGTAGCTATTCAGATTAACCTCTTATGTTAGTTATGGTGTCGGGATTTTGTAGTTTGACATGATTCTTGTCCGGGTTCCAAATCGTACAACTGCTTTGAATAGTTATCTTAATACTGATAATTCCACAAAAATTAAATGTATACATCTATAAATTATGTAATATTAATTTATTATGAAATAATTATATATACACACACACATATATATATATGAATGATATAATGATTACTATATTATATTGTATTCTAGTTATATTTAGGTGCGCATGTGTAAAAGTAAGGTGAAAATTCGAAATTCCATTTAGAAGTTAAAAGATAGTAATTAAGACTACGTGTTAGAATATAGCGTTGTAAGAGGAAGTGCATGGCATAACAGATAGAGATTGCCGCCTATCTCTTGAAATTAGACGTAGATATGACCAGCCGTGGGTTTGAAACCTTTTCCACCTTACGATGGTTGGGAAGGGAAGATGTAATTGCTATAATTATACTTGCTACAGATTAATGTAAAAAGTAAATAACATATCAGGTCAGTTAATTGAGGTATTTGTTTTTGTTTGTAATTAATTCTCTTACAGCTAAAAGAAGGAAGAAGAAACGGTTAACATCTCTACCACTTCCCCTCCTTAGTGCTACATCTTTACAAGTAAAAGTCACCCACTTCTAACGAGAGATAAACACGTGTTTCTGTCGACAAAAAGTTCCTTGGGGTTCGAAGAACATCTCCACGTTATGGTACAGTTACCTCTGCTGATCACAGCAACGGAGAAAATATCTTTATATTCTCCTAAAATTAGGTTTTCATTGATGTTACCTGCTAAAAAGACTCAATCATAGACGAAGTTGGCATATCGTTTCCACTTCTCCGGGCTGACACATGGATTGGAATGAAAAAATAAAGACTTTAATATGCTCAAGATTTATGTATCTGATTCTAACATATAATAATATCCATTTGAGGTGTACGTTTGTAACCGTATCGTGGTCACCATGAATACACTATCGTTGTCACCACGGCACCATTATAACCATACAAATCAGTGGTGAGTGTCACTTGGTGTGTCTGCGCTCTGAGGACGTCTCTGAAAGAGCAGTTATTCTCCTGACACGGACCACCAGCTCCCGGGGATTACACGATAGTATAATTACATGGGTCGAACAGCGGTATCAGCATTACTAATAATTGAACTTGTTACCTGGAACTTGTGAATTAAAAACACTAGGGAGTGTAGATTTTATCTCTGTCCCTTTTACTTTTTCTATTTCAGACGAATTCCCCCTTCCCCCCTCCTCCTTCTCTCTTGCTAGTTTTTATTACAGTGAGGGAGAATTTCAGTTTAATTTTAGATTTCGTTCGCGGCGGTCGTACGAAGTCCAAATCCAGCTGCTTCGAGTTCTAAATTATCTTTATTCGGTAAAAATAAATAGATTTTATATTTTTTATATATAAATATATGTCTGTTCCTTCTTTTCTTATACAAGTGTTCAATTTCAGCACGACGGTTCTGTCTGCCCAGATAATTAATTCTCTGAAGAGCATTAACGACGCTTGAAACCTTACCTAACAGCTGTCAAGCCTACGGGCGGGATTAACAACTTCAGTGAAGGCGATGTGCGTATGGTTTCTAAGGGAGCTTGTATGGCGCAGTATCAGGACATTAACAGCCCTTCCAGCCAAGATAGTATCACACTGTCGGGGAGCTATTGTATTAATACACATGCACATAGAAGAGCGCACGAGGGCTGATTACTTTGTATCAGATGGGTCCAGATGCAAAAGTAAACACTAAACAATATTTTGTTGACTGTTGAAGCAGGATATAAGACTTCCAGGTCGTAAATATATGTAGATAATTTAACATGTAAAATAATTACACATATAGGAAAATAAAGGATAACATAGAATCAGTCTGTTTCTACTTAGATTCAAGACCAATCAGACATCGAAAAGCATTATTCCACATTGTTGGCTTTGTCGAACGAGGTTAAATTTAAGAACTAAATAAAAATATGTCATTTTTTTTCCCGGAGTACAAGTGATTGTTTTAAACTTACACAAATTACTGGAATTGGAAATATCGAACATACACAGTAATATTGTTTATATTATTTTTGTAAACGCAATATTATTTGTCCTGGCTCTTACCCTCCAAAACTACGTATCAGAAATAAGTGGAGCGTAAAAGATATATCTAATACGCGTGTACGTGTTCACTAAAGAATTACAGGAAACCTGCCGGAAGAAGCATTGGAACGAATAGAACATATAATGTATTAGGCTTCAACAGTTACCGGATATATAAACTATTGCTGAATGAGATGTGATAGCCATGACCAGATCGTTGATAATGGACACTGATCAGGGCATTGTTGCAGGAAGGGCGAATAACTGAAGATATACGGCAAATTATAGGTATAGTAGAAATACATTCACACTACACAGAATTGTCGATTTAAATGTAATATACATAATTAATTTATTAATGAGTGAATCTATAGCTATATAAGACCCACCCGACACATGCTGGGTCGTAACAACTGCGACTTTGCATTATTCTTTGATTTCATTCAGAAATTCATGAATTCTGATATACCTGTTTAGGCATTCCTTTTGTATAACTAAAAGTTATAAGTTTCTTTACTCCTTTCTAATTATGATTATTATATAGATTGTCATATAGAAACAAGGATATGCCTGTTCACCATCTAATTCACATAGTTCTTGTGGTGTGTACATAGAAACGCATGTAAATGAAACTCAAACGCTGGGGAAATAGCCACTTGTTCTCTAAATGCTCACAGTCATTAAGAAATACTAGGCAGTGATTGGATCAACATAGAGTGAGAGGGCGTGAAAATACATAGAAGCTAAGAGAGATAGATAACTTGTTCAGTTAATTAAAAATTACGGCTAATTAAACGAGAAAAATCAGATTATTTGAAATATAACTCAATCTCAGAACAATTATTATATTCACATTATATGTTGTGTTATTAAAGTAGATATAAAAATACAGACTTAATGAAATAAAAGTTGATTGAACTAACGTTTAGTATAATAATAGATAATACTAAAACTCTGGTTATCTTGCATTTTTCTTATCTTGTATGTTTGTCACGGTGCACAATATTTACAGGATAAACATGTTCCTATTATATGCATTGATGTTTCCTAAAATGTGCATTACTATCATATAAGTGATTGAAATTATTTATCACGTAAAAAGAAAGTGTTGGAGAGACGTCGAACAGCTTTACTATGAAACTGATGACGTAATCATAATAACCTGATGTTTGCAATATTTCAGAATTTTTTTCGATGCAGTCTCAAAATAATTCGAGAGTTTCATGCCTATACATATATTAGTTATTTAATGAAAAATAATTGTTGGCATACCTCTATAAAATTGCTTACTTCATTAATAAAAAAACAGCCGTCAACAAAAGGGTTCCCTTGTGAATACTCTATGTATCTAACACATTTCATTGTAATAGCATTTAAAATTACAGATTAAAGAAATAAAGGCCCCTGGGAGACCACAGAATTACTCTGTAGAATTTGCTATATTCGGACTACTGTTCTCATCTTGGGTGTTTTTATCACAACGTTGCGGCCTATCTAATCTCCGACCTTCTTCAGGTGTACTTTGTCGAACTCGGGAATATTTCTGTCGAATTCGGAAATCTGAACGGAATTTCGAACGGAACCCTTTATTAAATCCACGGGGGTAGCATGCTCTCGTTACATCAGCCATGACTGGGAATAAGTCTTCAGTAATTCGCAACTCTTCGTACCGCCCGCACCGGGGATTGGACCTTCAACCTTCAGATAAAAGAATGCCGGGTTCAACAAAGTAAACCTGAAGAAGGTCGAAGGGGGCATCGGCGGAACAGTTGTGATAAAAACACCCAAGATTAGAACAGTAGTCAGGATATACCAAATTCGACAAATTATCAACCTTCATCTCAAAAATAGCAAAACATAACACACAATTATTGTTATGGTGTGGTGGTTATTTACTTTATTTCGGGTGTGGATCATAGATTTAGGACTAAGTGTCGTAGCAGGCATGGGGTCAATCATTTGTAGCAGTCATAATCATACGGACGCAGACTTGCTGTAACATACTGCGATGTACTTCTGTAAATACACTCTAGTAAATATACAACCGTGTTGTCACAATTATTATCGGCTTTTCAAGGTCACTATACTTACAGAGTTTCATTAATTCACATCGTGAAAACGACCTAATATATCATCTCGAACATTAAAAATGTTGAGGACGTATTTTCCACACTCAGTTTTATTTCTATTATCCTAGGAATCGCATTTTCAGATATTTTTTAGCGAGAAATTATAGTTTTGCTTACAGCAGTATTCTGAAAATATACCCGCTAATAAGTTCGTAAAATAAACAAAGATGATGAAACTTAAATGTGTGTATATTTGCGTTTGTATATGATTGCGTGTATATAGACGGTTGTGTAAAAGCAGATACGTCATATTCATACTTTTTCAACGATATAATTGGGCAAACTTTTTTGGTTTTATTTAATAACTCTATCAGATTAACAGAACATCGTAGCCCTCGCATTATTCTGAAACAGATTTTTACAAAAGAACACTTTTAGTGCTGCCATGCAACGCATTTTCCATTAATTCGTTGTATTTTTTGCGAATTCCCAAACATACACACACGCCCTACCCCATATATATATATATATATATATATATATATATATATATATATATATATATATATATATATATATATAAGCATATATTGCATCGAAAATTGTCCAGTAATAATGATGATTTTCTGTCATGCTTACATGCTTTCGGTTTGTTTGATATCAAATTCATTCTATTTCATATATAGGGGAAGACAGTTTTGCCTGCAGAAGGGGGAACAAGAATATAGTGGGGTAAGGGAGAGGGGGGTTCCGGAGGAAGAGAGAGATAATACACTTTTGCCTGCAGAAAGTAAGGAGAAAACGGAAGGAGAAAAGAGCCCCGGACAACGTGAAGACAGTGGAGTGATGAAGTAGGGTGAATAGAACCAGGGATGAAAAACTTTTGCCTGCAGAGGGTGGCGGAGGAAGAGAGCGGGAAGAAAGTAAGGCGAGGGAGACGCGGTTTCGCCGGGAAGAGAGAGATACTTACACTTTTGCCTGCATCGAGAGAGAGAGAGAGAGAGAGAGAGAGGGGGGAGGCGAAAACAGGGATGGAGCAGTCAACACCGAGTACCCCTGCTAGTATAATATGAACACACAATAAGTTTAACTTCTCTAATCGGGGCTAAAATGAATAAATAGAACGATATTTTATTTGACACAATTTTTGTTTGTATTTTGAATATTTACCGTGGATGTTCATAATATGCAAGTTGATGGGGTATTACATTACAGTTAACTTTCTTGTACCTGGTTGGTGGAATTTGTAACTTCTGTTAGGCAACTTCGACAATTGTGTTCAGACGATAGTCTTGTGTTTTTTAAAACTGAAGGCCGATGTATTATTTCTAATACATACCGCCGTGAAACACCTATACACACTTTGGTGTAAGCTCTTTATAAAAAGCTTGATCCTATAAATCGTCAAAATTAATTTAAAATATATATATATATATATATATATATATATATATATATATATATATATATATGGGGGGGTGTATGTGTGTGTATTAAGCGACACTCCACTGAATATTTAACGGGAATTAGCAAGTTGATGTTTGATCTTTAGGACTAACTCATAAAATTGTTTTTGGATCATTAACTGTGAAAATATCTATGTATGTTCGTATATATGCGTATATGTATTCACATAGAATTGTATTTATATATATATATATATATATATATATATATATATATTATTTTAATTGATATATATGTGTGCCATTCTCTCTATTTATTTGTCCATGATAAATATATTAAGTCAGATATATAGTAACATGAATATATATATATATATATATATATATATATATATATATATATATATATATATATATATATATATATATATATATATATATATATTGTGTCATCTCTTAATATACACTGATACAAATAAATATAGAAGCGTTACTTGATTGGTTGAAGCAAATGCGAATACTTAATATAAGTGATACGTCTTATGCCCTTTTAAGTGTGCGTCAACAACACGAGTTCATTCGCAATGTTTGATCTTGTGTTCTTTAGATCATCTTTAAAGAACGCCACGCATAAATCCGGCAGAGACCATGGACTGATTATTCTACGTATGCAAGTAAAAATTTAAAAACATATTTAACGGTATGATACAAAAAGTAAAAATGCAAGCAAACTTACAAGTTATAGAAATATTGATGGTTGTTTTAATTGAAAACTCCACCTATTACCGTCACATGGCTGACACTGTTGCTCAGTTCTCTTTCTCTGTTACTGATATCGTTAAAAAGACAGTGGTATGAATCTCGTCTCTAAGAACATTATATATTAATTATATGATAACATACAGTAATATTTTGATTAGACATTGATATTTTCTCTTTAACGATAGATGGGAAATTTTGCAGTTCGAGCTAAAGAATATGACATTCACCCCGTTAATCTGTAAGTAGTATAATGGTGCATAATTGGGGACAGTTTAACTCTTCACAAAATTGAAATTAAACCGGTTTAATTTTTAAAAATGTACGCGGATATAATTAAAATGATTAAGAAAACTAGTAACAGTTAAATAATTAAATATAATTAGCATCGGTAAATTAAGGTATAGTGATACAAGCAAAGGAAATAAAAATGAAATTAAAAAAATAAACCCTTCTGAGTTAAAGGGCAGATAATCCGAAATATGCAAGTTGTCTTGAATCGTCTTTGCAATGAAGGAGTTATTAAATAAGAAAGTTACAAATAAAATATAATAAAATAAGATAATCTCTCATTAAGTAACAAACAATAAAAATAAAAAAATCAACAGATAAATGTCAGATCTATCGGTGATAGTAGTGGTGAAATTATTGATACATAAATCGAGAAAAAAAGTTCAAAATAGATACAGACCTTCTTGATGATGAAAATGTGAGTATGCTTGAGATCCTACCGAACCACACTCTGGGGAACAGGCTGATTGAAGGATGTTAAAGTCAAAATTTGAGCAGAGAAGGAATCACTTTGTGACGATTAAGTAAAAATAGATGGATTAATTGAATTTATACTGAAAATCGTGAGTAATTTTCAAATAAGAACTTTGGTGAAAAAACCGTGCTCACCATAAAAATACTTTTATTAAAAATAAGAAATATGTAATGGATCACATCAGGTTGCTTCGGATTTTCATAAATAAAAAACATTTCACGTGAAAATAATATTAAATCACCCAATTGAATAAGTGTACACGATAGAATGCGTGTTACACATAGGATTAAAAAGATATTGAAACACGGTGATACGCTGAATTCGAAAGCTGATACCACATAAAAGTGTAATATGTATGGCATAATAACTTTCACATACCGGTCTCCGTTTGATCACCTACGTTAAGCGAGGTTGAACTTGGGCAGTACTGAATAGGTGACCATTTGGGAATAATAAGTGTTGTATGTAATCTCGCCTGACACACACAATCACACACACTTTCACACACACACACACATATATATATATATATATATATATATATATATATATATATATATATATATATATATATATATATATATATATATATGCCAATAGAGATTGCAAATACCAGACCAGGTATTAATGAATGTAAAAAGAGAGAGACTAAACTATGAGAAATTACTCCAAAAAAACGAATATGATCATAACAAAAAGCACACTACAACGATCTTAGCTATCTTACCTATAAATTAATGTTGTAGGAGTTTAAAAGTCAGGCAAATAATATTTCAGCTGACAAATGTAACATTTCTGCAGAATAGCTAAGTTATATTTTTTATTGACAGTAAAATAGTATATTTAGCTACAATTTATTTCAGAAACAATTTAGTATGCCATAGACTATATCTAATATGAAACATTTTCAAGAAGCACCTTAAAATAAACATCAGCTAGTAGCCCATTTGATATTGCCGAATGTATTAAGTAGGGTTACCTAAAAATATGTTTAAACAAATGAAAATTGAAAAAAATTAAATACTTTTATTACATCCCGAGCTACGCCGGGTATGAAGATGTAGGGTGTCTTTAGGACTCGATCCTGAAATTCAAATTGTCGGAAGGAATTTGGATTACATTATGTGAAGTCTATTGAAATTTCCTCTCCTATGTGTTGCTCCTAGTCAACAGATAGTTATACGACACGATAAATGGGGCTTAAACTATGATCATGGTCAGAAATTGTAAATTTCTTCTATTTTTGTTTATTTAGATTATTATCCCCAGTCAAGACAAACCAGGTGCGCGTGATCGGGAAAATTACGAGGGTATGAGGAGATAACGCATTTCCAATTAAATTCAAAGTTGGTCGAATCAAGTTAATGATACATGAATTAAGAATGAAAGGAAGTGAAAATTAAATACAGATTGTCTTGATCGATAACATTTGAGCATGGTCAAGATCTTATCGAAACACTATATGGAGAATCAAGAAAACGACCTAAATTTCTATTGTACAATTAAGTATTATTTGGGAGTTGTTGTTTTTTTTATTTCTCTAATATTAGATCATAATACAATAATGTGTACCATTTCGTGTAAAAAGAAATCCATTAAATACTGTAATATTTTGTTTTAACATCTGTTATATATATATATATATATATATATATATATATATATATATATATATATATATATATATTATATTGTTAGCACAATAATAACGTATTCCAAGGCTTTATTTAATTAAAATGTAATGCAATCTCACCGGGAGCCAGGGGAAATCACTTATAGTTTTAATTAAATAATAAAAAAAAGTTTACTCCTTTACAATTAAATTTGTATTTTCTTTTTCTGAATGAATGTAAAAATCTACAAACAAATTAAAATAAAATCCTGCTATAATGTCACGTTATTACGGACAATAAAAAATTTAATAAGGTTTAATATCACTTTATCTGGAGTTTAATCTTCGTAATAGAACAGGAAACGGGTAGAACACTTTTCGGTTTAGGGAATTTATTTTAGCCGTTTTAGGACCGGTAGTTATTTTTAGTTAATGTGCAATTAAAATGAATTCGTATAAATATCTGAAATATATATTATCATAATTCCAATATTTCATTGACTTACATCCGATATCTAATAAGGTAACGAGCTAATCATGTGACGTTACTATTCAGAGTATGCTCATAATTGCAACCAGTTAATAAAGTATATATTTACTTTCCTTTACACTGTAAAGTATCTGGGCCGGTGTACGAAAAATGTATGTTGCCAATAGGATGATGATCCTGATGATTGTCAAATGATTATATAATTATCGGATGATCAAAAGGTTATTTGATATGAAAATAAAGCTAACACCAGATAAAAACCTGCAGGTGAACAGACAACATGTGATCGATTGTCAAAAGATAAAGAAATTATCAGATAACCAAAAGGTCACTTGAATAAAAAATAATGTACCTTACATCAACAACCTGTATCTGAAATATCGACATAACCTGATCAATTGTCATAATATGAAATCATGTTGACAAAATTAGATGCGCCCTGGGATTCTCAAAAGTTAGGATACTTATCGGATGATAAAAAGGTCATTTGAATATAAATAACGCACTTCAAATAGGAAGAAGCAAAATAAGATAAATGTCAAAAGAAAAAGACATGATAGAAACTGAAAGGTCATCTGATAAGGTACACGCCAGGTGCAATTGTATCATACCACGAATAGATAGACAGATCTGTTCGATTGTCATCTTATTGAAATCCCGTCGCCAAATAAAACGTCCTGGAGGCGTGGCTACAGTGACAACGCCATGTCATGGGGGCGTCGAGGTGGCCACAAATAGTCGTATAATAAGAACTAAAAATTGATATCGGGAGTTTGATGAGAATCAGGTCTCGGAACAGAATACACGATCAGATTCCCGTGTGCGCATCCTAATCCTACTGACCGTTATCCTCATTCGTCAACAACAATAAAGATACTAAAGATGTTATATATTCCTATCTTTTGTTATTTTTATTAAGCACAGCAGCAATACAAGACACACGTTGGCAAAGTTTCTTTTATTTACTTTATCATGATTTAGAGCTTACGGGAAAGCGTTTTAAAAGACATGACGTTGCGTCGGATCATAATTGTTATTCTTTTGAAATGAACACTATTAGTATTGCAAACTTTAATGGATACTGTCAGCGTTTTCAACATATGCTATTACTACCGCACGCTACCTGATTGATCCATACATTATATATAAATACAAAGCAAAAATAATCGTGCATGAAAAGAGATATTTTGTAACTGATATATTTTTGCAATGGAAGTCTACTATCATGAATGAAAGAAAGTTATACAATGCATGTAAAATGCAAATGGAAGTTTAAACTATAAATATATACAGATATAGATTACAGCACAAGATAGCTCTAAATAATTCACGCCAGGTACGGTTATTGTATTAGAAAGACAAAGGCTCGTCAGACTTAAAAACTAAAATAAGTATAAGAGGTCAATGAATCATTGTGTAGTCTGTATATGTATATTAAGGTAATTTTTAAAAGGGAATACATATAACGGTGTAATGAGTAAAGCGGTTTCCAGTGGAAACTGCATTCGCTACAGTTTACACCGTTACATTGTATTGCCATCTATAAATGACCTTAATATAAAATAAATATATATTCTTGAAAGCGTGATTTTTTCGTTCAGTTCTTTCTCTCTCGATTGTCCTGTGGTCAGATGAAAAGGACGTGCTTTTCAATGTGTGTTTTGGGGGTAACCTTTGCAGATGCTATTTCGAAATAATAACCATCCATGAGAACAAGGAAAGTTAGATATCGTAGTACTATTTTTATAAACACAACTGTAGCTGTACCATCAAAGCAGACGGCAAGTTTTTAATTGTTTATATCTATTGAATATTTCTATATTGCGCAGGTGCGCGTTTTCCTGATTGATAAGATGAAATAATATAATTAAGAAAGGTGCTTTGACATCAAGAAATGTAAAGAAAAATATGAGATAATTAAAAGAAGTGTGTTATAGAATCATCTACCTTATGTTTGCATAATTAAAAATGAAATATTCTTAACCGCCTTTTTTATTCAAACATATTCGATTTAATGAGTGAAGATTTTCTGAATTTGTAGAAATTTGGTTTTTGTGTTTCTTCCACATTATATATTGCATGTACGTTTTCTCAACCCATATTATTAATTACACATGGAAATCATAGATGTAACTAGGTTAAAATAGCCTTAATATTTATATATCATAACTATTACTGAAGTTTGCTTTTATTTCACTTCAATATAGACTTAATTGTCCTTCCTTTTTAATATAAAATAGTTTATATATATATATATATATATATATATATAAAGTCGAGAAAATAAATGGAAAAATGATATCTTCAAATGATATCCTCTCTTCAATGCTTGCTATACGAAATAGAGCAATAGTCTTGGTAGATAATTGATGAAAGTTGAGCATTTCTACGACAACGTTAAAATTAAGATTGCTCTGATTTTTGCAAAATCCAAATACATATGCTCTCGAAAGAATAACAATAGGGTATATGTAGTGACATGTGGCGGCCTAAATAAAGGCTTCTATTCCAACGCTAAATAACTCCACATGTTTTTACTGGCATCATTAAACATTAACTACAGTTACTTTTTCAGAAAAGGGTGAATTATTTAATAAAAGAGATGAAGTAGGGATTAGCAGTTCACCTTAAATAAATATAGTAGCAAATAAGGGCATATACGATTAAAAATGTTCTATTAGGAATCCTGAAAAATAATCATCAGTTTATATAAGCATTTCCCTTAGTTAAACATAACAATAATAGCCTAAATAGTTAAGTATATATATAATTCTAACACTTTTACGAAGTGTAATTGATATTTTAATAATACTTAAGCAGATAAGAAAATAAGGAACAAACTCTATGTCTGCATTTTGTTTTGAATGCTGACACATGTTATGTTATTTTGTCTAAGTGAGTATGCGTGGACAAATATGTGTGTGTAATTTTTACTGTTGATATATCTGTCAATCTTTGTGTACGGGGTTAACTATTTTTAATAACTTGTGTGGGTTTGGATAATATAGTGAGCTTATATGATTAGTCAGTGACATATATGCGTGTTTGTATGATAAATTCTCTATAGGCTTGATTTGTTGGTAAACCAGGTCCTGTATTCAACGTGTCTATGTATGTGGGAATGTTTGTTGTGATATATTGGTATGCTTGTTTACATGTGTTTAATTGTTATATTATGAAGAGTCATGTATTCTGAAAACGTGTAAAGTAAGCTAGTATGGATTATGAACTGGGTGAAAGAAATCGGATGGAGTGCAAAGTAGGTGCACATATAATTTGGGACAAACAAACATGTTCCCACGGTGAATAATTCTGAGAATCATAACACACTGGATGTGAGTTGGCCGAGATGAATTACTAGGATCAAAAAGGTTACACACAAAGCGATATTGAGTTCTGTCATGGCATTGGATGAAGGGTTAAAGGGCTCTGACGTCACAGATCCTTGGTGAGAAATTAGCTTTTGAGAGTTCACCATGGAGGCGCGAGATTGACACACGTCCATAAACTGAGCTCTGCAATGCGTAGTGTCCGGGTGACATCGCCAGGGCGAGACAAGAATATAGCCGATTGCCTCCGTCACATTCCACACACAGTATGAAAGTAAAGGAGAGCGTGTTGAAGGAATTGACGAGTGGCAATCTCTCCGATTGAAGTGTTAAATAAAAGGATAGAATCTCTCTCAAAAGGCTTGCCTTCGAGCGGTTTTGTCTCCCGTGCACAAGGACAGAGTTTGCCAAAACAAAACAGATACCCCACCACGATCACGAGCCAGCGACGGAGATGGGTGTGCAAGCAAACCCACGACCAACAGTGAGGCAGAAATCTGTAAGTTAACTTTTAATATTGATTTAAAACGTAAGAACGATTCGGAACATGTTAAGGACATTATAAGTTTACAGCCAGTTTTATATATATATATATATATATATATATATATATATATATATATATATATATATATATATATATGTATATATATATGTGTGTATATATATATATTGACTCAGAAAATTGAGTGTGTCTTGCCAATAACAGATGATAGGATTCCCTAGATGGATTGTTTCGATTTCGCTTGTGATAATGTTATAGATCAAAATAAGTTTGTTGCCATTTTTTATCATTGTGAAAATGTGTTTCACGTATGTAACAAAAAATCGGGGATCCCCAGAACTTGTGGAGAGATTGTAAAAATTAACCACAGTAATTACTTTCAGAATATTCTGCACGGAGTGTAATGACGTGAGTGTAAAATATTTTATATTATCAAGAACTGAAAATGAGAATGAACCTGAGGGTTGCATCGGTGCATCATGTAACTTTACATTTGTGTAGTAAAAAAATAGTCCAAGGAGTTATATGAACAGGATGTTCGGAATGCTGTATGCAAATGATTTATTAATAAAATGTGAAACAAAAGATAGTTAATTAGTGTTATGCTCCTGTTTCGGGGCCGGAATGAAAACACGGTGTTTAGGTATAGTAAGTATATTGGAGAAAGGTATATACAACAGAGAAAAAAGAAAAGTGGACCACCTGTCCTGACTGCCAGTGTAGACCGGGGGTGTGCAACACTGAGTAGAGTAATGCTTCCAGTATTTATTGAGAATGGGAGAGTGCCATGTAAGTCATAGGTCGACATCCTCAGGAGTCTAGAATTGTTTCCTTTTTGGATTGATGCTATTCTGAAGTGGCTTGAGATAGCTGTATGTCGAAAGTGTTTTTTTGGTAGCCATAAACTCCTCCCGAGTAGTGCTGTCGGTTACTTCAGATAGTCGTTCCTTTATTTCGTTTATGTCTCTCTTATGAGAGAACCGATGGTCTCTATCAAATTTATATTTCATATCTTCCAGCATTTAAATTTTAGATGTCTAACTTTGGAACACATCTACACATTTAGAACAAATGTCGCCTTTACTTAAACATTCAACTTCCAGACAACCAATCTTATATTTTATAGTGTTTAGTTCTTCAAAATACTCTTTGATTTGTAACTTTAGTAATTGTAGATCTTTAACTCTGAGTTTACTCTCATTAACATTCTACTGGTTATTCTTTCAGTTTCGTGGTCGCTTATTTCAGCGTGTATTTTGTTTTCCTATAAGATTTCATTTCTATGATTTCTTCTGGCAATTTATTTTGAGTCTATTTCATTCGATTAATGGTTGAAACAAAATCCTTTGTTTGTTGTTTTCCTGAACTGATCGTCAGATATAAATTCTTCTGGCAAGAATTTTTCGTCGATAATCCCCATGGTCTGAGTAATTAAATAAGGTCCACGTTAAATAC
>OY744523.1:125838458-125883458 GCA_963556195.1 Sepiola atlantica
CGTGGAAGAATAAACGAAAGAAATTATTCGCGAAAATTAACGTCAATATTATTTTCTTAAGATTATCATTTGATGGTTTATGAGAGTGATGTTTGGAAATCATGCGCATATTCTCAGAAAAGCAACGAGCAAAAAAAAAGACACCGAGCTAGAAATGAAATATGCTGACATTATGAAGAAAAAATAAATTGAAATAATTCTCAAGATAATTAACTTACAACTGCGTAGCTTGAATTTGAAAAAAAAACAGTGTTTTGAATAATAATGATTATGGCCCGAGGAATCATATTAGTGATGTGAAGTGTTAACTTAGCAATTCGAGATTAAAAAGTGTAATTATGTTTGCTTTACGAAACGATTTTAGAAATGTTGAAATAATATGCAAATAAAAACCCTGCATAAGGAATATGACCGCTGATCACGGCATCAATCAAATGTATTTCTTCACAAATTACACCTTTTTATTAGTTTGAATAAATAAAAATAATATATAAAACAAAAATATAGTCTCGATATCTAAATGCGTGTATACTATACATTTACTAATATTATATATGTGTGACTCTGAACACGTATCTATCTTATTAGTTATCTATTAATAACGGAGATGATGTATCTGTCTGAAGCTGAAACTATATTATTAGTTTTGATCGCTCTTGTTATATCTACTTATCAGCTCTTATATATACCCATTCAAAAACTTCCCCAAAATTCACGCGTCTTTCAAATTTACATAATTAATTTGTGCTAAACCTTCTAATAAATTAATATTCGCAAATATACATTCATGATGGCTTTTTCATGATTGTCAGATGTATTTAAATATTTTTCTCAATACTAATAATCTTAATAAAAGTATAAATAGAATTAATTAAATACATTGTTTTATGTTAATCGATATAATCGAGTTACGTAAATGAATTAGATTGTAATGGAATAGGGTGGAACAGTTGACGTAAACTGAGTATTAAATATTACGTTCATTTCGAAGGAACACAAAGTTATATTTCAAGAAAGAGAAAGCGAGAGAAAGAGAGGGAGAGCGAAAGAAAGAGATGGCGATAAAGAGAGAAAGAGATACAGATAGACACAAGACAGGGCGCCTTATTTGATTAATAGCATGTAAACAACACATTCACTGAGATTTATCGTACGAGTCGCTAAGAAAATCATGTATTTACTTTGATTGTTTATTTAAACATTTTGGGTTTGTTTGTTTTTAAATCTTATTAGAAATTATGTTTTAAAGCACAAATGTATTGAATCAAATTGTTTAATTTTAAAAAATAATTAATTGAAATATTACTATTTTTTTGTAAAAAAAAAACCAACAACAAACACATTGTACTGAACAATTAAATAAAAAAACTAGCAAAAATTTGCGACCAGAGGGAGCATATATTTGCTTGTTCTAATTATGGAGAAGTGGTATTTGTCTGAAGCAGAAACTATGCTGCTACTTTATTTCAATGATCAATTTACAAGGGTTGTGTAATGTATTTTCTATATTCATGATACATCTTCTCAGGTATTACCTCCTCCCATTTTTAAGGGGATGGTAGTGTTGTATCTGTTATGTTGTCATGTGACCATCATCCCAGGTATGACGTCCTCCTTTGGGTAGTTAAAAACTATTCCGTAGTAATAATACCGTCATAAAAGTGATTACTGTATCTTTTTTTGGTAAGGAAGTAGTGTAGTATATATTCTGTTGTCATGAAACCAGTCTCCCAGGCATTACCTTCTCCTTTGATGGCAATCTAGTATATGTGCTGTGCTCATGATAACATCATCCCAGAAATTATATTGTCCTTTCTATGGTGCAGTATATGTTCTGTGGTCATGATTATATCTACCCAAAGATTACTTCGTCAGTTGAAGAGGGAAATGTAGTATCTGTTCGTCATATATACAAGTAAAATATGCGATCAGAGGGTGCTAGTGCTACTAAAACTCATTTTATTCTGCTTAAATGTTATATTGTTACCTAATAGACTGTATGACGTAATCATTTTGTGAGAAAAATGAATGTCATATTGGGGCATAACAGGGTACAGCGGATGACATCACCATTGATGACGTCATATTTTAGTGAACATTTTTATCTTGACGTTTTGTTAGATCCTTTATCGAGACGACCTGTGACCCGAACATCTTAACCTTGGGGTTACAGTATACTACTAAACCTCTGTGGATCTTGCTTGCTTATTTGTTTGTTTCTATTGTGTACATTGGATGACGTCTTCTTTTTTTGCAGTCATCGATTTAAACAGAGGTAAAGATTACCGTGCACAGTGAATGATATAATTAAAAAATGACATCAACCATTAGCACATAAGGATGAGCGATCGCCGAGTTGAGTGGATGACGTCACGAAATGGTGAGAGTATCCATCAAAAGAGAGAGAGAGGGCCAGGGGAAAAGGAATATGTATGACGTTTTATCAAGAGGAACGGTTACCCGAATCGTCTAGATACTTGAAGGTCTATAACACATTTAAGATTCCGATGAGCTTACTTGCTTGTTTCCTTGCACATCGAACGTTTTAAATGGTTGTAGCAACATCATGCGTCAGAGTAAAAAGAGGTAAAAAATGAATACAAGAGTAATTGATAACATGGATGTTATAAGTGATAGGAAATTGTGTTTTTGCGCGTTTACTACAATGCTCGTGATCGTTTGGTCGTCTTCATTCGGTTATTGCTTTCGACACTGGCTGTTGTATCGGCGACTAACGTAGTTTCTGTCCGAATAATATTAGAATTTATTTTGACGTAGTTTAAATGATACTTGATTTTTCTAGGAAATGATAGATTGGCAATCAGAACTCTGTGCCTGACCAAATAAAGATATATTCTGACGATCATAATCCACAGACTAATAACAAGCTGACTCAGGCACAAAATCCTATCTCTTTATATGTGTTGCTCAGAATATATATATATATATATATATATATATATATATATATATATATATATATATATATATATATAATATATATATATCAATGCATTTTCCTTTCACTAGTCGAACACTTTGATGACGGCTGGCTTCAAATAGGTGTCATCTCTCGCTGATTTGCCAGGTTGTTCATAACGGACGTGTAAGCTAAGGCGTCGTAATTTGAGTTTTAAATATAACTCGTGTTCCGAGGGTTTAGTACAGCGACTGGTATGAATACTCTACTCTACACTGACGATTCTGAAAGGATGAGACGTACACATATGTAAATAAAAACAAATATATATATATATATATATATATATATATCAAATACTTCTCCTGCTTGAATCACACAGAGATCACTAAAGAGTTTTACCGATTGTTTAATCACTAGCTATATAAATGTACGTACCAGGGGGTGTATTAATTAAAGTGGTCATAACTCCTCTGGAATTCCAAGTGTCTCTTAATATAAATATTGAATTTAGAGTTTAAAAGGCAATAAACTTTCGACGTTGATAAATCAAATTTCGCCTAGTCTCCTTTCTTAACCAAATATTTTCCTATAGCAGGCCTGCGTTCTGTAGCATTCATATATAAATAATGAACATAAATCATTTTACATGTTTTCAATGACATGGACTACGTCTATAAGCATGTCAACCAATCTTGGTAACCAACCATTGACAGCAGTATTGAACAGTCGAGAGAAAAGGTTCACAAAACTGGAAATATAAAGCAGGCTAGCTTTCCCAATGGATATCACAGACTCCGCATTAAAATTGATTCGGTAAGATTAAGCAACCCACTTACATTAAGAAAACTTCGACAAAATAACATTATTTCGAAACTGCTAGCATAGTTTTAATTAACACAAACTCGTGTATGACCTAATATCAAGTTGAGCGGTCTGTTCTTAATGGAAATATGATATATATATCATTTATTATCAGCTAAATAGATTATAAAGCACGCTGGTCACACGTGGTCGATGAGCATACCTCATTTAGTGTACGCCTCGTAATTATGAAAGCTCCAGTACTGTTTGTGTTTTCCGTACTGGCAATAAATAAATAAATAAATAAAATTATTATTATATATATATATATATATACAACATAGTTAAACTAGTGCAACGCCCGGTTACCCATCCAGTAAAATATATAGTTACAATCACAAAGTGCTTTTTATTGTATAAACTCCTTATACCATATTCGCATAACTCTTCAACTCTTTTAACCTATGAGTTTCAATGTTCCCTGTTTTTTTCTTTTAATCATCCCTTTTTACTTCTATCCTCTTTGCTCACCCACCATTAGCACTCATCATAACTGTTCTTATAACTAACTTTTTGAAATCACATACCTATACGACCCTTATTCCTCTACACACTCATTATTTAATCTTTCATCAAATATTTTTTAACACACTCATATTCTGCGACAAATTTGCGTGATAAAAACGAAATATAGGATTTACAGAAGAATGATGCTGTATTTTACCTTTTGTCTGCTTATTATATTATTATTATATGTACCAACGCATTCTCTGGGATAGTGATTTCGTTCAACAAACCTTTACACTAGTAAATATGATGAAATCCTCCTATCTTAGGCAAGATTACTTTTATTGTAGTGTAGTGTAAAGAAACTTCATTGTTGCTTTTATTTGCAATGTCAATTTGCCTCGGGAAATGTGAAGGGTAACTAAGTACAATCTCGAGATGAAAATAGCGTGTGAATAAAATAGTTGTCGCGTCTATATATTTAGATTTCGTTTCTTCCACATTAAATACTTTGTTTGTTACCGAAAACTGGCATGCTATTCTTATTTGTGCTATCGGTCGTTCTCTTTATAATTTATACCTGTTCCACACGGACATTTTATATGGTAAAATGCTTCCTTTTATAAAGGTGCTCGCATGTTCTTAACAAAGAACATAAATAGCGTAGAAATACATTCGTCTATCGACCGTTCAGCATGCAAACGACCCAAGAAATCAGATAACGCGTTTTTCTTCATGTCTTAACTTCAAACTAATTGGATATCAAACGAACATAAAACAATTAAGATTAAAACTGTATGTTCTAAGATAAATATTAATAATACAAACGTGGTATATGTGCGTTTTTTTACTGGCCATTTAAAACAAAACCATATACAATACTAAAACACAAGTTTTCTCCGATGAAAGTATACAAATAATCGGATGACTATAATATTTTTATATGAGAGAATGTTACAATAACAGTGTGGGGCCTGCGTTCGCGCGAAACTCTATACATAGCAAATACAACTTCTTACTTTATTTATTATTTAAAATTAAAATTGATAAAAAGATTTTAAATAAAATATTAAAACGATACTATGATATTCGCGATTATAATTAAATGTACACATGCACTCTTTATTTCTGAGCAATGCCGGGTTTCTTGCTACTGAACAGTAAACGAATCGTATAAGACTTGTTAAAAGAATGAATAGTAATGGATGTGTTAAAAGGATACAATAGTTATTGCTTAAAGATGGTATGGTAAGCTTGAAAGCGATGTATGCTTAGCTAGATAAATTCGTTGTGTGGAAACGTTCTTTTTTAAGTCAACAGTAAGTATTGTTGTAAAGTCGTAAGAACTTATTACGCAACAAGCCGGCCGGTGATCATTGGAAATACAGTTAATATTTCGATATTTTAAATAATCTACGCTGTTCGTAGTTAACGTCATTCTCCGTAGATCCAATGCTTGCTGGAGCTACGAAGAATAACAGCCGATATATGATTACGCGGTAAACACCGTCAATACAAACAACCAAGTCTATCATCAAATCACCTGGCCCGTTTTTTGCTCGGTTAATACTTGGTAATAAAAGTACCCCTTCGAAGTGGTTGAACGGTTACCAACGCAGACTATGTATATAATATGTCAAGTTCAATTTCTGTCAGAGCTGTGGGGTCACTTTCTTTAATACGGTTAGTAAAGGTAGGAATCCAGATAGCCTCCGTAACATAAATTAAATAACTAGTTGAGCTTAAATTTGAAGGTTTCGTAAGGCAAGCTAAGCAATAAAACTAGTGCTACTACGGTTATCCCAGCCTTAGTTCAGATCAGATTTGATTTATTTCTACCACTGAACCGGGTGAAGCAGTAGTATAAATGTGTCAGATGATTGTGCAACCCGTGCTTGCGTGAGACGTGCCCGGAAGTTTCTGATCTGGAACCATGTAAATATTATTAGTTCCTTTTCTTCTAGCCATAAACATACGTGCCAACTAAATATGAGTTAACAGATGAAAAGACTGTACGTATCACTACATTTATCTATTGTAATAATTTAAATCTTTAAAATAAATAGTTTTTTTCTTACAGTAAAAATAATTTTCAGCAAAATATTCTTTAAATAAATAAAAGGAGTGTCAGTTTTAAGTCGAAAACGACGACAGAATTATATTCATGACTTTTTGGGGCGTGTAAGCTCGGCGTGTTGAGTTCGAGTTCTGTCGACTCTATTGTATGACTTACATTAGTACTCATGAGGAACGTTTATATCCATATATCATCGCGCTAACTATAGATCGAATAGTAGATTAGCCAATAATCTCAGACCTGTTTTAGAAGTAGTAAAGCTCCGAACCAAGACCTGTGCTTATTCCCGCAATGTGTCCAGCCGTCCTGGACTGCTATTGCAACTAGACTAAAGCAAGTTCAGTTCAGGAGATGAACCGTTAAGAAATGTACTAATCATTGTATTTGTATAGAAGGACCTGTTACATTGTGTACCTATTGTCGTTCACTAACTGAAATCAAGCCGTCGTTCTCTGTGGGAAAAATTCATTTTCATTTATCTAAAATCTTAATTATTTGGCAGTCACCAATACTAAATAGATCTCAATTATTTGTAATATTTGATATTGGACAATTTGGCAACCCTTTTTTATGGATGTGAAAGATGGTAACGTAATATAAACAAGGTTAAAAGTGTATTATATATATATATATATATATATATATATATATATACATATATATATATTTATATATATTTGTTGTTTTATGCTTCTTTTCATATCTCTGGTTATCAGCTTAACTCGTAAAAAGCCATCGCAACAGGGATAGATCCCACATTTAAATGATTGACAAAAAGAATAAAAACAAAATATATGAAACATTTATATGACTGTTGTTTTAACAAATATTTACATTTTTGCTTCATTTGGTTTCAAAAATTACATTTTCTAAATGGATACCTCTATTTGCGATTCATATTCGGAGACGGATTTCGAAGTTTTCGTCATTTAGAGATGGCAAACCAATTTTCAAGGACAGCGTCACAGCCTAGCATGCTATCTTCCCAGTAGATGTCGTTCAGTTTCTGAGTAATCAGTAATTTGTATGGATTGAAATTTAGGTATGTATGTAAAATTTTTCTGATTGTTTTATAAGACAATCTGAAGATGGACGCATGTTTGCGGGCTCAAAGCGTACGAACTGGGTAATAGAAAGTATCACATTGTCTGAAATTCGGCCGCTTTAACGTCGGCTAGGTGGTTTTGTTTCACATGCTGAATCTGTATCTCTGAAATTTCGACGTAAAACTGTGTTGATTTTCTATTTTTAAATGCATCATTCCGAACTGACATGTGATCAGCTCGTAAACCTCTCTGTGTTTCAATTACAGATTCCTTATTCTTTAAAACCGTTTCTGAAGAAAAGGTGCGATGTGCACCAGTCTACACCATATGCTAGATGAGGGTATCTATGAAAGTCGTTAGCTAAATGAAAACATAATTTGCACTTGTATTAGTTCACCAGTAACACACATGTGATAGTTTTGAATGTGGAAATAATGTCTACCGCAGTATGTAGCATAAAAACACCAATACAGAGATGAACATATTTTTAATTTCATCGAATTTAATTGTAAGATTTGTTTATTTTATTTCCATATTTCATTTGGTAGTTTTGCTATTTGACAAGTCTAATAAAAAAAAATATCAAATTGCTTAAATGAAAATTTTAGTTTCTTCGAGTTATTTAAATGTCGAAACTTTAAACGGATTTGCTTCAAACAGTAAATCAACATTAATGAGATGTTAAATTTATTCCAAATAAAAAGAACGCCAAGGTTTACAGTAGAAATTAAACATGATATGACGAATTCGGTTTCTTAAAAATACAAAATATCATCACATAAATTCAATATGGAATATATATTTAACAATACTGAAATAAAGGTTTTAATCACGAAACCTCGGAGTTGCATCGACTATTTTCGGAAATTTACAAGAAAAGGACTCAAATAAATATGAATTGAATATAAGTTTCGTTTCAGTTGACAATTAAGGTTAATATTACTTGTTTAATTGCAGAATTTAGACATCAACTAGATCCATGGTTCAAGCAGAATTGTACCGATTGCATTTGGAAGTGTTTATATTGTTTATATATATAAAGATATTTGTTAATTTTTCAAATTTATTCATCATCTACATGAGCGTATTTTTTTATATTGAGCACTCTCCACAGAACATATAGCAGTCGATGTAATTAGATGTATTAATACACATTGGCTATTGACACATCGATCGAATTTCGAATCTGAGCTTGAAACACTCGTTCTTCTAGGTACATTACAGAGCAGTGATCCTGCGAAACCGGCTGTGGATGACTAAATTTTAAATTATTTAATGACCTTGTGCCTAACTAGATTCATCTAAATTTAGAATATTGTATCTTTAAAAAAAACGTTTCGAAGTAATGTGTTTTCCGGTGAACACTCACGCTCGTATTTTCCAGACAGAGAAACAACATCATGGAGAAACATAAACATATTCATAGACAGCGAGTCACCACAACCTATCCAGACAAAATATAACAACATCAAAATAATTTTACTTTTGATGTCAAGAATCATCCGGTCAAGCTTTAAATGCTCGGTACCCTTGTTAAAAGGTGGAAAATTAAATGGCGTCTATTATTCATTGTTTCTATTGTTAAATAAATGTTTGATATCGGTCAAAACTACTTTTTATCTATTTTCCTTTTATCAGACACTACTGGACTAAAACATCAATCGAAATCCTCCATTTTTATGTTTAGATATTCCAATTATGATTTTCATCATTTTCTGTTTGGTGTGTTCTGCATTGTAATGTCGACTTGAAATTATCTTGCATATTCTTTTGATTAACCCTCCAAAAATGCTGTATTTTTTTACTGATCAGTACACAGATTACGAACATCTAAAGCAATTTCAGTTTCTTTGCCGGTTAAACATAAGGATCATTTTTCAGAGAACTATTTTTAGCAAAAATACCTTTTCCTTTCTATTCTATTAGAAACACAATCGCAGATATTTGATATTATAATAGATTAAGAGAGAATTCTGTCGTTGTTCGAAAATGAAAGTATTTTTGACATATTATATGAAGCTGTCAAAGTCACAAACACCAAGCACTAAACATCTTTTTTGCAGTATAAGGTGTCGCATACTATGAAGTGTATAACGACTTAGATATGACTGCCATAATCACGCTGACACAACGTTTTCTGTTAGATCAACGAAGTCAAACAACGTTGATCCTGGACAGTACCTGATGTGTAACCATTTGGGAATTCTAGGGGTCCTATGTGGTAACGGCGACAACTGTCTTTAAAAAGAAACTGCAAAAACTAACGTCCTTAAAATAATCTCCCTTTAAAAAAGATATACATGCAATGGGTGACAACTTGTGGATTTAATATTTCCTAGACCACTCCTCGTTTTGAAGAAACTAACTCAATCCGTCAAAGGAGAATGCCGAACAAGTAAAGCAGGCTACCAGAACTGGCGAGGCTACATTGTATCAATTTCACAACGAGCACCCTAATCATTGCAGACGTCTCAACAAATATCACTTTGTACACCTCATCGAGATGTATCTGTAACTCAAATTTTAACTCCGTAGTATCTATACGGCAAAAGTTATGCGCGTACATAATATCAGACAACCAACATACAGACGTAATATTGTGTTTTATTACAATAGATTAAAACATCGTTTTCTTTCGAGCTAATAAATACCGCCTTTCCTTAACAGTGTACTCGTTATCACAAGTCTCGTCAGCCATACATTGTAATTGAAACATGAGTCGATATTTATCAGTTTTCCATATTTTCTTCTAACGGTTTGCAGAACGGTTGGGGGTCTTGCTAAAAGTGATTGAAATAAAATGAGTCCAAAAAAGAAACAAAATCATGCATATATAGTTCTTCAGTTTCGATTCGGTGTCTCGTAACATCTGCATTTATTGAAAACCGCAGATTTAATAAACAATATGAAAGCAAGCTAAAGTGCCAGACCGCAAGCGATACATGTTATTGCATAATGTGTCTCCTTTTGCAGTTAATGTGAGAACCTTTCTATATTTCTACAACCGCTTTTTGTTAGTTCTTGTTTGTCACGCTATATCTATGGAAACATACAACATCATATCAACATATAATACAAAGATAGATTTGTTTATCTACAATGGTGAACGAATGCATGTATGTCCATATATAAGTCGATGTTCGTGTGTTTTTGTGTTATAGAATTCGATATATTAAAGTTCAACGTTAAAAAGTTTCAATAAGGATTAACTCATTCATGGAATCTAAAGAGACCACTGGAAAGATCCTTCAGTTTAAAACTGGTCACTAGAGGCAATTATCGGTTAGGTTTAAAAAATACTGAAATATATTAGGACTCAAAAAAACAACATCATTTTAAATAGATTTTCTTCGTTACATAAAACAAAAATAAAATAAAACGAAGGATATCTAAGTGAAGAACTCATTTAAAAATGCCTTAACATTTAGATAGCATTTTTTTGTATATTTTAGATCTAAAATAATTAAATACGAATGGAATTCGTTAAAGTTATTTGTTCGGGGTGTATACAATTATTTTAATTTTAGTCTAGATGGCATAAAGATCTCGCTAAAAGTCTGGCCAAGAACCGAACCGATTGAAACTCCTTCAATTTGCGTGTGAATGGTTCACGTTAAGTCATAAAATGGTATTTTAGTGGTGCAAAATTACATTAACTTTTTAGTATATTTTTATTAATTTTAAGTGGAGAAAGTTACGAGATATATGTATTGTAGGCTTTTTACTTCAAGGGAAGCAATGATTTCGTTGTCCGATTGTTTGGTTTGTAGGATTTGTAATAGTTCTTGCGGCGACTATACGCTATAGTTACTAGGTAGATCTGGCTGGTAAGCTCATTGAGGGTTTTTCGTTAGGTAATGTATGGGTGTTGTAATTTGGGATACGATAGGCTGGAGAGGGAGATTAGCTTTATGTATCTAAACTGTTCCGTATAAAGAAGTTTTTAATCACCAATTATTTAGGGAAGTTGGTAATTATTCATTTGTGCGTTATTGACAGTGATAAGTCTGTTAATCGGTATATTTTATATATTAGTAGGAGTATTGTGAATTATTTTAAATGTTATGTGGTCATCAAGAATTGTTTAAATTTGGTGTGCTTATCGGATTCAAAAAGTACTAAAAATATGTGTGTTTTGTCGACGTTTTTATAATGATATTTAGTGTGTTGAGGAGATCATTAGCGGCATTGTTAAATAAGAAGTTAATAATCGATTGAATTGTTGTTTTTTATCAAGTCGAATATTTAGAGAGTCTGCTTTTAGGAGATCACATACGTCGGGATATGTTGTAATTTTATTTTCTGTTTCTAGTTTAGTTATGTCTTAATATAATAATTATATTTCCGCTTTTATGTTTTGATGGCTGAATCGATTAAAAATGTGTCAATTAGGTCCCAAATTTAGGAATTCGTGTTGGCGGTCTGTAAGTCCGTTGTCAGATAAATGTATGTAGCGTTGTCTGTGGTTAGGTACTAAAATAGATCCCTTCTATAGCGAGTTTATTTTTTAAATTTACAATCACTACCTTATCCCGCCTCACGATCATGTATCTTGTAAATTATTGCTCAATTTACCAACATCTACTACAACATAAATGTTCGATTTAAGACAAATTGTAGGTAATAACACGCAAATGATAAATTCTGAAAACAATTTTTAAACATTTTAAATACTGGAACCCATCTATATTTAAAACAAGTTACCCATTGTTTATAACATTACGTATGAAACCAGTAACAGCATTTTAAAAATCAATAATAGAGGCAAAACCACCTGATGTGTTTATTAATACATTAAATAAATGAAAAGAATTGTGGAATACAAACAGTGAAGTCAAATAAATGCCCATTTTCGACACCAATAGACACACACCAAGAAGTTTCATCGAATGTGCTGAGCGGTTGGTAGGCCGGGAGCAGGTTCAAGACGTTTATACGAATAATGGTGATGGAGAGGCGCTCGTACACCCTAGTCAATTCACAATTGCCCACGGTGTGGCGCGTCATTGACAGGCCAAGGCTGCTGAGGAAGTGGCGTGTGGCGGGTCTATGACCCCACTCGTCTACACGGCAGTCCGTTGAAACTAAAATCTGTCTAAGTATTTTAAATTGCTTAACGCAATCGAATTTTGCCATGTGATGCTATTTCTGGTGTATCGTCATTTAAATTGGTAACGTCTTTCCTTAAAATAGCGAGTTCGATCTTTTTGGCGTCTAACTAACTTCATGTGCGCGTTCTTTCTCCCTTTCGAAATACTTTGCTTCTCTCCAGCTTTTTTGTTAATTTGTTATTGTCAACTGAAGATGATTCGATAAAGAATCAGAAAACGTTCGTGATACAGTAGTTTTTTTTTTGATTTAAAAACAAAAACGGTTATTAGAAATAGTGAAAAAAAATTAAAAATGTATATTTAAAAAGAATTCTATCATTTTTACCAATGTTTTCTTAAATGAATGAATGCTGCCTAAGTACACACTATATATATATATATATATATATATATATTAGTCCAATTTCTAAACTCTACATACGAATTTATTTCTGCTCCAGAAGTAGAACTGTGAAGTGAACACTCCATTACTTCGTGACTGCTATCGGATACCGAGCAAACCCCGGAACTTCGACATCGTATGTTGGATTTTCCATTGGGTTAAAGTTGATAAGTTGATGGAATTTCATGTCGTATTTCCGTTTCGTTAAATTGAATTCAATGTATAATACTTACCGAATAAAAAATTTTAAATCAATTGTTTGGTGCAATTGTTTTCAATTTCCTATTCCTATTTACCAATGAACGTTTGTAATTACATTTGAAT
Source organism: Sepiola atlantica (assembly GCA_963556195.1). Classification (NCBI taxonomy): domain Eukaryota; kingdom Metazoa; phylum Mollusca; class Cephalopoda; order Sepiida; family Sepiolidae; genus Sepiola; species Sepiola atlantica. Next base: position 125,851,630 of record OY744523.1, read on the forward strand.
GAAGGGAAAACGGTTTTTATTCTAAAATGACGAATTAGTAAAATTGATTCCACCGAACCGAAAGCTTTGTACAGTTTTTATGTTATATTACGAAGATTAAAATGATATAATCATGAAAACAAAACTGGTGTCTAGAATCGCTATTCTAATGTTGATCAAAATCCATGACGCGAGTTTAATTCCAGAATATTTCTGAAATTAAAAGCTTTAGATGCAAGGGTCTTCAGAACAAAGTGAAATTCAGGGAATCGTATTTAATGGTTGTCTTATGACTATCGAAACACATCCAATGAACATTTAATATATTTTAAATTAAAGTTGTGCCTATATTATACCTCCTAAAAATCCATTGAAATATCCCAAAGAAACTGAAATTACGAGAATATTTATAATACTTATTGTTTAAATTTAACAAAATTCTAGTGTATCTGAATTTTCACAATTGACATCAACCCCTATTTTAACCATTTTGCACGAAACTAAATTAAACTAAATATATCTTATATTGTCAGTTGTTACATCTAACAGCTGATGGAAAATTTATGATAATCGGGTAATCGATTCAGGAAGCAATCCTCTACATATAATATGCAAACATATACACATAACTTACTCTATATAATAGATATACACGACGATATGTATGAAGATAGATATGTTCATATGTCTGTATTCTCTTTTAATGAAGTGGTCTGAGAGAAGATCTTTTCACCATAGTGTCAGTTTTTGTGTTACTTGATAGAAACTGCTTTGTCTATATTTAATAAGCGTAATGTTGCGTAACATACAAGTAAGGCATGCATGAATTTTAAATGTCAACATATGTTTAGGTCAATAACAACATTAAAACAGTACACATAACCAATTATTTTCACTTTGGTGAAAACAGCATGAAGACTTACTTAGTACTCGAATCAACACATATTCAAAGGCGAACAGATACGCATCTCTATCATTAGAAACAGTTAGAAGGAAGCAGATTTAAAATAATTCAGTTGGTATTGTAATTGACATAGGAAATTCTGACACCCTGCCGATACCAACCATTCAGATAACATCTGGGTAAGTCTGTTCTTTTAGATTTATTTTCCAAGAAAATCTTCTTCATAGCTGAAACCATAGTGTGCAGGCACATTGTTAACCCATCTGCTCAAATGAGGCACGATTTTACTAGAGTTTGTTCATTCTATAAACTAAATACAAAAGCACAGTTGTCATATTTAAGTAGTACATATTCCGTATATGTAAAATATGTCTTTAAATGTAAGACCAAAATGTAAAATGATTTGATGTGTTTATGCGACACAATTTAAAACAAAGAGTCCACCAATGTTGATTAGTGAGAATGTCTTAAACAAGTTATTAAATACATGTTAGCCGAAAATAAAGATGGGGGGGGGGGGCTCTAGATCTTTTATCTCTAGCTCTTATGTCCCGAATGACGGACAACTTAATGCAACTTGTCATCTATCCATCTCGTCATCTTTGCTAAATACCCCCATTAAAGGACAGTTTACAGTGAATCCACGCGTACTAAGTAGATGGTATTCTCATATTTAACTTTCAGTACTACCCAATGTTTTCTCTAATAGTATTTTTGGCAAAGATTTTATGTCACAACATTCCACTATATATTTTGCATTCGACGGCTCGAGAAAGATCTCACTATTTCTCATTCTACTGTCTGAAACGCATCTTCTGCAACTGTGCAGACATTTTCATTCTCAAAAAAGAATGAAGACTGTAAACATTATGCGATTAAATAAGAAAAACGGAGAAAATGATTCACACAGAATCGAAACAATGATCCAGGAGTTTGAAATTCAGAAACACATATACCCTTGGAAGGCTAAAGTTTTAATAGTAATTAACGAACATCAACGTAAAAAGCTCATAGTACACTACAGTAAAGCATTTAAAAAGTTTACTATATCAGATATTTATCCATTACCTCGGGAAACACACAAAATATGACATATTGTTCGTTGAATGTGTAGAGTGCATATCACTCGACACGAATTAGATATCATATGAGCCCTATAGAGCATTCGAAGCTAATGGTAAACTCTACCAGGTATGTAGAATTCCATTTACTGTTACATATAGAGCTGCGTGTTTCCAAAAGGGAATCGATAAGATTATTAAAGTAAATATTCTAAAGATGTATGTACGCCTATGTAGACAATATTGTAATAGTTGGTAATAAACATCAAGCACATGGCTAGAACTTAGAAATAGTTCAACAGATTGATATACGTATTAATATAACTCTAACGTGTACACATCTATAGTCTAAAATGTCAGTCGAATTTCTTTAGTATAACGTAAAACAGCAGCTACTTTGACCCAATGAAGAACATCTACGGTCATGATGAGAAGTGTATGTAACTAAAAACTAAGTTTAGATTCGACGAGTACTTGGATTATTCTCTTACAACTCTCAGGTTTACATATTTAATAACGGCTGATCCATTCGTCTCAATTTTGAATAACAAAAAAACTGAAAACTTCACAGGTAAAGACCTTATAATACTCGGTTGCTTAAATAATGTATCTGCTAGTATAGACTGACGCTTATCAGACTGCCATTGCAGTCGATGTGAATCACGTAAACTGTGCAGTAGCAATTATTTCACTTAGCCTAACCTCAACAGAATAACAGATATTTTGTAGAAATTGAGGTGTGTGTGATAATTGAAGCTCTTCCAAAGGAGTCACATTATCATGCAACACAACATGTTGTGTGATAGTCACAAATCGGCATACAACAAACATGATGAAACGATAAAAAATGGAATTAGTATGTTACAAGTACAAAAATATGTATAGAATACAGAAAACACTGTCCCAGAGTAGATACTCTCTCGTGCACAGTGCAATACACTTACCAACAAAAGAACATCTATAGCATGTGATTGCATTGTTCAATGGAGTCGGAAAAATATGCTAACTATAATGCACAATGGCAGCAAACAGTTCAAACTTAATAAGCCACAAAATGAAATTATCCTCAACAATCAGGAGTGTCAATCTAAAGTTTTCACTAACGTACTGTCACCTTACAAAAATAAAAATCGCACATACCATTAATAAAACAAATCACAACATTTTATTTCTAAGGCGCCACATTCCATTGATCATAATATGGAGGGAAGATTAAACATAACATATCAAACAATACTGAAGTTGACAAATATCGTTATTTATCGATGTCACTTTTTTCGCCTCCCAACATGAGGTAGGTGACACTACATTTCTGTTAATTTTCAACTACATAGGAAATACAGGAACATCTTTAGAATTTAGATATAATTATAATGGCTTTTCGTAAAGTAAGAAATCGTCCATACTCCATTAAAGGCGTTGAATAAATGTGTCCATTATGTGCCCTATGGCAAACAAGCTTCTATACAACAGAAGCAAGCTGATTGATAAAAGCAACACAACCAATGGAACGACATCGCATTGGTTTTAAGGGATCTATTCATTCTACTTTGAAGAACAGGTATTTACTTAAGGTGCTATATGAGTACTCGCATTACCCGTTTTGCCTAGGCATGTATAAACAAAAATTCAGTAATCGTGTATTTTAGTCAGATATCTTATATATAAAGTAAAGACGTTTTTTCCCCTGTACCTTCGCCTCGAATAGGAAAATAAACTCGAACTCAATAGGTTACTACAATCACTACAACATCAAGCTTATTCGCTCGAGCGTGTTCTTAGCAAACTCTACACTCTTACATCCACCTCGGGCAAATTACTACTTTCGTTCCTCCATCAGTCACTCTCCCCAAAACAGACACCATACAGGTAGTAGCAAGAACATTTCCCTCTAACATTTTACTCCTCCCACGCTACCAGTCTACACCGGACACAACTACACAAAGGATACTTTACACATTTTACAATCTTTTATTTATGTTGCGTTCGTCTTCACATTACAACACAGTAACATACGTTGCACAGAAAACATAACAGACGCTCCCTTCAATACATGTGCCTACGTCACTTCCGTTAAATACGCTTACGCAATCTCATACTCTCAGCCCCGAACAGCGTATACAGTTCACGAAACGCCTGCCACATTCACTACGTTTAAACAGTTATGCCGATTTCCCTTACCGACCTACGACTACTTTAGGTAATACGCCGTTCCTGTTCTGTTATTTACATTATACATCTAACATAAACAACATTACGTTTTCCTTACTTAAAAACAAAATCTTCTACAGAATTTGAACCAACGGAATACGTTAAGAAAAAAAAACCGTTACAGATTAGCCGATTAACATTGCCTAATTCTTACTTCACACTGATTTTACCCATTCTTTTAATGGCTATTCATTTAAATTATACCTAAACATTTAAAAAATAACTGTTCACTATTCTGAGGAATTTTTAATTCCTACAATAAAAAACAATTATTACTTTTATAAATTATTACTAAATAAAATACAATAACAATTGCTTTTTGGGGAAAAGTTCTCTAACCGTTAAATACTTTGAGAAAATAAACAAAACAAAAACAAACCGAATGGATACATTTTTAAAACATAAACAAACCGATTACATACATTTATTCTTTACATTTTTCACATTACCTTACATAAACGACACCAATTACATAACAAATACATAACATTTCATCTCTAAAAAATAAAATAAAAGGATTACGTTTTCCTTACTAAAAAAAAAACAAATAAATTTACTTCTACAGATTTTGACCCACCGTAATACTTTACGAAAAAAACAAACAACGGATTACGTTTAGAAAAAAGAAACGGTTACAGAATAACCGAATAACATTCCCTAATTCTTGCTTCGCACGAATTCTACCCATTCTTTTAATGTCTATTCATTTAAATGATAACTTTTCATTCCCAAAAATAACTGCTTACTATTTGGAGAAACTTTTAATTCGTACAATAAAAAACAAACACATATTATTTTTATAAATTATTACTAACTAAAATACAATAACAATTGCTTTTTTGGGAAAAGTTCTCTAACCGTTTAATACTTTGAGAAAATAAACAAAACATAAACAAACCGAATAGATACATTTTTAAAACATAAACAAACCGATTACATACATTTATTCTTAACGTTTTTCACATTACCTTACATAAACGACACCAATTACATAACAAATACATAACATTTCATCTCTAAAAAATAAAATAAAAGGATTACGTTTTCCTTACTAAAACAAAACAAATAAATTTACTTCTACAGATTTTGACCCACCGTAATACTTTACGAAAAAAAAACCAACGGATTACGTTAAGAAAAAAAAACGGTTACAGAATAACCGAATAACATTCCCTAATTCTTGCTTCGCACGGATTCTTCCCATTCTTTTAATGTCTATTCATTTAAATGATAACTTTTCATTTCCAAAAATAACTGTTGACTATTTGGAGAAACTTTTAATTCGTACAATAAAAAACAAACAAATATTATTTTTATAAATTATTACTAACTAAAATACAATAACAATTGCTTCTCTGGGAAAAGTTCCCTAACCGTTAAATACTTTGAGAAAATAAACAAAACATAAACAAACCGAATAGATACATTTTTCCTTTACGTTTTTCTCATTATTACACTTAAAGGACACCGATTACATAATAACAAAAATGAAAAATTTCAACTATAAAAAGTAAGATAAAAAAATTACTTTTTACTTACTAAAAAAAACAAAGAACTTTACTTCTACAGAATTTGACCCAACGTAATACGTTCGGAAAAAAAAAGGTTATAGATTAGCCGAACGACATTCCATACTTCTTCCTTCGCACGTATTTTTCCCATTCTTTTAATAGCTAATCAATTAAATGATAACTTCTTATTTTCAAAATAACTGTTCACTATTTTGATACAGTTTATTTAATACAATAAAAATAAATATTATTATTTTAATAAATTATTAATAAATAAATTACACTAACAATTGCTTCCTTGTAGAAACTTCCCTCAACGTTAAATACTATGAGAAAATTACTAAAACATACAAAAACAGAATAGATACATTTTTTTTTAATCCAATGTTGGGGGGGGGGCAAATTGAAATCTCAGCGATTAATTAAATAGGCATACAGAGCCCCATTAAAATCCCCCCACCCCCATTATCTTTGTATAGAAATTCCATTTCCGTTGGCTGAAAAGACAAATGGAAAATGAGCGCCACTGAAACACACACATAATTAATGTAACCTGCAGAGCATTACAAATGATATTCGAATGGTCGGGGGGAAATAAAATGACGATTATATAATTATTTTCAATAAAGAAGACTATTCGCGATTTTTTTTAATTGACTGCGATTGAGTGACATGAGTCAAATGCCTAGCAGCGGGGTGTGGCGGGATTGATAGGTTGATGTGGTGGATCTGTTTTGAAAAGTAACAAAATATAAATAAACCGAAAAGAAAAATATTGTATTCGAGGGGGGGGGGGATTAAACACCGAATTGTACAATATACTTAAATCGACAGAAGACTCAGGAATGTGCGGAAAATCCATCAACGTTAATTATACTATTTCGAAAAGTAAAACAAATAAAACTAAACCGAAATAATAAAAAACATGTATTGGGAGGGGGGGGGGGGAATTGCCTATTATATGATTGTTTATAATAATAAAGACTATTCTCAATTTTTAAATGACTGCGATTTAGTCACATGAGCAAAATGCCTGGTGGCGGACGATAGTGGCCGTGAAAAGTGCTGCCCGTTTTATGTTACGATTCACCTTCTGGCGAGCAAATGTATGGGGCGATTAGATATAACTCTTTCTCAAACACTAAATTAGAGATTGTTCTTGCATTGCAAAGCATGCTTCACAGAGAAAATGTATATATCCAACAATTTCAGATGGCGATGGAGCATAATGGAGGTGCAACAAAAATTGAGATCCTCTGACATAGATTTAGTTATCAGTGTGGAAATTCCGGATCCAGTAGCAGATCCGCCTTTACATGATATCATTAGGCACCATATGATTCATGGACCATGTGGAAAAATAAACAGATGTTCACTCTGTCTCAAAGATGGACACTGCAGTAAGAGATATCCCAGACACTTCTTGAGTGAAACTCAATCGGATACAAATGGCTACACACAATATCGACGACTATCTCCTTTAGCTGGAGGTTTTGAGATGACAGTTACCCTACCTGGCAACATAACAGTTCCTGTAGACAACCGATGCGTTGTACCACATAATAAACTGCTTTGTAAGATTTTTAATGCACATATCAATGTTGAATATTGCAACAGCGTGAAATCAATAAAATACATTTGTAAATATGTAAATAAAGGTAGTGATCAAGATACCTTCACAATTGAAAGTAATGCTCATGATGAAGTTAAGAGATACGATACGGGACGTTACATATCAACAAATGAAACCATTTGGAGAATACTTAACGTTCACATACATGTATATCATCCCCCAGTTATTCACCTATCAGTTCATCTAGAAAATGGACAGCGGATATACTTTACTGAAAGTACTGCGGCAGATAGAGTTGCAAATCCACCTTCAACCACTCTAACAGCTTTCTTCAAATTGTGTCAAACAGAGTTTTTGGCATGTACACTTTTGTACTCAGAAGTTCCACTTTATTATACCTGGGACACAAAAACTAAGGTATTCAAGCAACGATTACAGGGTAAGCCAGTTCCAGGCTATCCGTGCGTTAATAAAACAAGTTTTGGGCAGGGTATGCACCGTGCATCCAAATCAATTTCACTGCTTCTGTTTGAGACTGCTTCTACACAATGTTAGAGGTACACAGAGCTCTAATGACCTAAAAACGATCAATGGTCAAGTTATTACTACATTCAGGGATGCATGTAGTGCACCGGGACTACTTGAAGATGATAACCACTGGGATGCTACACTACAGGAAGCATCTATATCTGATTCTGCAAACAATTTGAGACATTTGTTTGCGATCATGTGCAGTGTCTCATCCAAATCGACTTTGGGATGTACACAAAGAAGTTTTTACGGAAGATTTCCTTCTTAGGAAACGCAATCAACAGCCTCAAGTTGATATAAAACTTTCGGACGACATCTTCAATATGGCTTTAGTACATATAGAAACTTTGACTTATAGGATGAATTGTAAAACACTGACAAAATTGGGTCTTACCTCACCTAATCGATCTAATACACATCCGGTCATTACTGCATGGACGCGTGAAATTAGTTATCAAACTCATGAGCAAGCATCAATTGTTCGAGATGGTATCGCACAACTAAATAATGAGTAAATTCATATTGCAACCACTCTTCTTCCTGGTGGTAGGAAAGCTCACTCCACATTTAAGTTGCCATTATCCTTAACAAAAGATGCTGATCCAAATTGTCAAATAGAAAGAGGATCAGATCCAGCTAAAGTTTTACAGAATTGTTCCTTGATCGTATGGGATGAATGTAAAATGGCACATAAACAAGCGTTCGAGGCTCAAGATAAAACATTGCGGCATAACACTTTTATTATCAGGTGACTTCCGACAAACGCTTCCTATTGTTCCATGTGGAAGTCCCGCTGACGAGCTTAATGCTTGCATTAAATTGTCATATTTGTGGAAGGACATTAAGACTGTAACGTTATTTACAAACATGCGTGTACATCTCAATAGTGACCCAATGGCTGGTGAGTTTGTCTCCCTACTCCTAAAAATAGGTGATGGCAAGCTTGCAACAACCAACAATGGCACGATTGTTATTACTCCAGGTATTGGCTCAATTGTTTCATCACTCACACAACTTAGTAGCAAAGTTTATCCAAATATAGCCGAAAACTATGTGCATCGTGAATGGCTAACGGAAAGAGCAATTCTAGCTACTAAATATGACATGGTACATGTCATCAATCAACAACTGCTTGATGAAATTCCAGGTGATGAACAAACTTTCACTTCTGTGGATTCTTCTCTCGATGACGACCAGGCTGTACAATACCCTACAGAATTTTTAAATTCATTAGAATTGCTTGGTATGCCAACACACAAATTAAAGCTGAAAGCTGGATGCCCAATAATGTTACTCCGGAATCTTGATGTTCCAAGGCTATGTAATGGAACAAGACTGTGTGTTAAACACATGAAACCTTATGTGATAGAAGCTGTAATACTAACTGGTGTGGCAAGGAGCCAACTGACATCCCTTCCGTCGGATTCTGCAATAGAATTTAAAAGGCTTCAGTTCCCAGTTACATTGTGTTTTGCCATGACAATTAACAAGTCCCAAGGACAATCATTGGCAGTGATTGGTCTAAACTGGACTTCACCTTGCTTTAGCCATGGGCAGTTTTATGTAGGATGTTCAAGGGTAGGCTGCTATTTTAATTACTTTAATTACTTCCAGTGAAATGATTTATTTTCTGAACTATTTATTTAACTTAAAAATTAAAATCAGGCTGTTATATTTCCCCGGGCAATGCCGGGACACGGGTCCTGCTAGTTAAAAATATTTGGCATGTCGACATACACTTTTTGAGGTAGAGAAACATCATATGTCTTAAAAGGTGTGCGCAACTACTCACCTAATCTCGGAATTGCTACTAGCCGAGCAACACGTTATAATCTCCAAGAAATTGTTGAGTGTGACCGGCACAATGGAATTATCTTTAAACATATATTATTAGCTCTATTCTCAAGAAATCTCAGGAACCAAAATGGGAAACGCTATTGCCTGAAGTATTATATAAGTCTTTCAGTTCCTTATACACAATCATTTCTCCTCATTATAGTCATCATGCTACACATGTTATAACAGTTTATACATTTTATTACAGTTATTACAGTTATTACAGTCGTTTTCTCCTTGCAGTTCCTAATTAGTATAAGTATTACATATTAGGCATATTATACTCTATAAGACCTTCGCTTTGAACTCCTATTAATAAAGCAGCATACTAGATACTTTATCTTACAAACTCCAATCTTCTAATAACCATTACTTAATTATTTAGGTTACTACGTCTGATTGTGTTCTTTTTGCGTCTCTTAGTTCGTAGTAAAAATACGAATATGTTGTTGACGAATATCAATTACTTGCGCAAACTTACAATATCCTCATGCCAGAATCACCCATGGACTCCAATCTACGGAATTTGTAAGCGATTTAGTGTGAACGGAGAGTTCTTTGCAAAGCTGACAAAATCGTAGAGGATTGTCTTAACAAAGATTTGCATCCATTAATGAAAGCAGTGTGACTGACAGCGAGCCACACACTGTTGTTAGCCCAGAGATCCCAACTCCTTTATTTAGTGATCTGGAGAATACACCTCCCGATTTAATGTTTATGAATTCAGAGATACACAGACGATCTCTACGAGTAGTGTCCTACACCCACAAAATATCGGGAACTAGAAAAAAGATGCTAGCATGCCACATAATTATGTGTCTATAGCTTCCGAGCATATAAAATTAACTGCATTCACTAGTCTTTTTCAGTTGAAGAATTGCTTATTTCGGGAATTGTTCGTTTAATAGAAACTTATTAAAAACATTACTCATTCAGGTAGACAAAAAAGATATGATAAAGGTGTGAAATTTATTAGGACTGCTTGTACTGTGTGCTTTGAACGATTGATTAGCGGTTTCTTCTATGTTATCTACTCCAGCACTTAGTAAATTTACTCCTGTTTTCATAATTAAGGAAGTGGCATAGGGAACCGTTTTGAAAGTCTGAATGCCAACGGGAGGACAGTAAAATAAAACGAAAGGCACCCAAGAAGAATCATTAAGCAGATTAGTGAAAAACGCAGATGGGAAAGTGTATTGAACTTAGGAGCGATTATTTGATAAAGTAAACTATGCGGTTTTCTGTTCGAAATTGACATATATTTTACGTGACTCCTGCCTCGTCATCTTTAAAACAAATCTCGTATATATATATATATATTTATCTATATATATATATTTAATTCATAAATTTATCAACTAGTTTTTGTATATACACATGTATTTAATTAATTAAAAAAATAATTTTTTTAGTGCGCACACAAAGAAGGTATAGAATCGTGTTTCTTGCTATAAGCCGTCATCAGCATGACTCATCCGGGCAGAGATTTTACCCTCGATATTAATGTTCGTAGACTAGCATGTTCTCTTTAGACTTGAATAACCTGCCACATATTGTGCTCGAGTTGTTATCGCCTATAATGTTACGCTTACTTTTTGTTATTGTTTTTTGGCGATAGACGGCCGGTGTTTACCAATGCGTTTTTATTATTTTGTCGCTACCATGAGATGTTTATTTACCTTTTTTTAAGAATATGCAATCGCCAATAACATAATTAAAAAATTAAGCATATATATATATATATATATACATACATATATATATATATATATATATATATATATATATATTAATATACATATATATATATGCATATATATATATTTATATATATTTATATATATGTGTATATAAAAAATGTAGTATATCTAAGCACTGTTTTCACAGTGAATGATAATAATTTAAAAAAGAGGCTACATAGGGATACAAATAATGATGTTACGGATCGATACAGAAACCATAAATGCTCATTTAACAACATAAATAATGATAGAAAGGGCACATCATTATCGAGATATATTTGATCCTTAAAAAGAAATGTCATAGTTCTTATAGTGAAATGGAGTATTTTAAAACAGGCACCAGTACATGCACTAATAACCCTACTTGTGTTCTGTCTTTAAATGAAAAGCTTACTATTGTTTTGTTTCTTAATAAGAATGCTTTACTAAACTAGAGGGAAGACGTAGGTTATAAGTGCAGGCACTTCAAAAGGTCTACCCTAGATAAGTCGTGGGAAAACGATGTAAACCTAACTTTAAACAATTAAAAGATGAAAATAAAAAATTAAAATAATGCAGTAATTTAAGTTATTTTAAGATTTTAAATTTTAAATTATTAATTATTACAAACAATAAAAAATCGCGTAATTAATGTATCATAATTAACAAAGATAGGTAGGATAAGGTTAACTTGATGTAGACATATTAAATATGTAATGATTTACAATGACATATTTTACTATCATGAACACAAGGATACGTTAATCATGATCCCTTGTGATTTGTTTTTATTTTGGGGATGTATAGACAGTAATGGTAGTATTATAGATACAGTTTTAGATTATTTTAGTAGGTTATTATTATACATAATATCTAATGTAACTGGTCGAATAGGTATAACTCCGGGTATGTGGAAAACTATTACTAACCAGGAGATCTATAACATTAATAAGATACAAAGCTAAGACATTATATTGAAAGATAAGATATTTGGAAGGCTGAACATAATGATAGTATTAAAATACTTAAATTAGTACCAATTAAACGTCCGTTAGGCTAAGTCAATATTGATAGACGCAACATTTAAGATAACTTCAGAGAGAATATAATTGATGTAAAATAGAATTAAATTAAAAATTAAATTATCTTAAAACATAACGCAACATTATTACAAACAATAAAGTATTAAGTAGTTTATCATAAAAAACTGAATAAAAACAATAATTAGTCGATATTAAAAACTTGCTTTCTAATTCTCAAATTGGGATAATAGTAGGTAGTTCGTAGGTAAATATGGTTGCAATTTTTTTTAGATGTTTACTTAATTATTAATTAAGTAAAAATCTAATATAATTGCAATAAAATAATTCATTATTTTAATATATATAAAACTCTAACTTATATTTAGCAGCTTATAAAGAATATGATTTAATAAATAATAAGATAAAATAAAAATAATAAAATCCCTTAAAACATAACGAAAACTTATTATAAATAATAAAGTATTAAGTATTTTATTATAATAACCGAGATTAGAATAAAAATTAGCCGATAGTAAATACTTGGTTTTGAATTTTTAAAATAAATAGAATAATAATATTAGATCAACTTAATGTCTTCGTAGAGTATGGTTGCAATTAATAGGTTTAAAAAATAAGTTTAGTTTGATATATAAAAAACTCTAACATATATTTAGCAATTTATCAAGATTAGATTTTTTAAATTTCAACTTGGTAATTATATTTATTTTAGTATATATATATATATATATATATATATATATATATATATTATCAAATTCCCGAAACAGTTTTTCATGGTAAACAACTTATGATCCCTTAAAATAGTGTTAGAAATAAACTAATATAATAACTGTAAAAAATAAATTGACTTACATGAGTGATTTTCCACTGGAAGACTTGGGACTGTAAGTTTTTTGTTTTAATATAGTTTTAATGGTTGAGAAACTTCCGAGACTATATATATATATATATATATATATATATATTATGTGGGTGTGTATATAAGTGTGGTGTGTATGTGTGTCTGTGGGTATGCTTGGGTGGGTGTATGTATTGTAAGGGGAGATGGGCCGCTGCGGGCTGGTCCCGCCTACAGTTTGAGTTGACCGACGTTCTTAAATGTCATGCAGCATTCAAAAGATAGACGTCAGGATGTCATATTATACAAAGAGTTGTCTCATCTGAATAATTTTAAATGTAATTTGTTCGTTTGTTTCTTTTATTTTTTGTAATTATGTATTGTCGGATTTAATCTTTGCTTCTCAGTATATCCCTGAACACGAACTGAGGAGGTTATAAAACAATTGTCGGATACTCAAACTATGTTTATCTTGATATATATATATATATATATATATATATATATATATATATATATATAGCATATGCATTAATAACTGAGGGTAATACAAATTTATTAAAATATTACAAAGTTAAGAGCTGTAACATTTTTATTATTGTGAATTTCCCATAGATTACCTCGTTAGAAACTATAGCAATCAGTTGGTTGTTAGTGTTATAAGCGGATCGGTCTGTTTCTGTCTGAAGTGCATCCAACAATGCAGAGTCTATCGGGTTGTAATCGAGCTAGTGTGAGCAAGAGTTTGCGGATGGTGAACACGTCGAAGTTCTCACTCTTGGATTTTACCTGAATTGTGAGACGAGGTTTAGTTGTTTTGCTATACCTATGGCCTTTCGCAGACACCACCCCCCCCCACCAGGTGCTTGGCCACAGTGGACAGCAACTCAATATAGTAATCTTAATTGAGTGGGAGTCCTGAAATGACTTGGCGTGATCTTGACGCACCTCTTATTGCAGCTTATGTGCGGACATATTCGGAACGCCACCTATCATTCTTCCTGCTTGATATGGTTTCCATATTCCGTTGCAGTTTTCCAGCTGATGTTAAGACGTTCAAGTTTGTAAAAGAGCACTGAGCTTCAGCAAATGTTTTCGAATCTTTGAAGGCGAAGCGAATTGTCATGATGCAGATCAATATCTTACAATAATAGTCAGTTGCTTTGCAGTTCAGCCGTCAAAGCCACCAATACTATACATAACTTCGGCCCGTTTTCCTTTACCGCTATTAAGTATATTAAATGGCTTTCAAATGAAAGAGTATGAAAACATCACACCTTAGATCAGTATTTTTATACGCAACAACATATGTGCACATATGTTATGTTGCGCTCTGGCTTCTTAACTTTGCATTTGTGATTCTGTGGTTAAAATATTAAAGGAAAGAAAGAAGTTCAGTGAGTTTTTACAGCAACATATTTTACAGGGTTCCCCGGTAAGTTTAATTTCACTTGCACCTTGATTGCCTTTGTTGTGTCACCTTACTATACGTTTTGTAAACCTTTGTAGATTTCTTATACAACCGGTTTCGAGGGTAAAAACTGCAATCTTGTAAGTTAGCCAATAGTTGCGACCAATGAAGCAAAACTTCATGCACACCAGAAAATCCTGAAGCACAATCTTTGTAAGCTTTATGCAAGAGTGTCGACTCGTTAGCAGCAAATGTAGTAAAATCAGACCTATGTTGTCTTGAACTCCGGTTTATGGCAGAACTGCTTACTGGTTTGCAGTATACTGCCGCAACTCGGCTTATATGGTGAAAGCTCGGGAAGTCGCGTAGGGATTTGTCGTACTCTGGTCGTTTCTACCTCTGCATTTTGCTAGGAAAGACCTGCCAAGCGGTGAACCGCAAATCAATTGAGTGAAAGTGGTAACATTACTTCTGCGCCATTCCTTTGTGTGTGTTTAGCTTAAACCTTCCCCGACTTCGCATACAACCGCCGAGTCTTGCTGCTCTCAGTGTTAGAGAATAACAACTGCTATCCTGCAGCTTAACGAATACCTGCAACCAATAAGGAGAATGTGATGCATGCCAGACAATCCTGAGGCACGAATTTCGTGAGCTCTATGCAGAAGTTAAACACGCTTAACAAAAGCAGTAGCAGCAGCAATATATTTGCACAGGGGTCCTCACAAGAGATAGGTGATGTATGGCCTGGATGTCCTCTTTGTTTTATTTTTTGTTACTGTATTTAAATATTCTAAGAAAAATATATAGGGCTTTTAACAACCATCACATACTTTAACAGGGTAGGCCAATACATGTTTTCCGCGCATAGGATGGTTCAAGAGGCGTTTTCATTTTTATTTATTTTTTGTCACTGTAATTAAAATATTGTATGAGAAAAGTGTATAATGTCGCTTCTATAATTTTCTTTAGTGTCTGCTTAAAATATTTAAAAACAAAATAATATGCAGTGAATTTTATCAGCACAAAATTATTTTCATTGCGTAGGCTTAAGATTACTTATCCAGGACATGATTGTTTCGACAGCGCTATGGGGGCTACTTTATTTTATTTTTTGCGACCGTAGTTAATAGTTTGTAAAATAAATGATATTAAATCAGTTTAAATAGCTACAACATTTTTAGGTACTACTCCAGATGAAGCGCCTACTTTCCGTAACTGCTCGGCGAGAACGATCGGGCAGGTCGCAGAAGCGTTCGAGAGCTGCCGAGACGAAAACGAGGCTAAAGCAGAGCTGACCAACCAGGTTATTGCAAGCAGCCGACAATAATTGGAAGAAACCGCTAATCAAAACAAACCGCCGGAAAAAAAAAAAATAATGTTTGCCGTGTTTTCCAGCCGCTCTGGGTCTTCCGGGGATACGCCCCCACAAGAAAGGAGGGTTTCCTGGTGACATTGCCTAACAGGAATGCCGAAACCCTCCTTCCAATAATCAAGAAATTCGTCGTACCTGGGACCACGGTAGTATCCGATTGTTGGAAGGCGTACAACAGGTGAATCATATCGAGAACTTTGTCCTCCCGACAACGAGGAATTGCACCAATCACGTCGAGAGGATGTGGAAGGAAGCTAAACAAAGAAATAAGAAGGAGTGCGGGACGAGCAGAGCACTCGTAGACGGCTATCTGCGCGAATTCATGTGGCGTCAGAGATTTCGAAACGACGCAATATTAACGCAAATAGCAGCTACCCCGTCGACGATCTCCCTTCCACTGTCTCGATGACCCCCTTCTCATCTGCCTGTCTTTCGTCGATGTCGGAATCTGCGCTCAGAACAACAAAAGAAGCGGTAGCAAGACGTTTCGCACCGGCCGTAAACGTATCCGTAAACCCTGACCCTCGACGAGAAAATATATGAAATTCCCCCCCCCCCCCCAAACAAAATACAAAAAACTTGCCTAAATATCCTAAGAAAAATAACATACTTCTTTGTTTTATGTAAAAAAAAAAGTTGCCTAAATATCGTAAAACAAATAGCATTTACTTCTTTTATTTATGTAACAAAAAGACAAAAAAAAATTAAAATGGTTCATTTGTCTCACGAAAAGAAAAAAGTTTATTTATAGTTCTTCAGCTATCGTTTGTTCATTTTTCTTTCATTTTTTTCAAATATATATTTTGTTCTTTTGTATTTTTGGTCTGATATTGTCGTCTACTACTCTTCCATTTTTACGACTTTCAGTTTTACTTCGTATCGTTTTCGTCTCGGCAACTCTCGAGCGCTTCCACGACCTGCCCGATCGTTGCCGCCGAGCAGTCACGGTAATTAGGCGCTCATCTGGAGTAGTACCCATTTTTATCAACCCGGTAACCTGGGAGTCCGTGACTGAGGATCGCCGCTGCTGGAGAATCGCTGTGAAGGCATACTCCAAAAAAGGTTTTGAGTTAGGATATATCAGCAGTGAATAGAGTGGAGAGAAGACAGACGCTAGAGGGCTAAAAGAGAGTTCTCAGAACAAAACGCTCTCTGTGGCAACTGCAACATAGCCTATCGATCCAGGATAGGCCTACATACGCACAACAGACGCTGAAATTCTGCAACGTACTAAACTGAGACGCAGTACTCCAGTGTTTTCTTGTGACAGACGTATCCAACCATCTTCACCGGTCTGTTCAAGCCTAGTTTCCCCGGAAAGGGTCGTTTCGGCAATACTTTGAAGGCCTTCTTAGTTTTACTTTTTAACACCGTACTGTTATACGCAGTCGCTGCTTACAGAAACATCCTCTTACGAATTGCTTAAGAAGGATTCTCTCATGAAGCATCGTTTAACGAGTTCTCTGGAAACGTTCTTACTTTAATTTTTCTAAATGTACTTCAATTATAGTAAGAAAAATTACACATAATTGCGTTTAAGAGCAACCACATATTTTTTCCAGATAGCGTTATTTCGGTTGCAGTTAACAGGACCCTTAGTTTTAGTTTTTTTCCAGTCTACTTAAAACATTGTCAGCAGAAATTATATACAGTCGCTTTTAACAACAACGACATATTTTCACTTTGTCATGAAAAGATTGGGGTGTTTAGTCGGCTACCTCACATATTGTATCAGAAAGAAAAACGCAACTTCCAATTTATATTTTACATGCTCACATTTAGTACTTATCATTGTTTAATTAGCTTTTTTAATAAATACAGAATATAGGGAGGAATATTAAACCCTACTTTTGTATGTACTCTTCCTCGACTGGCGTACATCAGGGAACACAATTAAAAATATACTTCCATTTACCAGAAAATAATGGAACTAATATGTTCTCATAACTAGCATGTATAACTGAGCCTACAGTCGATGAACTTGCGAAAAATTAAAATACATAACAACAATCCGTGGTTTGTTTATAAATTCATAACATGGCTACCCAGCGTTACTTGAGTGCGCAAGGACAACAAGCCGAATTATTAGAATGATTTATTTTCCATTGCATTATTTCAAACTACATGGTTTGTATCACTTATTTCTTTCAAATATATCTCGAAGATAACATTGTATTACATTTTAATTATTTATTCCTACCACACATATGCAAAACAAAAGGATTTTGCAATTATTTTTTATAGATAGTAAAAATACGAATCAAATTAGTAATATGGGTTTCAGAGATGTGAGCAGGAGTTTTTTTTTAGTTTACTCAATTTTTGCGGACAACGTCGGAACACAGGTACAGCTAGAAGAAAATAGAATATAATGTCGTTAAGTTAATTTGTTGATATCGTTATCTCTGTTTTATTTTATATGCAAATCTGTAGCATTTTCTCAAAAATATTAATGTGATTGTTTAACTATTGTATAATAAGAAAAGTTGGGCATTTTTTGTGTGGATATATGTCCGGAAATATGTTAGAAACGCAGAATACAGTTTTACATCATCGGATTCAGTGTTGACCCGAGCAAGTTATATCATAACATTTCTTAATGGCCATACAGTAATGATTAACAGGAATCAATTTATTGCAAGGAGACTCATAAATGTCATTGTTTATTTGTTATTATATTAAAAGGGTCGCAAAACTAACGTTTGCTAAAGACGTTAGCTCCTGTCATTCTCTTTTATACTTTGCTCCTGAATGACAGAAATAAAAGGAGAGAAATTCGTAGTATATACCGAGATAAAGACAGAGAGAGAGAGGGGGGGGAGAGAGAAAAAGAGAAAAAGACCAAGACAGAAATAAAGAGAAAAAAAGGAGTAAAATAAAACAGATTTAAAAGAAATACATTGTCTGAAGTTACTCGGGTGCTCTGGTAAAATCCTAGCTCTAAACAATAGGGGAAAACACTGACTTTATAGTCCGGTTAAGAAACATGCACGAATGATGTGGACTCCTTTCACACCGAACGCCTTAAAAAAGAAATATATCGCAAAATTCTGCTTGGATTTTCGAGATCCGGGGACATAAGTATATATGTTATTTAATTCTCATCAATAAGGGTAGAATACTGTTTTATTGTCTGTGTTCGCGCCAAATTCCTCATTAAGTAAAACAATCACAAACTCCAGATAGTTTTAAAATAGACCCCTATAATCATATATCTTCTGAAACAACATTACGCTTAGTAAATATATGTGTATATTTGATTTTGATCAAAGAGGTTTAAATATTAGTTTGGTGTCTCTGTCCGTGAAGAACATCCATAAAAAGGAAATGTGTAACAAACTCTTCCGAAACTGACTGCTATAACAGTAAATATTCTTAATCTACATAAGCCCGAGCAATTGGATATTTGGATTAAATGGAATACAATAATGTGGTGGCATTTGCGTTCACACAGGACGTCTATTAAAAATATGTCAAAAACTCGTATTAGTGTGTATAAAATAATCTACCATGACCATATATTTTTATCAGGAGGTTAGACACAAGATAAGGTGAGATATAAAAAGCGAGCGCACTACGGGAAGTTACTTCTGGACTACAAAATAACTGCTTAGCAGCTTCACAGCATTTAAATGTATATCCTTTACATGTGTCGCAGTGTACGGTGAAGCGCTTATATGCACTTTGTTGTACTGTTGGTATTAACTGCAATGTTTGTTAAACACTGCCTAAAACTAAATCCTATTTTCTTACCGGATATATCGTAGATATTAAATGTTTCCCGTTGTAGATACACACGGATCGATATGAAAATAGTATAATGATTAATTATTATATTTAATAGAAATATATGCGTATTCAATTTGAATGTATTTGTTAGTAAATGTAATATATCGCTATAATCACGTTGAGTAACTGGTACATAAGGAGCAAAATGTCGTATCTGTTCTGATACAACATTTCATATTTTCTGTACTCGGTCAGTAACAAAAACTCATTCGAAACTGAGGACATTTTAATTGTTGTGCAAATCTAGAGTGTCTCTTATCGAGAAGCTTGATTCTACTCGCATTGAAAACCGACCTCGTTAAAAGGCAAGTAAATACGAACATAATATTTCCAGTTAGATCAGCGTAGTTAAGAGGCGCTGAGCCTGTTCAGTACTTTTCTGGGTTGTCAGTTTAGATTACCAGGTGACGTATGTGAAAAACGGTCCTAGTAGGTCTGTAGGCCGATGGGCGCCTATCAATCTTCAACTAGAATGAATACAACGTGAGCCGTTCGTTGTGATATGCAGCAAATAGACACTTGCCGGCGACGAGAGCCCAATTTTGAATTTTATAAATCAAATGGGTACTTATGTTTTTATACTGGATTAAATGAGCCATATATTATATTCGAGATAAGACTGGAACACATAATCAAGTACGGAATAGTTGTTTGATTTTCAGCGGTTTTTGTGAAATTCTAAAGGAATATTGAGTAAAACAAACTTTTTGTATGATGGCACATTTTTCTTTATTAGTCGTTTAAGTTTTAGCAGAATGGGGACAGTTTTCTATTACAGTTTCACATAAACTGATCTCCATAGTTTGCTATATGCCGAGGATTGTTTAATTGCTCTACTAAATTATCATTTAATACTGTTAAGGAATTATGCGTCGTACACGTCAACCAAGTATTGTTTTTCGACAAAATTTACTTTCACATGACATAAATTGTAAAAATAAAAACAAAAACATAAATAACGTGGTAAATATTCACTTTTTTAACTCCTAGCAAAAACCGAATGTTGTAGACACCGTATCAAATAAAACATGTGATCGTACATATTTTTGCGTGGCTACAGCGTCACCCTATTTTCTCTCGTTGTATGCGAGAGAGTGTTCCCATTTACTTATCTAAGAGTATATAATTGTGCAATAACTACATACAATACATATGTAACGCTAAATACATTGTTGTGAACGATTAACATCATCTAAGTTCAAGTTTACCCATTTTTCTATTATCGCTCATGTTTTAATTCATGTTTAGAAACATGACATAAATCATTAATATATCACGTTACGCCAAACCTATAACTATTTTGTTAATAAAATGTTTTAAGATTTATTAATAAGAAATTGCATATAGCTCAGTTCGTAGATTGTATGGCTGAAGATCGCAAGGTTTATGTTTCATTTCACGGCCATGGCATCCGTGTTATTTGTTGGGGGTTTATTATTAACTATTGATGCAATATTTTTAATTTTAAAGTAGTTAATATCTCTGATATTTGGAAATTAGACAAATTCCGCAATGTGCAGCGTGGGCCAAAATAAGGGTCCTATCTTTAAATTTGAATAACTTGAATTTGAATAACTTCCACAAAATAAAAGTTAAACTCACCAAACTTTATGTGTGTGTAGACTGACCCTTCCGAGATTTTTTGAAATAAACAAAACAAATTTTAGCCGAAAAACACTTCTTAAAACTTACAAAAACTAAAGTATTGTTTTTTACACTGTTTTGAGTTTTTTAAGCAAAAATAATGTTTTCTAAATGAGGGTACGTTCCTTAGGGCTAATACGGCTCATGCTTGCTTCGGAAGGGGTCCTTTACTTATTCTATAAAAAAAAAAAAATCAATAAATAAAAAAGTTATGAATTTTTAAAAATAGGACCCTTATTTTTGCCCACCCTGTATTTATTACTATTAAAATGTAGCTGACAGACAGACAGGAAGGCGGACAGACAACATCCCTATTCATTTAAGATGTAATGAAGATGAAATTATTGAAAGAAAATTAAAATATAAAATTTAAAACTTAATAAAATTCGTTTATATTAGTTTTATGTTTTATTTACACTGCTTGTATACAATCATTTCATAATAGAAAACAGTAAAATACTAAAGAAGATTTGCATAAGAAAATAAGCTACATTTTTAACATTAAATTCTTTATTAAATAAATTTAAACTTACTTTAAATCTAAATAAAATAAACAATTGGATTTTGATATAAGTATACCTTAACATGATCAACAATAAATGGATTTATCTTTTACGAGAATTTCTTTACACACCGCGAGATTTGAAGTTTCGTATTTTTTGCTCATTCTTCGGAATCCGATAAAAGCGAATCCTCATCTTACGATTATTTTCAAACTTCATATTCAATTCAAACTTTTCCGTCTACTGTTTTATTTTTAACGTCCCATGATCTATCATACTCCAAATACTAAAAAGGTTTTGATGCACATAGCAAAGTGAACACGATATTAGAAATTGAACTTGAAATCATCACAATCACTTGCGTGTCATGTAAAACTATTATGCGCCGAACTTATGATGTAAACCTCTAATATTTATTAGAACTGACTTTTAATTCATTTAAATACAATCGATTGAACACAAACTTTTGAGAAAAATATAATGCGTTAAATTCTAAGTAGATACAACAGTTGTGTTTCTTCTACATCAGAAAGCATCGTAAAAATGAAATAAAATTTTGTTTAGGAAGTCGATAGGATGCAACGATGTATTACTTTTTGTTACACCGGCCGTTCTTACACATGAGAAACTACACCGGTTGTCATTATAAATAGTGCGAGTCACCAGAAGACAAAGCACAGTCTTGTAACTGTCGTTCAGTCGCTTTCTTGGCCTTTTAGCCAAGATCAAAGTGTAGTATCTGTTCCGATGGATACTGCACGAGACTGGTCCTGTGCAGTTCTAGGAGGTCCACCCTCCCAGGCTTTGCTTCCCCTCTTTGGGGAGGAGTACGTTTATTGTTTGCTGTCTGGGGCGCCGCTACCGGGGAATGCCGACGGGGCTGGCCAGGCAATTTTTCAAGGTAATAGGTGCTCTTCCTCTAGAGTGCTGACTTTCCGACCTTGTGTCACATTTTACTCTGTGGGGAGTAGATAAATACCCAGTCTTGTAACTGTCTAGCCAAGAGCTAGTCAGTTTCTTTCTTTGTTAATACACTTGTTAAACCAACCCTCGACTTGACTTCCTTTATTTATTATTTACTGTGGGACAACTTCACAACACTTTTTAATACAATAAATCAAATATTTCGATCAATACCGATCTTGTTTTATGAAACTGAGAAATGACATTATTATTTTTTTTCGTTTTTGTTACAAAGGAAAAAAGGGCAAAAAACCATAATTGTCGGATTTTCAGTTTCATTGAAAAAGATCGTTAACTATGAAAATATTAATTAATTGCATAAAAAACAAATAAATCTAGGCATCCTACTTTCTTCCTAAAAAATTGTATTTTTAATTATATGTATGTGTGTGCTACGTAAATGGAACCAAAAACGTAGCCTCTACTTAATTGTTCGATCTGCTTTTACAAAAACCTGTCTAGATATTGAGCAGAACGTGCGTTTATTTTTTTGAAACCTGGTGTGTTGTTTAATATAAGAATATTAACATATTATTTTTTAATTGAAAACCTACACATTTAGAGGATTTTATACCAATGAAACATTGATTACCAAGGAAAATGTAACTAAAAAAAAAAGGATTAAGGAGATTGTCTAGTTGATGGTGAACAATACTAAGGACTAAAAACGATGGGTGGAATTTAAGAAATTTCGTTACTTAACAAGACAGCTCGACAAGTATTTGTTAACAGTTTACTTGAAGACACCAATAATGTAGTCAGCCGGGAAGCATTTCCGTCGTATCATGTTCCGCAGATCAGGAGTTCATGGAAAGAGGGTTTGTTCATGGGGTTTCTGTTTGGATTAAGGTCCACAGAGAAAGCAAATAAACTTTCTTGAGGTAGTGATAGATGGACGAGTTCTTGCTGTAAAATGAATGATCAAAATATTTTACGTTAACATTTTAATAGCAAACATAGTCTTCTGTTCTGCCAAAATAAATTTAAACATTTAACATTAGAATTTAAAATGTTAGTGCTTTATCAATACTATTTCTAAAATAAAAATAGAAATTAACATGGAGGGGACACCTTCGATATTGTAATCGATAGTACGCAAAAACATCCTTAAGTATATTTTTAAAGAGGTGTAATCATAGTAGACGTTAGTTGAATAGATTGTTTGGGAAAAAAGTGCAAAATTAATTTAGAGTGTGTATGTTTTTATTCATACTAAAAATCAATTATAATTAAGAAATATAAATCCTAAAAAATAATCAACGTGAATGTTTTGACTAAAAAAATTTAGAAATAAAAATAACCTTACTTAAAATCGACATTAAATATAAATGAATGAATTGCGTAACATAATTAACATTCATAAAACTCTAATAACTCATTAGTGCGTGTAGGCATTGAGTTGGAAACGCTTAAACAGTTTTTAGTTGTATATAAAAAAAATGTTGTGAATACATATTAAATATAATAATAAAAATGTTAAAGGCTACTGCCAATAAATAACAAATAAAATTATACAACATTTAAAATTACTGTAAATAGATAACTTCGCTGAATCTGGCTTCATGGATTGTTAGATATTTAGTAAATGAACTAGCTGATATTTTCGGAAACATATGACACTTCATCGGTCGTTGTAGATAATGTTCAGCAAATGCTTAAGTAAACGGTCTAATGTAAAACTTTTTATATATCAATTATATATTATTTACAAATAATCAGATGCTTTTTACAATTGATTCTTATTTTACTTATAAAATAATAGAATACCCTAGTTCTTTCAGCCCTCTTATTTCATTATAAAATCTAATGAATAAATATATTTAAGTATATAATACAGTTGTGTTCTATCGATATCTATTAAAATGCACCCACGTTTGTATTCATTATATGCATTGAAATAAAAACAACGACTAAAAATAATTGATAATCATAACGTATTTACTAAAATAGGTTAAAATATCAATATATCAATCTGTCAATATGTCAAGAACTTATGCAAATAACTCTATGAACCATGATTTTGTTCGAAATTAAGAATTGATCCATACCATTTGTTTTACTCGGTGTTGTCCAGGATAAAAACTTGTAGGATTACTGTATTACTTTTGGTAAGTGGCATATATTAACTCTTTTCATACTGTTGACTTCATTACCATACTTACCTTCTTAATATGAGGAAATTGAGGGCGGCAAGAAGTTAAACATTGAGCATTAAAATAAGAGAAGTCAATGAGCTGGACGAAGGAAAAAGAGACGGTTGGGGAGAGGGATGGGCAAATAGGGGAGAAAAAAGAGATAAAGATAAGGAAACGGCTAGATAGATAGATAAATAGAGAGAGAGAGAGAAAGAGAGAGAAAGAGAGAGAAGAAAAAGAAAGATATGAGTTGTGTTATAAAGATCTACACACTATGCTTAATTTCTTCTATTTTGTGTGTTATGTCCCTGGGAAACGCCGGGAAGCTCTGATAGTAGAATATAAATCCTAGTCCTTCAAGTCCCTCCTATTTTATTGTAAAATCTAATGAATGAATATATTTTAGTACATAATGCAGTTTTGTTCTATCGCTATCCATTAAAATGCACCCATGTTATTATTCATAATATGCATTGAAATAAATAAAAAGGACTAAAAATAATCAATACGCATCAGGTATTTACTGAAATAGGTTAAAGTATCAATATGTCAACATGTCAACAAATTATGAAAATAACTCTATTAACCATGATTTTATTTCTTTATATTAATTGAATCTTAACTATAGATGTATATCTATATATGGCAAGATTCAGATAAATTGACATATATATATATATATATATATATATATATATATATGCAGTAACAATGTAAATTTAAATATATAAAAATTATCTATAAAAATAAAGATAAGGTCAATATTGGGGAAGGGGTAATTGGGAAGAAAGTAGTGACGTAGTTTTGTGAAGAATATAGTCATATATATATATATATATATATATATATATATATATATATATGATTAGTTTAATTGTGTTTCTATTATCTGTTGGTGATATATATCTATGTATGATGTTCTTTATGGCTTTTTCCTCTATTCTAAGATTTGTCAACATTTAGTTGCGATAATATATATTAATGTAATTTGAGTTATTATTGTTTGTATTAATGTTTGTCAAGTCTTTTACCATTGATTCTATTAGATCATCAACGATGTAATTAGGAAATTCGTTATTAATTAATACTTGTTTTATATTTTTTAGTTCGTTGAATAGTGTGTTTTCTTCGTTGAATAGTGTTAGGCTCACTCATTGGACTCGGGTCTGATAGTTAGCATCGAGGAATAGTTTTAAAAGCCAGTTTAATATAAAAAAAACTTTAAATGACCAAATCTTAAATTAGTCTGTTTTTGCTCGCTATACCTAACTCTTCCCTCTCTTTTTAAATTTCTGTCTAAAGCTACGTATGAAATAATATTACTACTTATGCTGATATTGCTTTTTTATTTATGATGGATTGTTTCAACATTTCAATTCGTTCCCTTCTTCATTACCGTCGAGTGATGGAAATGAGAGTGACCGATGCTGCATAACTGAAGACCATCAGGTGTCAAACAACATACGTTAGGAGGTTGATGAGAGCATAAAATAGAAATTAAGTAGGAGATGGGTCACTTGGTGAATTAATTGCAAGTTGCGGCTTATTAGAACACTTACAATGGAGGTTTTCTTAAAACATGCCTAAATCCCGAAACTGGGTAATATGTTAGAATGGCAGCCAAAATGAGGATGTCAGTCCGAACAATGAAATCCATAATGAAAACGCCTGATCTCAGAAATACATACAATTACTATGGTGGTATATCTACTAAAGTGTATTTGCAAAAGTACAGAATAGTTTGTACCAGAAAGTCTGCGTTTGATTCTGTGGTTATGACTTCCACCAATTACTGTCACCATGACTGATATGCCACTTAAACCTATCCCTAGTACATAGAAGAGTCAATCTATGCCCCAAAAATAAAGCAACATCATAACACGCCATTTAACCTTGCTCCCTATGGAGTTAATACTATTTTCTTCTCGGGTTTATTATAATGAAGTGCATAATTTACTGTTTCCTCTTGATGTGATTGTTTTATATATCAACCGCCTACTAGCATTCTCTCGTCTTGTCCCAATGTTTTCTATTCTTCTCTTTTGTTTAATATCTCATGAAGAGAGGCTCAGAAATCTAGTATGTTTTGAATAAAAATGTTGTCACAATTCGCAAAATTAAGAGAATTTTGTCGAGCCGGCATATTTTTTAACGTACTCGCTCTCACTTCGGCTAATCTTTGTCCGTGATTTGACTAAGACATTTGTATTTCTTTTTCCATTCGCAAACTGTAGATGAAAACCACTACATCTACTTTGTTAATCCATTCACTTACTTGTCAATTTTATCTCATGACGCGATTGGGACATTTTCATTGTAGAAACTTGTTGAATATATATATTAAATTCATCATTCTTAGTCCTTTTTTATCTCTTTTTAGTTAACTAGAACAAAGAAAATTCTGAACAATTTTCTTTTAATTCTTCCGAATAGCCTTCTTTTAATTTTTTATTTAACTTTTCTGCCCAAAATTTAAGGTTTTCATACTTTTAAAGAAAGAATGTATAGGCATATGCCATGATTGAAACTTTTCAAACCAATCTTTGCATAAAATGTTACTTGAAGTGTTCATCAAATACATTTTCAATTTTAAACTATTTTCTTTTGATGTAACTGTAGTTATTAGTTCGCTCTTAGACTTGATTTGTTCTCCAGTGACGCTTTTGACTATTTTTTAGTCATCAGTAAACTAAAGTTACATTCTAATGTGTCTATTCAATATTCTTACTTTAACAAACTTCCTAATATTTTCAGCTTCGTAACATTTAGCAAGTTTAATGAAACGTTTTGAATTTAATTTTAACTCTGCACTGTGTAGTGTTGTGTTCCTAAGCACATTTTTACTGTATATAGCAAACTGTTGTACTTATGCAGCTATCCACAAATGTAACACTGTTGATGAGATAGATTAATTTTCTTCTGATTATTAAATTTAGCTGGTGAAGTACTTTTCTTCCTGTTGCACATTTTCTGATATATGACACTCTACTGTGTTCAATATCATTTGAATGTTGTCACATGTAAATAAACTGTTGG
This sequence comes from Sepiola atlantica, assembly GCA_963556195.1. NCBI lineage: Eukaryota > Metazoa > Mollusca > Cephalopoda > Sepiida > Sepiolidae > Sepiola > Sepiola atlantica. The sequence continues at coordinate 125,879,691 of OY744523.1, forward strand.
CAGTTGTCTGTGATATGCTGGAGTGTTAAATCTGGTTGATTTTTTAGTTCATGATTTTTCTGATTTTCATCTATATTCGATAGTAATCCTTGCGCAAATATAAGGGATTTGGAATTGTAAGCACTCAACTCCGAGAACTTGAAATTATCGCAGTGCTTGTTAACTACGCTAGCAAAAGTCGTGTAGTATTCGTCGTCTTTCCTTGTATGGTTTTTCCAAGTTTTTCTTTAAAAATAGACGTGTTAAGGCTAAACAATTTAGTCAATAATAGTATCACTTAAACAAATGTAAAGTCACTGTTCTTTATGGTAAGATATAATTAACGAATTTGGTATATTCAACTTAAAAATAAAAAAATTAAAAATTAAATTTGCACAATACGTATAATAAATGGTTTTGTATCGTCTGAAACACGACGGAACTATAAACGTCGTTGTCAGGATCGTAGTTAAAATTATCAATAATGTTCCAAATAGTGGTTTGTGAATACACACTTTCCTTTTGATACCCATTTGATAATTCGAATAATTTATTTTTGTTCCTGTTTGATATGAAGTAACATTTCCTAATTCTTTTTTCATGTTCTTTCTTTTGATCTTTAAAATAACTTTTTCATTCGAAGCTTTTCTTTCCGTTGTTCTTTCTGCAATTCTCTTTTTTCCGCATCCATTTCATATATCCCGTTAGTTCTTTCGCTAAAACTAATTCGCATAAAATTTAACTGGCCTGATGTAATCGGCCATTTTTTCTTCCAGGTCCGATGAAGTTAAGCGGAGTTTGCATCTAACCAGGAAGTTATGGTTTGCACAACTTCTATCAACTCATAAGAACCCTGAATTTGGACATTATAATATTCAACACCAAGTGAGTTTTTTTTCTGAACTTTTCAAATGATTTGTTTTTTTCTATCGTTTTATTAATTTGAACACACCTTGGATACGCTTTTAACTGTCATATACTGCATCGATAGCAAACAAATTTCCCGCCTGGAAAACTTTTTCGTTTTTGGAATACCATTTACCACCTGAATTGTTTTTCATCAACTTCTTTGATATCTTTCTTGAAGCTGTCTTAAACTTTATGACTTGGATGAACTGTATAAGTTTAGCAAAAAAGTATTTTTGGGGCCGATATAGTTGATGTTTTATATAATTTTATGTATTTTTATGTAAAGTTTTTTAATATATCTTCAAAGAGTAATTGTATTACCTGCAGTTATGGAATTGCGGTAATGGTCCGTTGAGGAGAAGATTTTCTTTGAAAACTTATGAGTTAAGGACTTAAAAAGACTTTGCTTGAACATTGAATGCAAATAAAATTTGAGTCGCACCTTATTTCATTCTTTCACTTTATCTAGTGCTATTAATGCTCTATCCAGTATATTGAGCTTCAGTTGTATCCGGATGTTCACTAATTAAAGATATTAGTTGCCTCTTATCTCATCTCTTTTGTTGTATTAACTTTATATATATATATATATATATATATATATATATATATATATATATATATATACAAATCATTAACACAGTCGTAGTTTTGTTAAATGTGTAATAGGTTCGTAACCTATCACTGAAAAGAAAAGAAGTTCGTACAAAACTTATTGACATGTGCTTGATTAAATACGATCGACAGACCTCCATGTTGAGGTATTTTTCGCTTTTTTCTTCGCGGTGTAACGACTTTAATTTGAAAAATGGTTCTTAACACTCAGAAAACGATCATTTTACTTTAATCTGTAATTTTCGCGACGGTGTTTTCTGTTTTGTTTTTTTCGCAAAATTTCACACTTTGCTTGTTAAACTCTAGTTTTATATTAACTCGTCGCTCTAGCCAGAGTTGTGCGACATACGTTCAAAAAGAATGTTGGTTCGAATATGTCCGAGTACCTTGTCTCCAGTGTTATTGGTTTCGAATCATCGTCACCTGTATGTAGGATATATGTTTCGTATCCTCGTCGCCAGTGCTGTGACCTTGAAATGCCGATAATAATTTAGACAACAGGATGGTATATTTTCTAAAGTTTGTTTAAACAAGTACAACATAATATGTTACGGAAAATGTTGTCCAATACTGTGGCTATTTCTGCCACCAATAACTGCCGACATGACAGCTACAATAGTCAGTCGTTACTCTATTCTTAAAATATGGTAGGGTCCATCTAATCCCGAAACAGTTAGCATATATTTTGTGTGATGGAAGTATATAGGAATAGCACTAAGGAAACAAACATTGATTTACTCAGCTTTAGTATAATAACATAATTTAACGGATAAAGATATATATATAGATATGAAAAGATTTGGATCGATTCGTACATAGAGGAAGAGATATAAAGATTGAAATATATTGAAGCATAAATATATGTATACATGAATATATTGTTCGATTAGAACATATTACGGTATTAGTATGTAGGCATACACATGAGCAGATTGCGATAGCTTTATAGGTATAGGTTATGACTGATAGATATATACACATATTCAATTAATTAAAAGAAATACACATCACTAGATTGGTAGACGACATGGTTTGTAGAATTGAACAGACTATAATATAACAAATGATATATTTGAACATACTAAGATAGATTAATAGAGAAATGGATATATGTGCACATATTAAGATAAAATATTTTTACGGATCAAGATATATATATATATATATATATATATATATATATAAATATACTTAAATATAAACGTCTTTGATTAATCTAAGGAGATCAATGTAGAGATATAGAGAGTTGAACGAATTAATATCGATGTTGTTGTAGAGATTAAATTGATAGATAGATTTTGACAGATTAAGCTATATATATATATATATATATATATATATATACAGATGTATACCGATACAGATAGTTACATGGATATATGTTAACGAATTAAGATATATACATTAATGAATTTTAACAGATTAAGGTGTAAAGATAGCTATATTTGAACGGAGTATGAGAGATTCTCGATAGGGTGAGAGATAAAATTTATAGGCTGCTAGATATACACAGATTATCGTATATATGTATACTCTGATGGGTCTAGAAATATAGATAGATAGATGCAAATTCGATGTCAATATCAATGTGTATGTATATTTAAGTATATCATCGAAGTATTTGATATTTATATATAATATATATATATATATATATATGTATATATATATATAAGTATATATTTACATAAATATATATATGCGCATGTGTGTATGTATATATTTGTATGTTGGGGTGATGTGTATATGTATGTGACTATGTGTGAATGTGTGTAAATGAAAGTGTGTACACCTGTGCACTTATCTATGGGCGTGTATAAGTTCGTAAAGGATTTACCGCCCCGTCTTTTTCTAGGGGCCTCTCCCTCCCCTACCCTCCTCTCTGACCCTACCACTTTAAAACAACAACCCTAGCTATCCAAAACTGTAGCCGACCCCAACTGCACAACACCACTATTGTCGTTATCTTGTTTTTTTTATCAATTATTATTTTAATTATTATTTATTCATATTTGTACTTTTGATGCCCTTTTCGTTCCCCGGTTCAAGGAGGATGGAGAAACCCCTCCCCTTCATATATCTCATCTCCTAGAACGCTATCAACTGCGCTTTTCGTCCCTTCTTCCCCCGAAACGTCCTCCTCCTCTTCCTCCTATTTTCCTACTGCACTTCCTCACCTTCTTCCTTCTCCTAATCATCATCATCATCATCATCATCATCATCATCATCATCATCATCATCATCATCATCATCATCATCATCATC
>OY744523.1:125888458-125943458 GCA_963556195.1 Sepiola atlantica
TCAATGATTGCTTACTGAGAATAAACGGAGTGTTCCTTGGAATCTGAGTGACAGCAGATTTCTCGAACTATGCACCTCTTTCAATAAACATTGGAAATCATTTTGCGTAATCGCAAAAGCCGTGTACCACTAATTTCTCGCTGGCAAAGACCATTGGTCTTTTCTGAAATTTGAGTTGCAATAAGCTTTCACACGGTCCAATGACACCCTGCCAACTTTCAGCCGGGATATAGTTGGTACTCTCTTTCTTTGCTTATCCCATATTCCTTGTTCATTGCCGACCACTTTTAGGCGGGATCTGATTATAGCATTTATGGAAGTTTCAGTTCCCTTGGTATCGTGTGATATATCTTTTACATTTTTCTTATATTTCTATTTCAATTTCAACATACCTGTGGCTGGTTGACGTTTGTTCATTATGTGAATTGGGTTTGCCCTCGAATATTTCTGTTCTCATTTTGGCTGTTTTCAACATGGCATGTGTTGTAATTATTATTATTATTATTATTATTATTATTATTATTATTATTATTATTATTATTATTATTATTAATAATAATATCATTATTATTATTATTAATATCATTATCATTATTATTAATATATTATTATTACTATTTATATTTTTTATTTGTTTAAATTCTTTTTTGATATAATTTGTTCCTCCTCTTTCTTATTTTATTAGTAGTATTATTTTTTTCTTCTCTGTTTTCTTCTTCTTCTTCTTCTTCTTCTTCTTATTATTATTATTATTATTATTATTATTATTATTATTATTATTATTATTATTATAATAATAATAATAATAATAATAATAATAATAATAATAATAATAATAATAATAATGATAATACATTGCCGATTAGAAGTTCTCAAACGAATTATGAAACGTGAACACGGTCGTTGGCTTTCTCTAGAATTTAAGTGGCAATATACCTCCTCAGGATTAAAATCCGCTCCGTGCCTTTCCACTGGGTGATGAGGTTCACAGTCCTCCACCATTCCATTCTCCTCGACCACAGTCGTAGTACCGACAGATTCCGACAGATTCCAATGACACCACATATGTTTCACTGGTAGTGGTAAATTCTGTGATTTTTATTTACTCTGTTATTTTTTTCTTTCCGCGTTTCCCCATAAAAGTTATTTTCTGTTAATTATTATTTACTCGTTAGTCATTATCTATGTTTGCTAGCTGACGATAACCAGTATTGCTCCCTGGAGTCTGAATAACAACAAATCTCACTAGATTTCGAAGCACTCTTAGTCTCTGTTGATAATCGTTGCAAATCATTGCCCCTTATCGAAACAACTGTGTACAACATATTTTTAGCTGTCAACGACGTAGTCCTTCTCTGGAATCTGAGTGGCAATAAACTTTCCCAGGGTCAAACTACTCTCTGAAACCTTTCAGTGGAGATATGTTTGGTGCTTTCCATTCTCGACTTTTACATCTACCTTGTCTTTTTCCGAGCGCTTTAAATAGTACATGCCGAGGCTCGAGCCCACTTAATAGCGATGTGTGTTCTGTTTGGGGTAGGTGGGAAGATTATTGAATTTCTGGCAGTTTCATTTTCCTTGGGCTGGTGTAGCTTTGTTTCTACATATGTTATTGTAATTCTATTTCAACATACGTGTGGCTGGGTGGTTATAGTCGTTCATGTTGGTTTCAGCACTCCATGAGTTTCCTTGTAATTTCGGCTCATTTGATCATTACCGTACGTTTTATAATTATTATTATTATTATTAGTAGTAGTAGTAGTAGTAGTAGTAGTAGTAGTAGTAGACAATGGTACTATTGGAATATTGTGAAGATAACATTAATATATTGATTATTTAAAATGTTGTATAATGTGAACAAACAAAAACAATTTTATTTTTATGGGGTTGGGGAGCCAAACACATCCAATCTGTTCTAATTTGTTCCAAGTTATAAAGATGTATAGTTGTGGGTATTTAATTGCTTACCACTGCAGCACTATGAGGCATAACGTTAGAATGTAGGGAAAACCAGCTTTCGCGATGAGGGCACTCTCATCTGGTTCAAAAATACAAAACAACTAACCTATCTGTGTTTCCCGGTAGCAGCATCTCAATAAAAAATCGCCCATTCCGAAGGAGGCGGTAAGGTTTAATAGTGTGAACCTCCTAAAGACCGAGATGGACCTTACCTCCGACGAAGAAGGTTCGACTGGTTCAAGGTAGCCCCTAAGTTGCCAGAATGAACCCAAGACGAACCTCGGCTGATACGACAAATAGAAAACCTGCGCTCAATGTGATGACATTCTGATTAGATGATTCGTCGTGCATTTCAGCAAGTACTGTTTGTCCATTTATCGCCATCCCACGCGGGCCGGGTGTGACAGAAGGTTGGTTTAATAAAGAACATATATCCATCCCCCTCCCCAACAGGAGCACTGGATGACAGAAGAATAAAAACTAATCTTGGCATTGGCACATGTACTTGAAATCGTAGTACAAATTTAAAGCATATGCAAAAAAAACGTCCTTAGTCGTATAATCATAAACTAAAACGCCCAGAGTGTGTAGTTAGCAAGCTTTAGTTTTGATAATATGTTTTACGTAATACAAATACTTTTGTAAATGTATTTCATACGGAAAGACAATACCTATAGTAAACACTTAAGTTTATTAAACAGAACTTGCTATTTTACACATAACAGCATAGCTGGATTAAAATTTCGGTTCTAATCTTTCGAAACAATATTAACGCTTAAATCAGCAATATGTAAACTGCGGCCCATAAGTCGGATATGGTTTACGATACTTTCTGAATGTCCTGCTTAATCTCTTTAGGGGAAATGACGTTTTATTCTCTCAATAAGGTGCAAGTTTTCTCATCAACCTTCCAGAAGAGATACGGTTAGTGCTCGCTCTCCTGTGTCTTCCCATCCTCTTTACAACATGCAGTGACCATTCAGCATGGACAAATACTTGAATTAAAAACCGTAATCGATCATGTTACTTTGATTTGCGTTACGTGCCTTAACGGTAGCTAGAAAATACATTGTTGCCAGAGACTAAGGAACATAAACGATCTATATGTCAAGCGAAGATACTTAATTTAATTTTCGTCTATAGTCAAAATGGTCGAGGTGTCTACAACGATAATAACCTTCTATTTGAAGAGTTATGACGCAAAATGCGATAAATCTTTCTTCAAATTCAGAAATTAGACTTTAGACAGACGAATATTTCATATCTAAAATTAATTCGTAAAAAAATTATTGTAATTAAACATCAGAGATATCAGGTAAATATCCCATTACTTTATGATGAAATGGAATGCTTTTCCTAGCAGTAATTTAACACTTGTAAAAACGGCGTTCATCGCGGTTTGCATTCAAACTATTCATGCGTTTATATGGAACATACTGTTGCTGTAAAGCTATGTCCCGATAACGGCGGTTGCCCATACATAGTGTAAATGATCACAATAGATATAATGGAATTTGAATTCAGTATGGGCGATTTCATAAGCCACTTAGACTAATCATGAACCCTGTTGTTGACTTCATCACATGAACGTATTCGATGCTATGACAGATTTCAAAATCGACTTTGAAATGTAGTGGAAAATTATATCTTCCGATACTTACAGCCATTTTCCACAGACGATACGTTGCTAGTCTCTCTCTTCTCTCTTCCTCACTCACTCTCTCTCTCTCTCCCTTTATCTCTCTCTCTCTTTCTTTACTCCATCCTTATTTCCATTGAAGAAACTCGACTGAGCTCAAATCTCTGGTGTCTCTTTGTAAAACATTCACAGCTAAAACTCTATAGCTAGCGCAACAGAGAAAAACTTTGCTTTATTTCCCAGTGTGTCATGTATCAGGAGGAATGTTCACAAAGAGAGCTTTTTTGTAAGGGCTACTCGTCTGTAGTATATCTTGTCTCGAGTCTGCTTCTCTACAGATTATAAATTGCTCGTCTTCAAACCAATGCCATGAGATTCCTATCAATAACCGTTTTTACAGTTATTTAAACTTGGTTTTGAAAATCATGTCATCTCACTAACACTTATCCTAGAATGGCATATGACCTTGATAAGTGGTGACAATTTCGTAAAAGCAAAAATAACAATGTTTATGATTCAGAATTTACAATAGAATAACACGGCCGGATACTCTCTCAAATAGATTAAAATCACTTTAATCGATAGAACAATAATCATTTATTGCTTTATTTTGTTTTATTTTTCTGAATGAGGTTTTCCACTGACACTATATTCTTTCATCGGTGTTGGATTTATCTGCCTGACCCAGTGGACTGGATTTGACAACGTAGATTTGAGGTGAGATGTAACCCTTTCTGAAAACCGCATAGCTGTTCGTGTCTAGTTATTAATGTTTTAAATGTGTCATCGGCCTCCTCAGTATTAATTCACAACTTAGAGAGGGGAACCTGCTTTCTTCTTGCAACAACTTTAGACATGAAGTAAATTTGACATGGGGGATCAATCCCCCCCAGGATTGAACAAAAATAATGGACCTGTCTGCATTTCCGTTAGCAGCGCCTCGGCGACCCACAAAAACTCACCCCCTCAAGAAAGAGCAGGTAATGCCTTTGATGATTGGTTGTTTGGACAAACTTAACTATACGTCATTAAGTGTAAAAAAGTAGGACCCCCTTACGTATAAAATGTTTGAATCAGAATGTGCTATTGTTTACCCCAGACTTGTTTCTTGAACAAGTGAGATAGTCTCAGGCAACATGAAATTTGATAAACTAAGAGTAGGTGGCGCTAGTCACATTAGCCGTCTTCAACTGAAAATGCAATTTTATCTTTGACACAACGCATTGTTTCACGTGTTCGTTCAAATTTATGAATCTTTGATCAACTTCTAATCCAACGCAAGGTTTAAGCATACATTAAAGCAAGGGACAACTATTTATTTTAAATGGTTAAAAAATAAGTAACACTAAAGATAAAACATATCTGATATCTGAACGCCGGTGTATTTTTAAAACAGGTGTATTAAACCGACATACATTTCAAAGTATCAATACTCAATTTGTTTCTTGTGTTTCTAAATTGTAAATCTTTATTTAGAGATTGTCGTCGGCACTGAAAAATATGAGTTATTTAACATTTAAGAGAAACAAATTTCTCACCGTAAAAGTATACAGATGATATATTTCTTACTTTTTCTTCCATTTTTCTTTTTTGTCTCTTCTTGATCTTAATTTTCATTTCTCTTGAATTCTCAAAACCTTCCGTAATGAATTGTAATATCATATCTAATATATGACGTTAAGACGAGTTTTCCCCTGTACCTTCTCAAAACTAACCACATACATCACTACATTACGCTTATTCACTCGATCGTGTTTTAGTTTATTTGTTATTATTTTTCTGTAGCTAACACTAAATATTACTTTTGACCCGCCATCTTCGACTCTCCTCAAAACAAACCCAATATAGGGTGTAGTAAAAACTTTTCTCTCTAATATTTAATTACTGACATTCCTCAGTCGTCACAAGAAACTAATAATCAACGTCTATTTTTTTAAGTGTCCGTTAGTATTTACAATTTGTCTGATATTAATTTACTACATAATACAAAACATTACGCAAATATTTAATGAATGCTCCTGCTTATTCCGTTGATTTTCCAAGAATATCGGATGACGTTACTTCAACCTATTCGTATGAATTTATACTCATTCTTGTGTTTAGAGAATGCAATTGACGAACATATGTCCATCTGTATTTCGACATTCAACATGGCGGCTAGAATTTATTCACGACTCTACTTACGATTTAAGTGGATATATGCCAAGGTACTCAACATAAACTATAAAGTTGACATTTCTTGAATCTTGTCCCCTGTCACACGCATAATATCCCAAAATTAGAAAAAACACATCGATTTCTTGGAATATAAATGATTCAAAACGTTGGCATTATGCCCCCCCCCCCTAGATTTGGTCGCCTTATGGCGTATCGTTAATTATAACACACGCCATCTATCGCCTGTCTTGGTTTAGATTACTTTATTTTATATATGCGTTGGTGACCTCAAGTTTAACAGCGTAGCTCGAAGACCAAAAGGTATATTGTTCGATCCTAGTCGTCTCATACAATGTTTTCTTCTTATATTGTTATACTTGCGCCTTCAAGTTAGATGTAACCGAGGACTTAATGTCGTATTTTCTATATTCAACGTTATCACGTAGTAATTTGAAAAACAATGACAATAATATTTAGAATCATTTTCCTTCAAAACAACATGATTTTCCCTTTTTCTTTTTTCTTTTTTCTTTTCTCTTTACTTTCTTTTTCGTTTTTCTATTTTTCCTTCCTCTCTAAAATAATGTCATTTCTAAACAACGATAACCGCGTATGAATTTGATTTAATACGGCTCTGTAGGCCTCTTTAATTTTAGATAGAGCAGGTATTAAACCAAAAAAGTAAATTCTGATTAAATACCGGTACTATGGGATGGCCAGGAAGACTTTTGCCATCGCATCTCCCTCTTTCCTACATTCATTTTTCCTTCTTTCATCCTGCAAGAATTTAAATTGTGACCTATTTGCGTCCGGCCGGATGCTTACACACTTTAATTTACTTTTTTAAAATGTCTGCCGGGCAACGCCGGGGGACGGGTCCAGCTAGTTCTATACAAAAATATCTTCTCGCTTTTGCTGCATATGCTGCATACGCATGTACACATGCACACACACACACATACACACACACATATATATATATATATATATATATAGAGAGAGAGAGAGATAGATATATATATATGGTTAGAGAAAATAATGAAAACACCTTGTGAATTTTGCATAAATTATAAAACACCTATAAAATTGAAAAAATACCAAATGGTTGTTCCATTTTTTATTCATCGTTATTGTTGTCTTAGAATTGTTGAACTTTATTTTTATTTAATATAGTGCATATTAGTAAGAACACATTAAATGAAAGTTATATTAGATATTCAAAGAAAATATATTGTTGGTGCCCGTATCACAGGTGCTACTGTAACGGAAGTGGCTGAGATGGTGGCTGTATCGAGAGGAACTGTCTTGTAATGATGACAGCCATGAAAAAGAATAGGAAACATCCTCTTTTTTAAAATAAAAATTGGAAATAAGCTGAAGTTGTATAAAGGAATTGTAAAGCCCTTTTATGATTGGGAAAAATAGCACAAAACCACTATCTATAATACGAACATATGGTATTTACCTGATTCACCTTATTCCCCTGCAGATGGGCTCGTATTGGTCTGAAAGTACTCGGGACATAAATGAAAACTATGGCAGATTAATCGCCCCCCCCCCCCCCGAAACTAAGATTATGATTCGGACAATCGAAAAGATATACGAAAGGATATCCAGACATAATTTGTATGTGATATTTAAAATTACTTGTCTTCAAGAAAAGATGTTGCCTAGGTACACACACATACACACACACACACAGACACACACACACACACACATATATATATATATATATATATATATATATATATATATATATATATATATATATATGACATTAGACAGGCTGTTCTTTAACGGAATAACGCCTTACTTGAACTTACTGAACTTGAATTGTGCGTCCTCCCCCTTTTTTCTGAGTATTCGCTTACTGAACTGTGCGGAAGAATATATGTGTTTTACCAGCCGATTTCAGCCGCAGATCCCGCATGATCAGATCGATGAAACCTGGTTACGCCCAACATACACTGAAATATATAGTTTTTAAATCAAATATTTATATTAGCTATTGCAGAACCTACGATCGAGCACGTTATTGTTTTTTTTCAACTACCTTGTGAAAAATATATATATATATATATATATATATATATATATATATATATATATATATATATATATATATATATATATAGCATAATATAAAATTAAGTAATAAAATAATTGCATCGATTGCAAACGGGTTTCCCGCTTGGATAACGTTTTCGTTTTTGAACTACCATTCACCATCTGGATAACTTCTCAATCAACATCTTGGGTGTCTTTTCTGAATATGTTTTAAATTGTATGACTTGGATGAACTGTATAGCTTTGACAAAAAGTATGTTTTGGGCTGATATAGTTGATGTTTTATATACTTTCATGTATTTTATATATATTTTTATGTATTTTCAAAGTTTAATTTTATCATCTGCAGTAATGTCATTGCGGTAATGCTCCTCTGAGGAGAAGAATTTTCTTTGAAAACTTATAAGTTAAGGACTTTAAGGTACTTAGCTTGAACATTGAATTCTAATAAACTTTGACTCGCACTTTATTTTATTACTTCATTTTATATCATGCTATTAATGCTCTATCCGGTATATTGAGCTTCAGTTTTATCCGGATGTTCACTAATATTAGATATTACTTGCTTCTTATATTTTTTGTTGGATTAATTTTATATATATATATATATATATATATATATATATATATATATATATATATATATATATATATATACATATTTAGATATGTATAATTACGCATTTATGTCGTTAAAATTATAAGTTATTATCAATAAAATGGCTATACTGACTTTCATGCTAACAATGTCTTCATGACCTCATAATCGCACACCTTAAATTGACTACAATTATAAATTCGTATGTACATTCATATGTACCAGCAAGTTTACCCAGTGTTGCCCGTGTTCATAAAAAATAATGTGTGTAAAATCTTTATATTAAATCTCCTATCTCTCTACCTATCTCAATCTGTCTCTCTAGGTTTCTCTCTCCCGGGTCTTTCTCCCCTCCCAATTGTACGAGGCAAAAGCTGCGCCCCCCCCCCATTCCCGCTTGATGACCCCAGTCGCTCACCTCTCCCTCGCCCCACTGTCCTCCTACTCCCCACCTCATCATATCCACCCTCGACCCCCGCTCTCACAAACCCCCTTACCCCCGCCGACAATCTCCGGCTCAGCGGCGATCCCATCTTATAAAAAAGGTGTTTGAGAGCGTGGCACAGATAGGTAGGTAGACGCTAGGTTATTAATACATATATAATTATAAATGTTAAAATAAGTAATCATGCTCAAATTAGATATGTGCAGTTTCGTAAGATAACTAGTTCTCGGCTACAAGATATACCAACTTGAACATATATGGAGATTGTTATAAGTGAGTATTATATATTATGTGTTATTTATTTTTGAAGGGAGTGCTGTGGGATCAATAACCTCGTCTCAAATATATGTAACCCGTGCTCGTGATCAGATTTAAAGCGTTCTTAAAAAACGCAGAAAATTTTTTTTTCTAAATTGTGAAGTTTTTCCTTGAGCTTAAAATGGTGTAATCTATGTTCTCTATTGCCATACTGTTTCTCAATATGCGCATTCCTTTCTGTGTTCTGAAGTATAAAACTTAGTAAAAGTTGCAATCATATACCAGTATTATAAATCACGGGTGCGTTAAATCCCACTTCCGCTGGAAAAGATTAAACATATATTCCATTGGTGGGGACTGATAGAGAAATCGATATCTACCGAATGCAAGTGCATTATTGATCTGAGTTGTAATCATCGATCTGCATATAGCGATTGTTAATTTCATACAATTGTTGAACCGGACATAGCCGGAGACGATCGAAAGATCAGCGTATAGGAATAATTACACAGCTTTATGATAACAAGAACTGGTCTTTATCTACTGACTTAATTAGATCAGTTTTAACGTGCTAATCTCATGGTTGCAGGGGAAATGTTGAAACACTATAAAAAGTATTTGTAACTTTCAAAGTTTTACTTTCCAAAAAGGTTCTCGAATCTATTGTATTACGTTTGTTTCGTTTGATTTGTTTGTTTTGCAGAACACCAACGTTTTACACTTGTTTAATAGCACTTCCGATTATATACTGTAAAAAGTCAATGTGTACTGTTAATCGAACACTTGTTGCAATTTTATTTATATCTAAAATCCCCACACGTAATAAGATAAAATACTGCTTCCACATCTTGGGAGGTGCAAAATAGAGCACTATTTTGTGACTGAACAGAATACAAAATAAACTTCGAAATCAAGTGCGGGTAATCTCTTCTCTTCCCTGTAGCCCCTTTCTAACAGAAGAGACGTTGCTTCCCTCAGCGCTATTCTTATTTCCCTGGAAGATGGTTGACTATGTGTCAGTCTTTGGTTATTTTTTAAAAACATTCACAGCAAGAACGTGTCCCCCTCCCACAATGACAAAAAGTATTTCAGTTCTCCATCTCTATGCCAAGAGTTAAACAGTATTTCTATGAAGAGAGTGTATTTGCAAAGCAGCCCTGTCTGTGGAAAAGATTACCGCGGCACTGCTCCACGGCTAATTACGACTTCCTTGTCTTCAAATGAAATCACAACAATTTATTATCACGGACCGTCCCATGAGCAACCAAACGCCGTTCATACTATAGATCAATGTTAGTACTCCTATAGTGATCTCTATCTTTTGGCTGGAAGTTTACTTTTAATCTTCAAGTGAACCCAATAGTAAAAAAAATCTTATAAAGAATTATGGGTTGTTAACATTTGCAGGATTATTAAGGCGTAATATTTTTTTTTAATTAGACATCAGTTATCAAAGCCTTAAGTCACTCGAGGATAAGAGCTTATGTAGTGGGTAGATTGCTAGATGAAAAATAAAGAATTTTTACAAAAGATTTGAAAATTATGAATGGACTTAACACAATCAGATTACATATGAAGACGGTTTACGACACGTATTTGTTGACATTGATGTTTGATGTTTAACTACTTTTGTTTTTTGGCAACGGTCGAAGTCTAGTATATTTTCTAGTGCTACACTTTATCTGTTCTGACCTCGGTCAGAGAAAGAGATTCCATTTTAGAGTCAGGCAATTTAAATTTTTTGTCTTAATCCACAATGTCATTTTGGGGAGTGTGATTTTTCCACGTTCAAAAAGGACATTGTGCCTAAATCTGCCCCTGTGGGGGAGCAATAAAAAGAACTATGTTGTAACATATAATAGACTCTAGCGGATTTTATTACAGTTTTTAAAAATAGATATAATTTATATTCATGCTTTTTATTCAAGGGTTCAGTGTGGCAATAAATGCAGATACTGAATATGGAATCGATTATGTGGAGTTCAATCCTTTCGAATGCATTGCATTCATTTATACTGTAAAAAACAGTCGGAGAGGGATGCACCGGACCCGCTTGAAGGTATGCGTAAAATAGCAGATCATTTAAATGAATAATTACAGTGACACGTTTATAAAGGGTACTGTATAGAACTAAAAAGAATGTATATACAGTAAGAAAGATAACTTAAACGGAATCATTTTATTAAAATTCCCCATCAGAAATGAATATCCTGCATTGATTTTTTAAAACATAAACGTTATTAGAAATGCTGGTTAAGTGGATACCGACGTAAACTGACAGCATTGCCCCCCCCCCCCAAGTTGAAATCGTATCGGTTCAATAGCACCACGTTCACTTTGAATGTTGGCCAACTCCAGCTGGCCCTTCCTGTATTTACCTGATTCTTAAAAGTGCTGGGGAAAGCATGCCAGCAACAATATTGAGCCAGACAAGTTATAGAATGCTGATTCATACAAATCATTTTGATTTCATTATTAATTTTAATAAACTACTGATATTTATGTTATTGAATCTTTTTTGAAAAATAATGAAATTTAAAGGTCATAGTTTCGAATTTAATGTTTTGCACTTCTCATTTACTGCACCAGGCATCAGGCAGAATTTCTTATTTTTAACTCTATTAAGTGAATTAATTTATAAACGTTCTGATACGTATCATCATTTAAAAAAAATCGTACATGATAAGATAAAACCTTTATAATATTTCGAATCAACATACCCAAAATATAAAAATTAAATATTGATTGAAATTGAAAGTTCGCACAAAATTCAACGCTATATCTATCTATCTCTACCACCCTCTCACTCCTAATTTCATTCACCGCTCTCTCTTTCTTTGCCACTCTAAACCTACGCACGCACAATCACAAACGAAGATATTTTTAGCATAAACATTTATTTAATAGAAAGTGGTTGGCTTCATAAGTGCATGCATATTTAAGCTACAGCATCATCAACATGGCGAAACCATGTGCTTCAAATGAGGATTGGCCATAATAACATGTAGCTGAAACATGTATGCCCATGTGGTCCTAAAATGTTTGCATGAATATGAATGTATAGTAAATAAATAAATGTATATATTATTTATTAAGCACTATAATGCAAACACAAAACGATTCGCTATATTGCTAATCCAATGTGCGTGAACCAGACTTAACCATATATATATATATATATATATATATATATATATATATATATATATATATATGTATATATGTGTGTGTGTGTGTGTGTTAAAGCCTACTGTAGATAAGTAAATAGTGCAATAGTTTTCATGCACTGTGTTTATTTCGCATGTTTCGTATTTTGCGTTCAATCTTCTGAAACACTATACTTATTTTCATTATCTGACAGCTTCTTTTATTAAAATCAGTCTGGACAATGATTTTCAAAAAATGACTATCTGCTTATTTCAATGCTGACATTTTAAATCCAGTTTATTTCCCTCGTTCAATACTGTGTCTTTCCTACTGAAAGATACTACAGCCATTTTTCTTTGCAACAATGGTGCGTATTCGTGTGGGGCATTTTTTGGTTTATATATTTTTTCTACTAGCATATTGTTGCTAGGCTAGGAGGATTATATAATTATATAAGAACTCTATACAATACGTTAATAAATTGTTTGGGAGTATTTCAATAATTTCCAAAGCTATTGATCATGTTTATCCATTCAGTCTATCCTTTTCTTTATTATCGCGTATGTCTGAATTCATGCTTTGAAACATTAAACACATCATAAATCAATGAAGGCACTCAAAGCTATGATTATTTTATTAAAGTAATGTTTAAGCTCTGTTCATAAGAAAGTCCAAATAGGTCAATTGGTAAAACCTCGCACTCAAGTCTGAAGAGTTCGGTTTTGATTTCTGGTCATGGTATCCGATGTATTTGTTGAGAATTTATAATTTATTATTAATGCAATATTCGTCATTGCTAAAAGTAGTGAATATATCTTATATTTCGAAATGAAGTAATGTATTACGTTTAAAAAAATGTAACTGACAGACGGACAGACTGACAAAATATCTATTTATATGAGATTAAATTATTTATGCTGTTTCTTCAGCATTTCTAAATGCACTTTGAATTTGAAGTTTCATTTATTACTAGAAATAATATAACTCGTTCAGTCACCCATTGACTTCGGGTTAAATGTGTTTAATGGCGGGGATGTAGGTGTAAAAGTTATGAACATATCTAAATGAATAAATGCGAAAGTCATGTCGAAACACCTTAACTCTACTTACGTCAATTATACAATAAAACACTTTAACTTATGATATATATATATATATATATATATATACTCATAGGAAACCTTACTAAATATCTGCAAGGCTATGATTCATTTGCATATTTATTTTTGATATATTCTCTTATGAATTCATATTCGGTACGATTCACTTATTACTTGATTCTGCTAATTGATCATATATACCAAAAAGTTTCCTTGATATAAATATTATTAGTAGTATCAGTTAAATTATTGAAAGGGATTTACTGACCATATTTAAAAATTCAAATTAATAACTTCTGTTTAATTAATTGTTTTTTTTCAGTTACGCTTTCGCACGCGTATATTAACCTTTAGCTAAAACTTGGATTACTTTGGAATAATTACTTTAAAAAAAACTTTGCATAAAACGTAATAATTTACAAATGTTTTCTCTTAATAATTAAATGCATACGTTTGTTATTTTAAAAACAAAATTTCTTATTGTTGCTGTTCCTATTTAATTTCCTTTCACCGAGAGCAGAGTTAGGCACAAGGTCAGTATTTAACGTAAGAAGGAAATCCAGTTTCCTAAAAAGGGGCACTCTGAATTGAAACAAAACAATAAATTGTCTCAGTCTAGAAGGAGTACTCTGGACTATGAAAAATTGCCTTGACAGTTCTGTCGAAATTCCCAGGTCAGGGTGCCTCAGGCAGCAAGCAATCAACTTAATCCACCACAAAGAGGGAGGTAATGCCTACGGGGGTGCACCTCCGAGGACTACTTAGGACTAAATACCTCAGCCCGAAAGATAAAAGGCCAGTTCCAACCGGATTGATTGTCGAGAACTAATCCTCGACTAGTATTGACCACTCTGAAGTCTCTCAGCAACTGACGTAACAGAAAAACCGCACGGGCTTGTGTGGGCCCAGGTATTTAATTCCCTCCCACCGCAGGAATATGTGACACAAGGTCGGAAAGTGGGGAGATCAAGCCAGCGCCCCTAAAGAAGGAGCACTCTGGCCTAACAAAAATAGCCTGGGCAACCCCGTCGGCATTGCCCGGTAAGGGCGCCTCAGGCAGCAAGCAATACACTTACTCCTCCCCAAAGAGGGAAGGCAAGGCCTGGGAGGGTGCACCTCCTAGGAAAACCCAGGACAATATACCTCAGCCGGCAGATAAAAGCCCAACTAAATGGCCCAGTTCCTGCCGGACTGATTGTCGAGAACGAATCCTCGACTGGTATTACCCCATCCCGACGTCCTCAATCAACCGAAGTTAATGAGAGACTGAACAGGATGGGGTGTGGGCCAACACTGAGAGACAGGTGCTTCTAGTATTCATGGTTAGTGGAATAGGTCAAGTAGCTCTTATAGGTAAGGTATCATAACACCCACCTCCAAAGCCTTACCTCCTCAGAAATCACAGTATCGTTTCCTTTTTGCATTACTGCTATCATTAGGCTGCTTGGGGTAGATGTATGTCGAAAATATCGTATCTGGTAACCATACCATCTTCCTGGGAATTGCTGTATGTGTCTTCTGGTAGTCGTTCGCTTATTTGGTTTAGGTGCCAGTTATGAAAGAACTGTATTCCTCGATCAAAATAAGATTTGATATCCTCCAGTTTTCTTTATTCTAGACTACTGATTTTAGAGCACATCTTTAAACTTGGAAAAATGTATTCTTTGCTTTGACATTCATCTTCAAAACAAGTGAGTTCATAGTCGTTAGCTCTTCTAAGACATGTTTATGTTGCAGCTTTAACAATTCCAGCTCTTGAACAATGAGTTAACTCTTTTTAACCTTCAACTGATAATCCAAAAATTGACTTAACTTCTTTCAGGGATGTGTTTTCTATTTGCAGCGTCAATTTATTGTTACTCCATTTTATACGATTTGAAATGGTTGAAACACATTTCTTTCTACTGTTTTTCTGACTCTGTCGTCAGATTTTATATTTTCTGGCTAAAAATATTGGTTGGTAACCCCCATGGGTTGAATCGCTGCGTCAAGTTTGTGCCAAACATCTTGATATTTTTTTTAATACGAACAGTTTTACTTTTTTTGTAGTTCTGTCTAAAGTAATGTCGGTAATAATTTCACTCTCGAATTTAATATTTTTACCACTTACCTTTCTAGCTATTTTCTTAGTTCTTAACATTGTCTTTTATCACAACCTGCCCCGGGTATGCATAATGATAACAGACACGTCTGGACCAGAATCCAATTGTTATTTTACTTTTTCATCAGGATTTTACCTGTACATTTTTTCTAATAATTCTGCCGTCCTATTCATTCGTTTTTGTGGATTTAACCCGAGTTTTATTTCCTCTACTCGTTTTGCAATGTAAACTCTTGTGTAATACATTATTACAAGTTAGATAGTTTTTAGAAAAGGATAGCCAACCTATGGCACAATGAAGGGATACACAACATTAACAGGGGCTAGACGGTAATTGATCCTGTTTTTATTGGGGTGGCTTGTTTTTATAACAACGTAAAAATAATCCCTTTTTTTGGTTTTAACTGTTTTTGAAAAAGTGTTGAAATGTGATTTTTGACGTACTTTTCTCATGTGCGCAATGCAGGACTCTTCAATGTCTTTAGAATCTTGTTTAACACTTACAAATCTCTGGTTTTCTTCGGCTTATTTCTGTAATGCTATAGTTGGTTCAGTTCCTAACATGTTTAGAAACACGTCTGATACTGCCTATTTTCCTAATACAAGTCATTGCACGCAAATTAAACATTTAAACTTATCCACGCTTAGTTTTGATAATTTGATTTTTGTAACAGTGTTTATTAACGATTGACGCGAAAGTTACGTAGTCTTCGAGATCTTTTTAGACTAAATTCAAACACTTCCACCGTTTGTGGAACAGAAAAAAGTTAGGGCTAAATAATTCTATTAAAAGATTAACAGCTTCAGAAAAAGTCAAGTCGCTCGTTTTTTCGGGGTAAAATAAATTTCTCGAATGTAGTATGTTCGGTGGTTCCTAGTTCATAATTGCATTTTCAGAACTGAGAAAGAGATTAGAGTTTCAATTTCTTTAGTAAACGAATTCACAAATAGGACCCATTCGATTTATTATTAACTGACTTAATAGCATTTATTATCATTAAACAGTAATGAATATACTGTCGTTTCAAATTTGCATTTACAACAATGAAAACAGATAAATTACTGTCGAGACCTGCCACACAAACGACTAGACAAACCAACGACTAGAACAGACAATTTTTCGAACAGGGTCACACATTTCGTCATGTGTTTTATTTTTTGGGAAATTGTAAGTGTATAGCATTGTTCAAAAATTGTAATTTGTAAATTGCCAGAATAAATCGTAAAGATTTGAACTCTGTATAGAGAATTACATAGACGTGGCGGTACATCTAAGCCCAAGCACACACCACCTATAATGCGCTGAGCGAAGGCAAATAAGACAAGTGACGAAGAAGGTCATTCCATTGACATCCGCGTTCCAATCAAGCCTTAAAATCTGCCTTCAGGCTTCTCTCACAGAGCGTGTATGTAGCGCATTTACGTGTATGTGAAACACTACAGCAAACGATTGGGAATATACAGGCGTGAACATATAACTATCTACAACAAGCATACACTATTATATAGAATGTATAACCAGATACATATCATTACATAAGTAAACAAACAGCATTATATATACATACACACCCACACACACGCACACACATATATATATATATATATATATATATATATATATATATATATATATATATATATATATATATATATACTAGCATACCAGGTTTTGGTGTGACCAGACATATATTTTTAACCAACCATACTTAATTTAAACAGACATATATCTTAATATATACGAACAGGTGAGAGTTTTAATTACCTACAAGACCACCATCGAGTGTCTTCGATTTCTCTGTGCAAGGGTTTGTCAGGGTACCTGACATGAGGATACTTCCCCCAACAAGTACACCCTGACTAAAAAAGCAAACTAACATAGAACTCGAGCCCAAATAATATCCCCTCCACACGACTATACACTGGCTCATACGAGGAAGTATGTACCTTCTCAAAGTAATGTGACTTTAAGTAACAGCACTTCGCTGGTTACTCTATAAAATTGATCAAGTCCTGTCATGGAATCCGATAAGAACAAGAAATAGCCGAAAAAATATACAACATACTCTACTGGTCAATTAGGGGAGAGGAAAAGTAATGTTTTCATGGTCTTTACTACCTCAACGTTTGACAGCTAAAAGGGAACTTTAATGGTATATTCGAATTTGTATGTATTTCATATAGATATCAAGTTTGAGTAACAGGAAGGGGCCCCATGATTTTTGTGAAAATCGACTGAGGTAAAATGAAATAAAAATAACAAGTATATACGCATTCAAAGAGTATACATTTGCTGGACTTTTGAAGCTACAAAGTCCATATATGTTTAGGTGAATACATAGTAATTGAAAATTACTTCAATCGCAGAATTGTGTTTTACGGGCACCGGCGAAACACACATTCCATTGTGTGCAATAGTAGAATCAATGTGTTTGTTTAACATACTTATTGAATCAAATTACATATTAAGCTAAATCCATGGTATTACACACGCTTTCACTCTCTCTCTCTCTTTCTCTATCCCTCTCTCTCTCTCTCTCTCTCTCTCTCTCTCTCTATATATATATATATATATATATATATATATATATATATATACATATATATATATATATGCATATGTATATTTATATATATATATACGTATGTGAATATATGTATATACTTATATATATATATATATATGCGTACACATAGTTATACATATATACATGCGTATGCGTATATATATATATATATATATATATGCGTATGTGTGTATACTTGTTTTTCCGTAGAAGGATACGCCAGTAATTCTCACTCTGAAATGGTTTACATTACTAAAATAATGTGAGACAATATTAAACATGTTAATCTGAACCTAACTCTGCAATATTAAACATGTTAGAACCGATCAGTTCTGTCTGGTGAAATTTCACAATTATTTCCACTACAATGTCGCTCATATGGGTGCCTATTGATAAAGAGAATATCATGTGGATGAAGAGATTTAGATAAATGTAAATCTTCTGTCCTGTTGTGATTTATAATAAAACTAGAATTTCAGAAACATATGTACGCAAGAACAAATATTTGTATAAAAAAACACTTTAAAGGTGGAAAATAAGCAGACATCTTAGTCGTAAAATCGATGCATGTTCTGAAAGTTTATTTCCCACAATTCTTCCAAAATTACGAAAGTTGATCTGCATTTCACACAAATCAGCAAATGTTCTACTTAATTTGCGGATCTAAATATGTTTTTCTCAAGATAGAATATACAGCATACATCATGCGATGATTTAGAATCATATAAGCTGTTAATAGGTAATATAGATATTTTGCCAACAGACTGTACGCTTTTTACATAACATTTTTATTTCAAATGTGGTTACCATTTAACCCAAGAATAACAAATTTAATGAAAAAATCCGTACAGTGACATTATGAAGTCTTTAAGACACTCCGACTTTACGCAGACGCCAACAACAGAGTTAGCTGTGTGGGGAGATTAAAATTAAAATGTGGGATGTATGGGGATGCTAGGTTCGAAAAAAGTAACCGGAAGGGATAGGCTTCATGATTGGATAAGAATGCTGGAAGAGTTTTTTGAATTGGATTCGGTAACAAGGATGTAGATGAGAGAGTCGTTAACGAGCTGACAACTAAATGTAAATTATGTTTTATTTTGCAAAGAATACTCTGTATCTGTTTGGAGCATTTATCTTGGAATTAATAAGGAACTATATATTTGGATACAAACGTTTTTGTGTTTAACCATCGGCGAGAAAACACAATCCAGTAAATACACCCTTGTGAAGTATCTTCACCAGAAGTAGAATTATTAAATACAATTTGGGGTAAAAACGTGATGGGAAAGGAGAGAAATAAACATCGACATTTTAAAATTTTGGCCAGCCGAATCGACATTGACCCTTTTTTGACCCGGTTATACTAGTAGCTTTCCTTTACCTTTTACTCATATTTAACTTCACTCGAGTATCCATGATATTATAATATATCTCAGTCAAATAAAATCGCACATGAAACATACGCATCGTTTAGCACGTCAAATACGCATACATATAACATTTAACACAGGTATACGACATTTATGAGTCGAGAAGACTAATATTATTTAAGTAAGATGAAATAAGGATTAGGATTTTTGAATATAATTATTCATGGCGTCCATTGCTTAGTCGATTCAAGAAAGATTTGACAACCACAAATGTTCATTTACCAATATGAATAAATAAACGAAACTTCACTTTGCTAAGATGTCTGGTACCTGAGCGCAATTAATAAAACACCAATAGTTTAGTGGAATATTATCAACAAAAATACTACTTGTAGATACCTAAACATCTTTTGTCTTAGCCTCAATCGAAAAACTAAAGATAATTAGATTTAGTGATGAAATAAATCTTATTAACATAAAATCTGAAACCTCAATCCATTGTAGGCATAACAAGTCGCACACTGTTTGTAATTTGCATACACCTCCATAGATCTATAAGACAACCACTAAAACTAGATAAAATATTATAAATAACAATAACTTTAATTCACTAATTTAAAGTTTCTACCCTTCCTACGAGTATAGACGCTGCCTTTTTCATATTTCTGTTTTCTATTTGTTTTTTTTTACAATCGTTCGCTTTCAGATTAGCACACAACGATTATCCTAAACTTTCAAAATGTTTGGTAACATGTGTGTCTATGGATTCGTGTTTTAATTTACATATCAACTGATGTATTAAACTGTTTATATCTTTTAGGACATATGATTAAATAAATTCATTTTAGCTATGCCCCGTTACATTTTGATTCATCCTATCCACACTACGTAATCTATAATTTTAATTACGATGATCATCAAAACGATTATTATTATCCTTATTATTAGTAGTAGTAGCAATAGTAGTAGTAATGTTGTTTTATTATTACTATTATTATTATTATTATTATTATTATTATTATTATTATTATTATTATCAACAACATTATTATTAACATTATCATTATCAATACTATTATTATAATTCTATTATTATTATTTTCATTATCAGTATTATTATGAGTATTATTATTATTATTATTATTATTATTATATTATTATTATTATTATTACATTCCATGTATCAACATTATATTTAGTATTGTTTTAATAATCATTGTTGTTTTATTATTAAGATACTTTTCGTTAGTTACTATGTATTATTATTGGTATAAATCCTTTTATCCTTTATCATTACTAGTATTATTTGTATCAGTATTATTATTTTCAATGTTGAGTATGTAATCGGCTAAGACATTTATATTGCTTAGCTGATTACATAATATTGTTTATTAAAAAATCGTAATTCTTATCTCACCTTACGTAAATAATTTTACACTTACCGACTTATGAATTACGTATTCCTGTGTTAAATATGATAAGTATTTAACGTGAAAAAAATGTGTATGTTTTATGTACGATGTTATTGGACCTAGATATATTTTATAAGGCCGATATATATTCCTTCCTCCCAGAACATGTCATAGACAGAGATATATTCTTCATCCCCCAAAACAGGTAATATTTATGTCACATAAAGATAGCGGTCTAAACAGTTAGAAGCATTATGTAAACTGATTTGGATATAGTAAAATTCAACGGTAAGCATGCTCAAAAATAATATTTTGGATTTAGTCACGTGACTTTTACATGTAGTAATTTTTCCTCATTTACCAAAATAAAACAAACTAGAGTCACCCTTTTTTGTATTAAACCTAAAACTCTCTAGTTTGGCCTCCTTACAAATAAAACGATTTTTTAATTTAATTCTTTAATTTAGTCTGAATGCAGAATTTTAATGTACAAAGTACTGAGTTCTGAAATATTGGTCTTCTGCATGTGTTCATCATATTCAGTTTTCCCTGTTACACACAGAAACATATTTATTACACCTCCAAAAGTTTAAATCGCTATATAACTTTCGATTGTATGTGAGAATTATACATCATTGTAAAGTATTTGAAAAATTCTAGAAACGATCCTACAAAGTTGTAAAAACCATATATGCAACTATTAAGCGTGAATAAACCAGTTTCTTATGCATTTTAAACCCGCAATAAACAGTTGCCATTTCTTCATCTCATCCTCAATTTTTAATCTTAATTACTCGCATAATTCAATGTTATTTTTAAATAATTTAATTGGAACTAAGAGTAAATATTTTACCCGTGGCTTATAGCGTACCAGCTAGACGAACTTCAGGCAGTCACCTCTAATATCACTTAAAACAGGCTTCATCAAGAATACATGTATTATTGGTGAAGCAAGTTATAGACGAAATATTGATTCACATTGTGACTCGGTGTAAAACACTTTTTGTTTATCATCTTCTATGTGTACCTCATATTGTTTTCGTACAATATGCGATTGCATGTGCTATATTCTGTATTCATCAGAGGTTAACACACATTCGGTGGCCGCTGCGCTTCTGCCACTCATGGCGCCACCGGCAGTGTTTGCTATCTGACAGGATAGTATTTGTTTTCGATAAGTTTGTTTTGTTATTTCCGTTAGTAAGGTATTTCTTTTGTTGGTGCTTACGTTTAATAGTGATTGTCTCTTACGCATGTCGTTATTTCTTCCCGAGAAATGTCACGACGGTCAGTTATCATTCTAGATAGAAAGTGGTTGATCATCCAATAAAACCACGACATCCGACTAAAATTGATAGCAGTCATGTTCTCTATTTAACAACTGTGTGCAACTATGTTTTCCTAATTTCAAAGAGAGAGTATTCGCCGCTCTTGTGAAAAGAGGTTAAACACGCTTTCGGACACTACAGGTAGTTTCACATTAAATTGCCACAATGTATATGCTCACATTATATACTTGATTGTACCACCAGAAGAATAGGAACATTGCTCAAATCCCTCGGTCGGTTTGGAACAAACAATGAAGAGAATCGTTGTATCCCTAAAACTTGAGGTTACTTGTCTTTGGTAGGGGATTATAAGAAGATTGCACAAGAAATGAACTCGCTATAAGCTACATTGACATCAAAGTATTCGATATAATTCTGAGCGGTTTAATTGAATTCGATGTAGCCAGATACACTGCTTCGATTTATTAACATAACGCTATTTTTTATCGTGGTTTGACCTCTCTCAGTACGCTGATGATTCCACTGGGCATAGATTTTTTGAACTGTAAAAAGTCAGCCAATCTGGATGAAACCGCGGTAAGTTTTTAAATATGTAACATATAGTTTTCAAATAAATGATATATATATATATATATATATATATATATATATATATATATATATATATAAACTTAGTTATTGCTACTGTAGAGGTAAGGAGCTACTTAGAATTAGGGTGAAAGTTTTAAGGGTCATCTTAAATTAGGAGCTGTACAACGAGATGCTTGTTCATATTTGTAGGTAATTCTTGCATGTCGATACAGTTTTGGAAACAGGGAGCAGGGAGGGCTTCCAAAGGCCGGTAGCTCGGGGAAAGGAGTCATTGGAGTAGAAAGCTCGCCGACATCTGCGGACTTCTACAGTGAATGGATGGGATTTAGCTGATTGTCGAGTTGGTCGAATGTATTTACGTCGAAGGGGTACCCAAGCAGCAAGTTCATCGGAGCTCATCACATCGAAGTACTTGTGAAATGGCTGGCACTTGGTGGATAGTGAGGGACCTATTAGATTATATACTATTTTTAACCTTGTGTGAGAGGGAAAAACTGGTGGATCGTGCACCAGTCTAGATGTGACAAAAACACTACATGCATGGGCGGATAGCAGCTTGATAGAGATATAAAATACTCCTAGGTGTCATAAATTGTTATAGCTCGTTAGAGGGAACCTACTTGCCAATTTTTTCTATGTATGTGTTCCAATCACCGTTACATGTAAATATTAGGCCAAGTAGTTTGAACGTAGAATCATAGAGCAGTAATTATGAGGTTTAGTTCTATCTCCAGAATACTTGAAGATTGGTACCGCAGAGGAATTTTTACCAGCTATCAAGATGGCAAGATTCGGCAAAGCATGTGTTTTAGCGTTTAACGGGAACAGGGTCGAGTTAAGCCGAGCATTTCTTTATTAATGTTACTGTGTAAGATCAGGCGAACATGCTTTGGAGGTGTCAAGGTTTTTATGATGTCTCGGACATGAGATGGGGTGATGGTCAGATAATAAAGTGTAACTTCAGCCCGCAATGGGAAATTCGTGAGGGAATAGTTACCGGCGTCCTAAGTGGAGTTTAAGTCGAAACGCTGGGGAAGTAGTTCAGTCTTATCAGTTACCGTGCAAATGTTATCATTGTGGTTGGATAGCAAAGAAATTGGTGATTGCCAATTATTTACAACACTATTGAATATTTTCCAGAAATCACAAGTACTTAGTTTCTGTAGACCGAATGCGTTTTCTGGTCATCTCTGTATACCTTTTCTTTGCTTAATTTATTAAAGTCTTACAATGATATTTTGACACTCTAAGTTGCTGTCTATTTGTAGTTGACTTATGGCGGTTTTATTTGAAACATCTCTGATGTGACCTCTGATGAATTCCCAATCAGCCATTTTGTAGTATCTCGTCGTTTTGAGCTATGGCTAATTAGCTTTGGGACGAGATGTTAGGGTAATATTAATCATTGCCACGAGGTGATCAGCGTTCCCGAGCAGCTTATAGCGATTTGTCACACAAGCCTCGGGAAGTGAAGCCAATAACAGGTAAAGTACTGATACTTGCTGGTCCACACGATCAGGGAGACGGGTTGTGAAAGTGACAGTCTGTGAGAGGGAGTGCGCCATGGAAAAACTATACGTGGACTTACCAGCTGCGTCTATATAGCTGGAGAATCCGGAACAGTCACGGTGATATATATGAAAATCCCCAAATACTTGTATTTGGACGTTCAAGTCAAGTGAGAGTGCGTTTCGATGCTTTCAGATACAAAAGTTAATCAGGGTACAGTTCTGGGTCGAACGAGAACGGCATAAGAAATATAATTAACTAACGCTGTACTGTAAGGTTAACCTAAAACACGTGTAGTTTTAATCATATTATTATATTTATGTACTGTAGTCGAACATAAAGCCTTAGACCGTGCATATGTTCGTCAGAGTATTTCCGCTAGAATGAGAGGTATTACGTCATGTCAAAATTGTGTGATGAGATTGCAGAATGTAGTTTTATGTCACTTAGGATATTCGGGGGTTTTATTAGGTGAAATGTTTCTACGTCATTGATATTATTTCTAATCCCCCAGATATTTGGGAATAAAGGCGGAGGCGGATATGTTTTTGGTGGGGTTCTAGTTTATGTTTTTTTCTTTGTATTGCCACTTTAGATTGAGTGGGGAGGGCAAGGTGTGTGCTTGTGTGGTTCCAATAAGCTTCAACAACGTTACTAGTAGTCAAACTTGATCCATGGTGGTTGTAGCCTCAGGAATGGCCACCTGGGATAATTGTAGGGACCCCTTTTCTATGGCACGTACAGTTACCCACGCTATTATACAACTTGTAATGGAGCTGCCGCTATTAGAGCTATCTTAGAGTAAGGTCTTCTGCACCACAAATTGGAAACAGTAGCCAGAAACGCTGTCTAATATGTACTCACAACTTGTTTAAACAAGAGCGGCCTAAACTAGTCATGTGAGACAAAGTGACAAAAATGTTTTCCCAAGTTGCGCAGATAAAAGGGAAAGAGAGTCAGCGTTCATTGTCCTAGTCAGAAAACAAGGCGTTAAACTGGATGTATTTGAGGTATCCCTGCGCTAGTTCTCTTGCGCCTGGCTTATAGACAAAGAAGAAGTGCAATGGTCGGGCAATAGGCAGCGCTCGTCTACCCCTTAGCAATTTTAGGTTTGCAAATTTGATATCATGTTCTAGACTCACGCTCTATGAAGGTTGTCGATCAGGATTAAAAAGGCCTCTCTCCGCTAACAGTTTTCTGCAAAGACGTAAATTGCAGTAGCACAGTTTTTATATCAGAGTTTTTTTTCTCCTAAATCGATGACCTGAAAAGCTCTACGGGTCCATAACACTACGAGGAGTAATTCTGCGGCTGTGTACTTTCAAAACCCTAGGGTTATTAAGGGACTATATATATATATATATATATATATATATATATATATATATATATATATATATATATATATATATATATAAATGTAAATAGAATAAGTTTACGCGTAACATGCCAGAGATATCAGACAATTGAAGACAGAGCCCCCTCTCATAAGTAATATTTACTGTGGGGACATTTTACCGGCCAGTAAGGTGGGTGAGAGGGCTAATCTATGTGCTGTATACGTCAGAAGAAATACCACTTAGCTCTGATGTCACAGAATAGAAGACAAAAACAGAAAATGCGTAAGAAAATAAATATATAACTAAAAACTAATTCAATTAAAAGTAAAAATCACAGGAGTTATGTTAATAATCTAAAAACAAGAAGCGGAAAAAAGAAAATGTTGAACTTAGTTAAATTATAAATGTCCGGTGTTATCTTTGGCTCCGTTGAAATATATATAAATATATATATATATATAGAGAGAGAGAGAGATAGAAGAAAAAAGAGTGATATATATATATATATATATATATATATATATATATATATATATATGTGTGTGTGTGTGTATATATATATATGTACTATATATATATATGGGGAGTATGTGTATGCAACAGCAAATGTTTAAACGTTATATTTGTGAAATTTAATTTTGATCGCGCCCGCCATTCTTCCCCTCTCAAAAGATATTAGACACCCGTCTTCTTTAACTTTGTGTACACGCAAAGCAGTGTGTATAATCGTAAAGTTCTGATTGGTTTTGTTATGTTTTACCGTTTCTTAGTTAGTTTATTCTTGTTCATGTGTTTGCTTTTTCTATTTAACTTCTACATCGTTTAACACTTTCTAACGTATTTATTCAGCCATTATATGATTAGTAACTGTTATATTCGACCAGGTTACTTATTTATTCAGTTTACGTGGAATTAGACCCATTTTAATTATTCATTTCATGCATGAATACAGTAAGTTATTCCTGGTAGATATAATTGTTGTCATCAATTATTTATAAAAATGGCAATTGTGAGTTAGGCATAATATTCATGTCTATCGTAAGTTGAAATATTATTGCACATCATGTGGTGTTTAGTTTTTTTAGTAGATAAGATAGATTTTGCTAATGCACAACTATTTTAAATTACATTGGTACCGATATGACTATTGTCGCCGATACACTACAGACATACATATTGTAAGATAGACAAAGTTATTTTAATTTAATCTGTGTAGACAGTACTATTTTATGCGAACAATTCTATACATGGTTACAGTAAGTTAGATATGCTTAATCTGAACAATGTCAATATGAAATGTTTAAGTAATTAATTCTAGACGGGACTATTGTAAGTTACTGTCTGTAGATATCCATTGTGTAGGTGATTCATTATATATATAGTTATTTTAAGTTCGACACGTCTAATGTAAGTTACTTTGATGTGATATATATATATATATATATATATATATATATATATATATATATATATATATATATTTAAGGTGACTACTTATAAAACATATATGAATACTGTTCATATATGGGAATCGAAATTTACTCAGAATTGACATGTTTATCTTAGGAGATGAATTATAGATATGACTATATAACGTTACCAATGGTTATTGTAATTTAATATGACTATTGTAAGCAATTACTTAAACGGGAGTATCGTAAATTAACCTGTTTATTTATGTCTATTTGAGACGATTCATTTACAGCATTCTTATTGAACGTTATACACGGATATTGTAATGTAATCTGTGTAAATACGACTGTTGTGGGTGATAAGATATAGAAATTATTGTAAGTTAGACATTGCTGATTTTTTTCATTGTAGACACGAGTAATTTTAGCCATGGAAATATATCATAACTTACATATGTCGGCAAGTAATCTTAAACATACATATTGTACGTTAGATAAGGCTATTGTAATTTAATCTGTGTAGATATGACTATCGTAGGCAATTTATTATATACATTATTATTTTAAGACAGGGTTGTTATAATTTACTATGCGTAGATATAACTATCGTGAGCGTTTAAATTTACACGTAAGTAAAAAAAACTATTGTAATTTAATTAGTGGAGATGTGACAATAGTCGGCCATTACTTGTGGACATGATTCTTATAAATTACTAGCAGGGTTACCAAGCGTTGTTTGGTGCTATAAAAAACAAAATAGAATAAGTTAAATAGTGTATCCTACTTCTTTATATTAAAATTTATATCTCGGTTCCTCTCTCATTCTAGCTCCCCCTCTATTATAATCTCTTCCCCCTCCCCATTACCCCTCTCCCCAACACTCTTGTCCTCGTAAGCCCAGCCTAGCCCATTCATCTTTCTTGTGTTGAAAATAAAACAATTATAATCTAATTCATTAACTGGGGCTAACCATTTTATTGTTCCTGGACAACACAAAGGTGAACACGATTCAATGACATTATTGATACCGGATAAGTGTGTCCCCTATCTGCTTGTACAATAATATGAAGAGAAATGAAGTTGATAATGGAAATAGTCACAAGATAGTTTAATTTAATACTGTAATTTACATTTATTGCTGCCGGACAATTCCAAGTAGAATAAATGTTCCTACCTCTTCAGTACTTACCAAATATAATAAGCTAATGTAAATAATGCCAACTCAGTAGAACAAACGTGTCTGTTACACTCTCCCGACACATTTATGAAATATAATATTGTAATTTTAGTAAGGACGCCTTCTTGATATAGACGTCCACCCCCCACATCATGGGTTACAGGAAGATATTTGCTAGGAAAATGAACGACATTTAAAATCAATTGCACTACACAGAGTAATGACGCCATGACAATTATTTGTTAACTGTCTAAGTGGCCAGAGAACAATGCCGAAAGCAGACTGATGAAAAAGCGGATGTGGCTAGTTTCCGGTTGTAAGGTGATAGAAAATTGAATACGTCTGATCTCCAGTTGATAAAAAATATATTCCGGAGGCACTGATTTTCGAGGGGCAGATTAGGTGAGAGAGTCTGATAATGAACAATGGAAGAATGATATCGTTGTGGAATAAAATACATTGACTCTTTGGACTTTTGACTACAAACAAAATGTAGTATATGTGCTGATGCTACACTTACTCTGTTATGCCGTTGGTCAGTTGAGTTGAAGTTTTACTAGACTGAGATAGATCGATACTATTATAAGTTAGATGGAGCTATTGTAATGTATTCTGTGTATATATGGCTATTTAGAAGTATACTTCATGCGTAACAGTTGTATGTTAGACATGATTATTATAATTTAATTTGAATAGAAAGAAATATATTCATTCATATGTTATAGGCATGACTTTACATGTTAGGTATGTCTATCGATATATAACCACTGTGTATATTACTTTTGTATGCGATTAATTATCGGCATAATATTATAAGTTAGACACGTTTACTATAATTTAATCTGTGTGGATATGAATAGTGCATATGAACAATCTTACACACGACTATTGTTATTTAATCGTTGTAAATATAACGATTGTAAGAGATATATTCTAGATAGAAATATATTGATTATACTATCAATATTATAAATTATGTATGCACAAATATTGTTTATAGTTCATTGATAGACGTGATTTTAGCAAGGAATGTTATTATACAAGGCCCTACATAATTAACTATATAACATTATTTTTTAAATAGTAAATGTAAAATGAATAAATACAAAACTACAATATACAAACTAACAAAGGGTGCAGTTAAGTTTGTTTGCAATATAAAGAATCATGTTTATTAAAGCTCTGTGTTCTCTCCATGCAGCGTGCTAACCTTTCAGGGGCGTCATATTTTGATGCACGGCTCGGATTTGTTCCTTAACTTGAAACACGTAACGGGCTTTGCTATCAAACGCGATTTGTTTTCTTTTTTGTTAATCGTGTGGACATAATGTATATCTGAAATAAAAATGGAAATAAATTAAAAGTTGTATCCAAATGTATATCAAATGAAAATATGTGATTTCGGTTTTCGAATAATTTATGAAATAGATGAAATGCTTAAGTATTGACAAAGTTACAAACAAAAGAAAATAAATAGTTACTCATGATATACCCTTTATACTGGACTATTAAACGGTTAATTGTAGTAACTCCTATTCAAATGAATCTATGATAGAAGCGACTCCTTTACACGAGTTATTGTAAATACACTTATAGGTTCATACATTACGGGGAAATCGATCATGATTAGTATTTACTTGCTTCTAAAGAGGGACGGATGAGACACAATGTCGTGTTTAATGTGGGGTGTTGTCATTTCCCAACACTACAAGGGCGATTGGCTATAAAAACTGCTTTAATCTAAGAGTTATTTTTAATAACAAATCACTGCACACAAATGTTAAAATTCCCTAAATGATGAAAGTTAATGACATGAATGAATTGTCAGTTGCATGATCAAAATAGTATGATATGACTGAAAACTATGTAATGCATGAAGAAAATTGAATTACGTTTGAGAACGGTTTATGACACCTATTTATTTACATTAGGGTATGCTTTTATACATTTCTCATCGTAGGACTGAAGAAAATTGAATTACGTTTGAGAACGGTTTATGACAACTATTTATTTACATTAGAGTATGCTATTATACATTTCTCATCGTAGGACTGAAGATAATTGAATTACGTTTGAGAACGGTTTATGACAACTATTTATTTACATTAGAGTATGCTATTATATATTTCTCATCGTAGGAGTGAAGACGCAGAAGATACTACTCTTTGATCCTAACCTAAAAGCCGAATTATTCGTTGGTATTATATCTATTGTTTAGATCAAACATGTTTATTTTATTTGTGCAAAAGAATATTGATTCAAAATGTGATATCTGCAAACAAAAACATTCTTTGTAGATATTCGTCGGATTCAATTTATTTTATATTAAATTATAATAACTTTTGCATGAATTACTAAATCCAAATAAACGGAAGAGAGATCGCTAGAGAGATATTATTGTCATTTGCTAGTCGCAATACATCAATATACATATTAAAATACTTTTTTTTAAACTCAAAGACAGGCGAGTTTTATAAATCTGTTTTTTTATTAGTGTAAGATAATACTCAGCATTCCAGGATCCACAAGTAGGAACAGGAATAAGTTTTTATTAAATAACTATGTTATATGAATAGGATTTTTTTATTAGTAAACCCTGTTTTACATTCGCTTGGTGGATGATGGGCATTGAGTTTATATATGCGTTTCATACATGTATTATATATATATATATATATATATATATATATATACATATATATATATGTTGTTATACAATAGGTTAAAAGAACTATTCTTTCAAAAAGTATATTAAATTATAATTACATGATTGGTCGTAGATATGATGGAACTCGTATTTGTAGGTAAATACATCTCTCTCTCTCTCTCTCTCTCTCTCTCTCTCTCTATATATATATATATATATATATATATATATATATATATAGAGAGAGAGAGAGAGAGAGAGAGAGAGAGAGAGATTTAATTATTATCTACATACGTATACATGTTATTCTTGTGGAATCATCAGTGTAGAGATATCAATGTCTTATCTCGCATTAAAAAGCATAGCCAAACGGGGCAACACAATTATTTAATAATAAATATTTTATTATTATCTACATAGGTATACGTTTACGGAATCTTCAGGGTAGGGATAACCATTCAAGCCGATCGCACGATTCGAACCCAGGAATGAGAGTTGTTTGTTCACAACTCCAAATCCGACGTTATAACCGATGAGCCCGATATGAATAGTCAGACGAAGTCATGCGCAATAAACTTATTGATGTCAATGAGTTAACAGTTTCATAAGAAGCAGTAGAGAGCGTTCTACATAAAATAACGTTGTATTATAGCTAAGGTTAAGGGCTGTCTTATATCGCATTAAAGACGCCAGTTCAAAAGTGGCAACACATAATTATTTAATAGTTAATATTTAATTATCATCTACATAGGTATACGTTTCATCCTTGCGGAGTCATCAGTGTAGAGATAACCTTTCAAACCGATCGCCCGATTCGAACCCCGGAACGAAAGTTGTTTGTTCACAACTTCAAATCTGACATTATAACTGAAGAGGCCAACATGGATAGTAAAAATAAGCTTGCAAAAAATGCGAAATAAGCTTTTTTATTCCAGCGAGCGAACATGTGTATAAGCAGCAGGCAGACAGCTGTCTACATCATCTCGCTTTATATATATATATATATATATATATATATATATATATATATATATATATATATATATATATATATATATATATATATATATATATATATATATATATATATATATATATATATATATATATGCGATTTAATGAAGGCTTACCAAAGCATTCCTTTCAGGACACCAATGATCACCATTAAATATATTTTTTCTTTTTTTTTTACAAATACTATTGATTCAAATTCAATGTTTTTTTCCTACACGTGTTTCACTACCAAGCAGGTACTTTCTTGGCAGATCATTAGGGAAATTAAATGTCTGGAATAAGGGTTTACACTGCCGATAATACACAATGTGGCGTTGCAATAGTTGAGGTCACTTAAGAAGAGAAGAGGAAAAAAATTAAAATAAAAGTTAAAATATAAAAAACAAGAAAGAACAACGATAAAAAAAGTCCCAGAAAATGTCTTAGAAAAGTAGCTCGTGCATTATTTCTGCCACCAAGCCAACAAGCAAATAATCGGTCCCAAATGCATTCAAAAAAGCCAAAAAAAGGGGGGGGGATTTGTTCATCATTGTGCCGCCCGACTTGAAAGTGTATTATCGCACATTGTTCCTTTTTTTTAATTCCGCAATGTATTTATTACGTTTAAAAAAAATGCGACAGACAAAAAAAATTGTGACTGACAGAAAAAATGTGATTGACGGACAGACGGACAAAATCTCACCTTATATAAGATACGACATAATCACGTTGAAATACTGTTTTTCTTTAGATCAGCGAAGTGAAGCAAGGCCGAGACTAGTCGGAAGGAAATTGGTGGCTATTTGAGAATACCAGGCGCTTCATGTCGAAAGACGGCGATATCTTATGTCATCAAAATGAGATTCCGGCTGACAACCGCAAAATCGAGTTTTATTCTTTACTAGAAAGTGTCTATGCTAAATGTGAGAAACATTATTTACCTCCTTTCAGGAAGAAAGACACCGGATAAAGAATTGTTTTGATAAGCCAGCAATCTAGGATAATCGAAGTCTGGCCTACAAAAAATACGTGAGCAGCCTCGTCAGCTTTCCCTGATAGTTGTACCCCAGGCGATTAGCAATAAACTAATCCTTTCTCACAGGGAAAGGTAAAGAATGAGAGGGTTGACCACCTAGTACTGAACAAAACAGAAGCCCGGCAGAAACAAAACATGTTACATGTACAGAAACAAAAATCTCATATCTAGCTTCTGGTGCCCAGGATTGAGTTTAGTATTTCATATGAGTCTTGTTTTTAAGTCAGGTCTATTCTAAGTATAACATTTGCTTCCCTTGAAATAAAATGTCTAATTACCGAAACAATATGTAGTTCCTTTGAGATAAAAGAGAAAATATGATTTCGATTCATCGTTCAAAAAAAAAAAACTGGTAAAATCCTTCAGTTACTTTGTCGATTTTAACGTGCTTTTATTCATATTATATTTCGTTAAAATATGGAAAAAACTTCCACTTCCGTGTATAAAATCGGAATTTCCTCATATTGTCCTAATTTTATTTGCAATGACGTTTATGAAACGTAACTTTATGCAAAGGATATTTGAGAAAATAATGTCTTTTTTAAATCGCCATTATTTCGAAATTAAAATCGACGCAAGTTCGATGATTAAAAGGTAGCCTACATTTATTTGTATTATTAGGATTTTTCTTACTACTGTTCTAACATGGGATGTTATGCTCACAAATTCTCGGTCGAAATAACATTCGACCATGTTCAGATGCCATTTGTTGCACTTCGCAAGGCCCTGTGGCGCAACGGATAAATGGGCCAAGTTAATTAATTCTAAATGGCAGTCAGTCTTCTGGAAATTGAAGGTTCCGAATTACTAAAGACTTCTACCCGGTCATGGCTGACGAAACGAGATCATGTTTCCCCTATCTATGAATTAAAGGGTTCCATTCGTAATTCCGTACATATTCCCGAGTTCAAGATAATTATTCTTGAGTTTAACAAGATCAACCTGAAGAATGTTTGAAGTTTCATCGGTCGAAGTATTGTGAGAATAACATTCCAGATGTAAACAGTAGTTCTAATACTCAAAATAATCTAACTTATAAATCCTCATCAAAAAAATTCGAAACATAACACCATAATTCATTGCCTTCATTTATTTATCGAATGTTTTTCTCGTATTTAGAAATCATTGAATTATTGAAGACAAACAACATTTTCTGTGTGTCCTAATTTGTTTGTTATCTGCTTAAATTTTTTTTTTACAATAATGATGAATTTTGGCAAATATCGCATATCCGGACATCAAAGACTTGAGTGCCTTCATCAAATAAATCTTGAATTATGTGTCTGTATCTTGTAGACACGATATCAAATTGATCGCTCACAAATTTCAATTGATGCCTTTGGTGTGTTAAAGATATGTGATGGTAAACAGTTACTGCTTATGTAATGTATAATACCATACAGTAAAATGTCTAGAAAATAATGGAACATTCTGTTCAATACTTAACAAAAACAAAACCTAAAAACCCTTTAGAATAATGATTTAGAAACAGCTGTTATTTGTCTGCCAGTTGATTAATATAAAATCTCTCAAAATATATTTAAGTGTGCGAATTGAATACAATACATCAAAATATCTAGAAAATAACAGAACATTTTTCTCACTTTCACATTCCGTTTAATACTTAACAAAAACAAAACCTAAAATATT
Source organism: Sepiola atlantica (assembly GCA_963556195.1). Taxonomy (NCBI): domain Eukaryota; kingdom Metazoa; phylum Mollusca; class Cephalopoda; order Sepiida; family Sepiolidae; genus Sepiola; species Sepiola atlantica. Next base: position 125,922,929 of record OY744523.1, read on the forward strand.
TAAGAATAGTGATTCTCAAACGGCTGTTATTTGGCTCACAATCGAGGAATATAAAATCTCTAAGAATACATTTCAGTGTAAGAATTGAATTGCTTAGAAATTATAATCAGAATTGTAAGTAGACACATATATATTTTTTCCTATTTAATGATTTTTATTTCTGCAACGAGTCGCGTGGAAATTATCATAAAACACTGCTCTGAAATTTGTCTGATATTTTCTCTCACTAATTGTCATTGTTTTATTTTTACCTTGCCGTGTTCCATTTTTGTGATATGTGTTCAACATATGCCCGCATGTAATTGTCTACGAGTGAAAGCATCTTCCTTTTAATATGTAATCTTCTTTTCGTTTTCTTTCAAACTCGTAAACAACTTTCGTACGGTAAATATTGTAAAGGAAATAACGTGTATCTTACGCTTTATTAATTAAACTTTATTTTCCAAGCGTTTTACTTATTTGGACTATCTTCTGTTCGAATTGTAAATAAATAGATTTAATATATCAAGCAGAGAAAACCGAATTTTATTATTGAATGGAACATAACCATTTAAATCACGTAATGTAAATCTGTAGAATATCATAGAGTCATAATCGATTAAGTTTCTGAATTTTTTAGATGGGGATTCATCAATTGTACACTTTCGATTATTCAGATTACAGTTCCCATAGTCAATTAAGTACATAATTACGCCGTTTAAACGCATTATTATTTTGTTTAAATATTTCACTCGGATAAATCCTAAACTATAATTTATTTTGTTTGCCAAAGGTTGTTCTACTGCATCCCTCAATAGGCCCCGCGCCGGACAAATAAATAGAGCTGCTAATAAAAATATATGTAAGATTTTTATTAAGCATAAATCTTAAAAATTCGACGTGACAAAATGTTAGCCCAATCTGATTATTCGTTTAAAATTGAAGCGATTGTTTCAAACTTTTAAACAATGGAAAAATAAGAATGGTTTTCCGCTTGATAACATTCTGCTAAAGCAAAGCATGCATTTCAAAATACTTATTCGGACTCAGATATATCGGAACCGACGTTTAAGCGGTGGTATACTGACATTAAACGCGATTGGATCGTACAGACACAAATTATGCTGAATACTCAGGTCGCTAATATTCGACACATGTCTCGTTAAACATTTTTCTTTAATTCACAACCCGTTTTGTCGAGCGTAAATTAAAGTTACGTCTCATAGCCAAATATATCAGAAGGTATTCACTATTTTGCATTAAGATTTGCAAATGAAAAAGCTATGCTCAAAGTGAGTGCAACGTTTGCGAACGGTCGATGAAAAGTAAGAACGCGTTGACGATTCAGAGTGCTATGTGAAACTGTGTCAACGCAATAAAAAGGACTTGTTGAGCAAATATGTGATAATGGATAAAGAATGCATCTATCACTTCACTCAATTGTAAAAATAAGCAGTCAGCTAAGTGGACAGAATAAGGTGAAACCAGTCTAATGTAACCAACAATGCAAACATTAGCAGAAAATGTTGGGCCTCCGTGGTAAGGAATGTGTCAGGTTATTTTTCTGTCGATTTCCTTGAGACATGATGAACAATCAATAGCGAATATAATATAACATTATGTGTGCGTTCAATAGAGGAAATCGCACAAAAAGGGTACAACTAAATAAGAAAAAGTGCTCTTTCACCAGTCGATATCAACGATGGAAAATACATCAATTGAACCTCAAATTGCTTTAACACACACTATATTCTCTAGATCTGGCCCTAGTTACTAATCGCTGTTTGCAAACCACAAGCCCACAGGGAAATACATTTGGTTCCAATGTAGAAGTGATATCGGAAACTGATGCGTATTTTAAGACCAATGGCAAGTTCTTCTAAAAAAGACATACAATTTTTAAATAAGGATGAGGATCGGCGTATCATCGTATAACTTCGAATTTTGTCTTAAAATTGTCGGTTTATTAGTTAGGACCGGAACTTATACAGTGATGTGTTATTTATTACTATGTTAATGTATGGTTTAAGAATGTTTGTCTTAGTGGTAACGTGACCATTATAATACTTTTAATGATATTATGTATACTTTTTGAAGTTGATGCAAAATAGAATAGCATTCATAAATCATTAAATGAGATGCGAGTATAATTAGAATTTGCGTAGTTATTAACCTCCGAATAGATATGGTTCGTTGATAAACGCACATCTCTCTATTATGATACACGAAAATCAAGAAAGCAATGTTAGGGGGGTCTCAACCACTCGATGAGGTCCTTCAAATGCGTCTTAACTCTGTTAAGTGCATCGCATGAACATCACTAAGCAGATCGTGGCATAACAATACAAGTGTGTTTCAGGGTAATCATAAACATCGAGCGATACCTTGAAGTATATCATCAGCTCAGAGGTGCCTATTTAGTTCTGTCGAATTTTTCTTCTATAACAACTGATAAAATGAGCATTCATTCTAATTGTTATTATATCAGCTCTTAATATATCAAACAGTTGTTTTCTTTTCTTATCGGGTTCATAAATCATTAGCATGTTGATTGATCACGGTTATAATGAGACACGCTATAGTTTAAAGAGGCTGTGTAGTGTTATATCTTTTGTGCATATTATTGCTATTTTGGCTTATATCATTTTGATTTGATATATGACGTGTATTTTGCAGAAGCTGTGCGTTGTATAGCCTTTATGAGATGTGTTAATTTATTTCGATTAATATAAATAAAATTGAAACGTTTTAAATATGCTAATAGAAATGGTGATCGAAGATTTACTATTAAAACATAATCATTCAGAGATACTACTCTTTGAGACACTTCGTTGTTTGGAAATTTACTTACGTTAATAACATGTTTAAATGATATTTGATAACTCTCTTAACATTATGCCGCTCTATACTTACTTACTGAAATACTAAATATATTGAATGGCAAATCTAGGGCGCTGGACATTACACCTGGCCGAAGGAAATAACACCCCGGTTGATTGACACAGAAATCCACCTTGCCAGAAAAATTAATATTCTATGATTTGTTGCAGCTATATCTACTAACGTTTACCTGCAGAGCCATCTGGCGGAAATACATTCGTTAATAAGTAATAAACTTAATAGAGGCCGTGGCCGGTAATGGGTGTGTCTGCATAAAGTGTGTGGGCGAAACCCCGGAATAGGCGTTATAGTTGTTTATGGGCGAGTGTTTAAAACTTTTTTATCAGCTGGCCCAAATTGAAATCGAGAGGAAATCCTCTGGCGAGCAAAATCGAGAGATCAATTTTTCTTTAAATCGCGTTCACATTCCACTCTCGCTGACATTACTCGATCAGAGTATCTGACTAATAGAATTATACCATTATACTTCATACATAATTGTTATTTAGCATTATTTTATGCACTGCAGCAATGTAAAACACAGACACATTATGCTACCATGTGTAAGGTGAAGAGGCTAAACCCCAACGGAACTGGCCGCAAATGAAAATACTATCTATAAACATCGTTTGTAAAAGAGATTACATGACTAGAGTTACAGACAAAGAAATGTTTGTTAAAGATTTCATTAGCGGGTTTCAATATCACTGAAATTATGAGTCAGTGTAAGTTTTTTACATTTTAGATATCATCAATATCAAGGCTACTCATATTAGGTGACAATTAACATAAATTCTTTGCAAAAGAATATAGAGGCTCTCATTGTAGCATACATAGAGTTAGCAGAGAGGCAGACAGAAAGATAGACATCCATCTGTAATGTTTTGACACGTGCGGACAACTAATAAAGTTGGGCAAAGATGAGCCTGATTAACTATTTAATCGATAACTACATTAGAATGACATGTCTCATAACACACGGAAATGAAAGTCACGTTAAAAAATTAACTTTAGAAAGTTCTTAAATCAATCTTCCCCTAACTTAAGATGCATATACCTGACTTGGTTATATAAAAAGTAATTAGGATGAGTATAGTGATCAGACTGTATTAATGTATACCCACCCATACATACACAATAACATCAAATAAGTCAAACATATGTATATATATATATATATATATATATATATATATATATATATATAGGACTAAATTATATTCTAATATTTTACATACATACGACGTCACTTCGAGCTTTCAGTTCCACTTAGTGTATATACATGACAATTTCAGAGGGTCACAGGACGCGAACTCGGTTCACATAGGTACCTTTGAATCTGTAATCATTCGCTTAATGCATTTGGTCATGCGCGGTTGTCATGCGATATCGGAGAAATGATGTTATATATTTAAGCTAAGAGCGGCGAGCGTAATTATCAAGACACATCTATACGAGAGAGTCGGAGTATCACACTTAAGCATTAGGTGGATTCCCATTTTTTAATCTCTCTATAATGCTGGAATTTAATTTTAATATATATATATATATATATATATATATATATATATATATATATATATATATATATATATATTAATATAATATAATATAATAATACAGGCAAAGTAAACATGCGCAATAGTCATCTAATAAATTTTAACCCGGCTTATAAAAAGTGGTTAATAACAAATAGAGCTTTCATATAAGATATTTTTATTTAAACAAGCATGTACAAAATATGCGACATTGGCATGTCGATGTTATCGATCGACAGCTGTTATAAGCTGAGATTTCATCAGGATTTCAGCTTATGACACCTGTTGATCGATAACATCGACATGCCAGTGTCGCATATTTTGTACATGTCTGTGTAAATGAAAAAAATCATAAATATATATGTATATATATATATATATATATATATATATATATATAATGGAGAGTTGCTAGCTATTAGTCTAAAGCCAAGTCTATACAATTACTTCTATTAACATTGTACTATTGTACTAATTTTTAATACCTAATTCAGTTAACTATACTATTTCAGACAAATTTACTATATTTCAGTACAATATCAAGAGGGGGTGTAGTATCTCCCTTGCTGTCATCGGACAATCCTCAGATGCATTACTTGTTATTCGGTTTAGGGGGTTGTGTAATATATGTACGTTCGTGATGATTTATTTCAAGACTGTCTCTAGATGTTTGAGAAATTATTTAAATAAAGAAGAAACGTTTATAAATATACAAATAGTTTTGTTTCTTCACTTTATGATATATATATACACTCACACACACACACACACATATATATATATATATATATATATATATATATATATATATACATATATGTGTGTGTGTATGTGTGTATCTTAGAGACTTTATATTTAATTTTCTAAATAATTTATGAGAATTATTCCAGCTATGGTAACTATTGAATAATGTTAATGCAGTCATTTCAAATATCTCTCTCTCTCTCTCTCTCTCTCTCTCTCTCTCTATATATATATATATATATATATATATATATATATATATATATATATATATATATATATATAAGCCGTGTGAGAATTACAAACAATATGGTCGGTTTACTAGGTAGCCTAAAATACACGTGCATATATAAAAACATCCAGCAACACAAACTCCATGCATTTTTATCCTGACGATTCCCTATGGGAATTAAACGTGGAATCTTTTGAGTAGCCCAATTGTTAGAAATATATTTTCAGAGGTTACTACCTACCTCTACCCACGTATTGAGCACCGTTGAAGTTAATTTTTTAAATCGGTACATAAAATAGTATATTTCCTTATAACATTTTATGTGGACACATGAAATAATATATATATATATATATATATATATATATATATATATATATATATATACATGTATATATATATATATGTATATATATATATATGTGTGTGTGTATTCAAAATTTCATTTCTATCTGTTTAATTTATTGTTCACGTACTTGTCTACGGGTTTTGGAGATAAAAACCAGTCACTATATCTTATGAGACTATATTATCCAGGGTTTTTGTGTAAGTATATTTCATTTTATTCAAAAGGTAGAATATTAATGTAGGATCTACGGTATTTCTTGACATGTGATTAAATGAAAATGCGTTTCACTTTATTTTACTTTATTGGATTTACAATTTTACCATTATAGAACTGTAATAAATAAATAAGAATAAAGATCTTAACACAAGGTGCAGGTCATACAGGAGAAATACACAGCTAAGGTAAAAACTGAGTCTGTCTAATTGACATCAAAGACTATAAATTTACTGAAACGTATTAAGATTACTGTTACTTTACCTACATACCCTGGCAATCAATACTTTTCACATCATTTGACTACCTCACAATTTGGATATTATAAAATGCAAATAGCAAGAATAGAAATAGTATAGTAATAAGAAATTAGCGCAAAAGGACAAACGATTCATCCAATTCCGTAATGTCGGGATCTCCTTCTTGTATATATATATATTTATATATAAAGATATATATATATATATATATATATATATATATATATATATATATATATATGTATACACACACATATATATATACATGTATATATGTATACACATATATGTATATATATATATATATATATATATATCATAATATAAAATGAAATAATTGGATTACTTTATATATATCTATATATATATATATATATATATATATATATATATATATATATATATATATATAAATATATATTGGATATTCTGTAAAAATTTCATAATAAATATTGCGCTCTTTTTTTTATTTCTTCTAAAAATCGAGCACTCTGCTCGTATTCTCTCACACAAACCTTACACGCACGCATATATATATATATATATATATATATATATATATATATATATATATATATATATATATTTCTAGAGATAAAAGATGGCAATAAAAAAATGTAAAGGGGCAATATGTATTATAACATCAAAAATTCAAAGCCAATAGCGTAATATCTGAAATCCATGAATGTTCAAAGATAAACCCTTTTCTATCAGGAGATAGAGAAAACCGACAATGTAATTGTAAATATTATTGGCAGCATTTAACTTTGAAATTTTTACATGAATTAAAATAAAATAAAGACCAAAAGGTAAAGAGTCTTTTTTTAGATGAGAGCGTAGTGTCAGAGGGGACGCCGTCAGATACACGTCACAAATAAAACAGCTGTTATATTGGAAATGAAGGTGTGAAAAATAATCATACTCAAATTGTTTAGGAATCCAAATGTTGTTGTTAAGAAGCAGGTTTTTAGAGGGCAATTGATAAAGTCCAGTTTATCTTGTATGTGCAGTAGTCTGGTAATTGAACAATCTGTTTCACAGGGTTCAGAATGAAGTGTGTCAGTTAAAGTTTGTATATATCAAAGTGTGCATTACGAAAACCTCTAGCTCCGTAATTGATCAGTGTCTTGAATGGTTACAGACATGGATTTAGAGCCGATATTTTTCAAGCCGGAGCGGATTGAAAGTGTTGCTTGTAGACAGTGGCGAAAATAACTATTTGCCTGCTGGGATAGGAATATTGGCTATTTGTATTGGAGAAGCACAAATGCAGCATGGGCGTAGGGAATCAAAGATCGGTTAACTGGCATGTATACATACCTACATATATATATATATATATATATATATATATATATATATATATATATATATATATAGAGAGAGAGAGAGAGAGAGAGAGAGAGAGAGAGAGAAAGAGATCCACATAGTCATACATATAACGCATTCGTATATAAAATATATGCATATATACTACTGTGTAGACATATCTTCTTAAATTGCCTTTTTAAGTAGCTAACAGAATAAGGGTTAGGGTATGGCTGATGGAAGCTTACGCGGTCAGCGTCAAGTTGTACGGTATTTGTTTATTCAATTTTCTTTAATTTAATTAAACATTTTAATATTATATATATATATATATATATATATATATATATATATATATATATATATATATATATATTGCATTATAGGAGTGTTCGACAGCTGAACGCTACTAAACATTTGGCCTGACATTAAGTAGATTGTTTTTACCCCAGAAACCGTATGTCCAGACTGATGAAACTTCGGAACTGAAAACAGACACTGTATGCACACTTATGTATAGGTGTAAGTGTTTTAGTAACAAATTTAAACTTTTTCTCTTATAAGCCTTGCTCATTGAAAATAAAATACATCCATCTATATATCTTGTTTTTTTTTTACTAATGATGAAACGGACCATAAGAAATTGGATCGCTTTAATAATCAATAAACTACTTATCACTGGTTACTAATTTATATATATATATATATATATATATATATATATATATATACATATATATATATATATATATATATATATATATATAGAGAGAGAGAGAGAGAGAGAGAGAGAGAGAGAAAGAGAAAGCTAGACAGAGAGAGAGACAGAGAGTGGGATAGATAGATAGAGGGACAAAAATTGACAGACACATATACAGACAGGCAGACATACAGACATGCAGACATAACGAAACAGAGAGATACGGGCATATATAGAGAGGGTGTAAGACAAATCTCTAAGCTGGCGATCTACCACGATAAATAGCATACATTTTGAGCATTTTTAAAATCAGATGAATGATTCTTGCTCAATGAAGATTGTGTGTTACTTCATCAGCTTTTAATATTAAGTGTTTGCTAATTAGACATTTGTTTTAGAGTTTACATGATGACGTGACGACGGAGGAAGAAGAGACTCTGCACATATTTGTATCCCCGTTTTGCCAATAATCACGCCTTTTAAGCCTATGTTGAACTATTTATCAACCCTATAAAACTAAGTAAGTTGTCTGTATTTTTTTAATTGAAATCGCTCCAGACAAGGCATGAAGCGACTTGATGAGAAAGGCTAAACAAGAACGAAATATTATTATCGCAAATACAAGGGATACCTATTAGCCTTAGTTATGAATGACAAACACTATAGGTAGGAGGAAAACAGTCAACATGAAGCGGGTTCCAGTTGTTGGAAAGTAGCTACGTGAATAAGAAACTGTATTACAATGAAGTATCAAAATAGCGAATTTATTGAGAACACTAGACGAACGAATCCAACGGGCTAGAACAAAAGAAGCAGGGAATAGATCACATAATTCTGAAAAACACATTCCAGAATAGTATTTATAGAAAAGATTGAGACTAGCAACATCACGTCTGTGAGATAAAAGGATGCATAGAAGAAGAAAGGATGCACCAATTCCAACCGGCGTTCAGGCAAAACTACTTCTTACACCTGCAATTATCTTATAGCTCTATAATAGTGCACTAACCACTAGTATTTCCCTCTTGGATACGTTGCCAATAAAGTCCCTAACCTAATAGGCCCCGCACTGTCTATCAATCTCCAGCCCCTGTCACTATCGCCGCAATGTTAACCCCTGTGCTTATTTTACAAGTACTTTCACAGCATATTCTCCGACGAAAACACTGCATGTGTACACACTTAATGAAAATACCACTGACCATCCCGACGAGGATCACAATCGCACCCCTTCACCGTAGAGCTAGTGAGATGCCGGACAACTTTGTACTCTAATAGCTTCCTGCTTTAGACCACCTGTTTTTAGAATTCCATCTCTGCCCATTGTTATCTCGACTATAATAATATGCAGAAATGTAAATGTAATGTGAACAAACATCTTCATTCAGAACTCTCCATGTATTAATTGGCCCTTAAAGTCTGACCAGTAATCACAGTAGCACCTTATGTCTCAGTGGCAGTATGCGTCGGTTTGGGTAAGAAACAAAAACATAAATAAACACGACTGTTCCGGTGAGGCCATCCTTTAGTGCCTTTTATTTTCAGGTTCGCTCCTCAACCGGAGTGGTAGTGCATGCCATGTTCTCATCTATGTGTTAACTAGAGGCTATCGTTTGCCAACAATTTGTTTACAAAATATACGCCTACAAAACAAATGAATGTATCTACGTAGCAATCATATACAAAACATGTACGTTTTTTGCATAGAATGAAAGAAAGATGTTTTAAATGCATTTGAACGTTAAAACTAAACAATCACTAATGTCAGCATTTTCTGCAAGTAGTCGTTGAAATATGGAACTTATTGTAAAATAAGCAAGAGTGTTTACTGATGAATGCGCTATGTTCTGACTGTCATTAAGAACAGTATAGAATGGTCTGATGATTTCTGTGATCCTTTCAGATTGTCCGCTTGTTCCTTATCGACAGCAGAAGTCGTAGATATATTGTGTTTCCTTCTTTTTCCTTGTTGCTAGAATAATAGAAGCAATTTAAAAAAAAACTACAACGAATACCATTATTTTCTCTGGGTTTTGTTTTTACGATTTACAGTAATCTTTAAATTAATTTAGATCAAGATAACTTACATGTTCCCCATCAAAACACCAACGTGTTGTGGATGCTTATAAAACGACGCCGCGGAGGTAGGAAGTCTATCGCTTTTCTGTAACATACTTTTACGCATGACACAACTATCAATACACGACAGCTTAACTTCTAACTTGACTTTTAATGGAAAATTTTTCATATTTAACCTTTTTTATCCTCGCAACATAGAATCCTACTACCCCAGAACTGAAGATGTTTTGTTGGTAACCTTTTTCCAACTAGTTGTGCCCCGTTTTTATAAAAGTCTGATATTTTTCTAGCTGAACCGTCCGAATAACGAAATGAAAGCGCCACTAATTATTTAGAGTTTGCATTACGTTCTAACTTCACTGATATTCTTCTGAAGAAACTGATCTAATTGTGGTTGCCTGCTTCGATGACCACATTTATTTCAACTGGTTGTTCGGTCAATCCTTCTGTTTCCACGTTGTTTAGAAGCTCCGCATAACTTTTGAATTGACGCAACTGACTCAGAGACATGGGTGATTGTTCGGTCCGATTTGTCAGATCAAAATAAAAAAAGAATCGCGGTGACCAATGACAAATATTTGTTGGAACATAGTTGTGTAACACAATGATGTGCAAAACAAAACGATGTGTTGCTCTTCTGAGTAAAGACGAGTTCAGACATCTGGCGGATGCTGAAACTTGGTTGAGGAAATGTTAAGTTTTCTTTGTTATTTTATTATTAAGAAAATGTTGATTGTGAAATACTCCCTCTTTAGTCTTTTATTGTCTTGTCACTGATTGGTTTCGATTGATGTATTTCTGAAGAACTCGTAAAGAGTCAGTATTATTTGAATTATTTCGACTACACTTCTCATCGTGGATGTTATTCATACAAGGTTTCGGCGATTTTATCTCCGACTTTCTTCAGGTTCGTCTCGTCGATCTCAAGAATCTGTACAGAATTGAGACCCTTTATTTTTTCAGGGGGGGGGGGTGCTTGTTCTCGTTCCGTCAGCAATGGCGGGGTAGAATTCAAATTTGTATTTTTGTATTTCACGTACAAACGCTTGAACCGTCGTCCTCTGGAAAGTTGTCACTTAGAACTGATTATTGTAGCTCCACGGGTCCTTGCAGAAGAACGTCGGAGGGTACATCGGGCTCATATAATTGAACAATAAAAAAATTAAATATTTATGAAACTTGGTGGGTAAGTAAATTAAGAGCGGCACAACACGAGACCAGTTGACTACAACGTGCTTGTTTACAAGTCTAATGTTAACAATCTTTTGTTGAGCTGTCGTCTTAAATAATCAGATTCTACTCATATCCAACCATCCTGTGCAGTTGTTAATGCGTTTGTATCACAATCGAACGGACATAAACTTGTAAGCCGTTGCCATCGAGTTGTCATAAGGGCTTGATAAGCGGTGAATCGTTAGTAAGTATAGAAACAAAATGAGGTTTATTTGCATGAACTAGGGGTGGATTGCAAAAACGATCTTGAATGTTATAGTCGAATGTCATTTAACGGCGATAAAACAACGACTGTTGGATATTTATGACTGAAGCTTGGTGGACAATGAATCAACTGCGGCATAAACAATAAAGTATCGTAGTAACAAGTATTGTTGGATTGAAGAAAGAATCGTAAATTTAATTAATGATTCCATAAGTAGGATTTATGGGGTCACCCTGTAATATATTTTCATTAATAATGAACGCTGAACAGAAAGTGTGGTTTGTCTAGTATAAGGCATATATAACATTGGGAGGTTATTTAATGCCGTGAAATGGTATTGTACGCGAGAAATTGTATACACTTAAATGATCATCATTTTTTCTGTTATTCTTTTCAATAGTTGTAGAAAACGTGTGTTCATACATTTTTAGATATTTGTGAAAAATTGAATTCTGCCAAATTTAAAGGAACGTTAGTTATTTTATTCCAGGGGCAAATAAGAATTACTATTTTTTTTTACTTTTCGTGTTTTTTGAGCGATTTTAAATAAAGGAAATCGTAGATATTTACAAACAAATTCCCATTTAAGCATATTTTGGTTACACATTATTACCATCCCTTCGTCACGGTAGAAATAAACAAAACTGTTTTTAAATGTATGTCCACTCAGATTATAGGTTCATGATAAAGTGGTCACCTATCAGTACTTGTTTGATGTAAATAATAATTAATCTGTATTTTTGTTAAATTTCGAGACAAAAATTATTAAGAACATTTGATATCTATTGTTATCATATCGGAGGCATTTTAGACCGTTTGGAGACAATCCGGATTTTTCCAAAGACAATCTGGCTGTCAGTTTTCAGCGTTTATGTCCTGGAAATGTCATGCGAAATTCCCTGAAGAACTAATGAAGCAATTTTGAGAAAATCAAACTACTAACAGATTAACGGACTAACGAGTTACAACGGACTGATAGATTAAAGGATTAATGCATTAACGGACTAACAGATTAACGGAATAATCTCTTTATCAATTAACAGATCCATGTAACGGATTTAGGAATTAACGTACGAAGGCATAAGCGGACTAATGTATTAACCAATCAAGAGAGCAAGGTATTAAAAAACTAATTAGCGAAGTAACAGATTAATATATTAACAAACTAATGGAGGAATTAATTTATAGATTGAAAGATTAAATGATGAATGCATTAAATAACTAATAAACGAAGGGATAACGGACTAATGTATTAACGAATTAAGGTATTAACGGGCATCGGTTAACGAATTAACTTCTAAACGGATTAATCGACTAACGTACAAGTCTTTTAATTTAACATCGGTCATCCAAAACTCAGGATGTTTTAATTTTATTAAACATAACCTTTATATCATATCTAAGGTCCGTCTGAATCAGAAATATGCATTTCAGTCAGCGTCGCTTAGATACAGCGGTCAAGATGTGTGGCGTTACCGATTGCAGTTCGTCCCAGATGGCACTTAATCTCCAGCGTTAATTTGATCTGCTTCATGTGATAATCGAAGTTGTTTTGAGATCTTTTACTTTTGCAGTACTACTTACTTTTGACCAATTGATTAACCAGGATTCTGAATTAGTACATAACCGTTATATCAGACAACACATAGTTCCTCTACGTTTGTATAGATACTATATCGATATCATGGCGCATTTTCATAGCCGCGCTAGTTATTGTGTTCTGGCGAAACCCATTTCTTTTCAGGGTTTGTTATTGTGTTCTGGCGAAACCCATTTCTTTTCAGAGCTAGATTGTGTTCTGGCGAAACCCATTTCTTTTCAGGGTTAGTTATTGTGTTCTGGCGAAACCAATTTCTTTTCAGAGCTAGTTATTGTGTTCTGGCGAAACCCATTTCTTTTCAGGGCTAGTTATTGTGTTCTGGCGAAACCCGTTTCTTTTCAGGGCTAGTTATTGTGTTCTGGCGAAACCCGTTTCTTTTCAGGGCTAGTTATTGTGTTCTGGCGAAACCCATTTCTTTTCAGGGCTAGTTATTGTGTTCTGGCGAAACCCCTTTGCTTTTCAGGTGGAACAAACAGAACTCTCTTACAGATATTAAAAAGGTATTGTCTCATATTAAAAGTGAGGGTTGATGTGTTTTGGGGTTCAGGTGTGTTAATATTTCTACTGTTGCGGTCAGTTATCAATTATCGCTGACGAAGCGAGCTAAAACGAAATAAGAAGATGAGATAATACCTATTTATTTCCCACCAAACAAGGACAGAGTTATACTAATGGCGGTGTCTAATGTGGGATAATTCAGCTCCCTTAAAAAGGGTACGCTTGATTAAGACAAAAACTCTAATTTCCTCAGTCGAGTATATTTTCTTCTTCACACACTAAAGAAGGAACAGATAAAGTGTAGTAGCAGAACAGATATTACACTTTGCTCCTAGTCAAACAGACAAGCGGTTATTGATTAGTTTAATCATGTTACGTAAGTATATTATTTTAAATAATAATATACTCTAACACACGTAATTGAGCGGTATAGTCATTTCCACTATGAAAAACACAATATATATATATATATATATATATATATATATATGGGAAAGTTCATTTTAAGCATCTGTTGCATTTTAATATGAAGATAGAGGCAAAATGCCTTCAAAGAAATTCTGTGTTAGATGCAGATAATTTATTAAATCAAAATCAAAATATTTTAAAACATTTCTCAAAATATTTAAAGAAATGTTTTGAAATATTTTTATTTTGATTTTATAAATTATCTGCATCTAACACATGGTTTCTTTGAAGGCATTTTGCCTCTATCTTTATATACATATATATATATATATATATATATATATATATATATATATATATATATATGTGTGTGTCATTATCATCCCTGCACTGATGAGAGCGAAAGCTTGAAACGCTAGCGTATGTAAGTAAAAGTAATTGTATATTATTTATTTATAATTAATATTGTTATAAGCCTCTTTAATAAGATTAAAGTTGAGTCCTGTTCGGGGAAGTTAACAATAGACTGAGACATAGCGAGAAGACATATTCCGACAACGTTCGTCGAATTGTTAGTAAGTCTCTTTAGATATGCCGCATTCGCATGAATAGAACTTACATTCCCTTCTTGAATGTGTTAATGTCAGGTGGCCTAATAGTTACAGCGCTTGCTTAAGGGGTCTAGGTTGATTCTGTGACCGTCTAATATTATTATATCTGCACTGATGAGAGCGAAAGCTTGACACGCTAGCGTATGTAGGTAAAAATAATTTAATACTAGACCACCCGTTACCCGTTGGGTCAGTTTGTTATATTAGCTATGGAATTCATGTATGAGCGTGACACTTGTGGCATAAAGAAAATAGGTTTTTTTTACATAACAGAAGCATTTCTATGAAAGTATATTAAAATGAAAAAAGAATATAGATAGATTTCTATGAGTCGTTCTGTTTATTATAATTGTTTTTTTTTTAAATTACAGTTACTGAATTATAAGTGGTTGGCCATACTTATAGGTAAATATGCACTGAACAGGTACCATAATACTTATTATAGTTAAATTCAAATATATTTTCTCGCGTACGTAACGAAAACAGAGGGAGTAGGAGTGGTGAAATCTATGAGAGGGAAAGTGGGAGGTGGTTTCGTTCACCGACCGCTATATGGCTGATATTAATAATGAGTGTTGTTTTTTTGTTTGTTTGTTTTTGTTTTTTAAAAGGGAAGAGTTTTTTTGAAACTGCGACAGACTTTACGAAGTCCTTCCGTTGAATGTTTTTAGCCGTGAAGAAAACAAAAAAACTATTTGATGAAATTAAATGAAATTGTTTATATTAAAAGCGATTTAAAAATTTCCAGAATGAAAAATTTCATGCGTTCGTTAATCATAATAGAGAATAACGGAATTGGAATAACAGATTGAAGACGATGCTATTTACGCATGCGCAACCGGATGTTGAAAACCGGAAAGCTGAAAGCTGATTGCAAACATACAAGATCAATTGACTTTTAGTATTATATAGATTGTTATGTATATATATATATATATATATATATATATATATATATATATTTAAAATCTATACAAGAGGTCATATGTGCATGTTAGTTTGAGCTACGACTTTTCTGATGGTACAGCAATTTTAAAACAACTGAAAAAGAAACTTCTGAAAATACGAATCATTTTTTTGATAGTGGAAACATTTGATCGGAGAAGATGGATTTGGAAAATATTTAAGGAGAGAAATGATATCAGAGGAAAATCAATTTAAGTTTATGCATATAGTCATATCCATGATATATATATATATATATATATATATATATATATATATATATATATATATTTATATATATATATATATATATATATATATATATATATATATATATATATGTATTATATTTGAATTTTGAATTAAATTAAAAATAAATGTATTACTGTATAATAATGATCTATCATTATAATATAAGCCTCAATATATTAACTAAAGCAATAGATTCTAGAGATTAAGATGAGAATTAAAAATTCTACAGAAAAAATATTTATTAGAACATCAACAGTTCAAAGCAAGCAGCTTAATATCCTTAATCCATGAATTCTCAAAAATAAACTCTTTTCATCGGAAGATAGAAAAAAACCCGACAATATAATTGTAAATATTATCGGCAACATTTAACTTTAAAAAATGTATACACAAAATATAAAAAACAAAAGATAAAGAGCTTTTTGTTCAGATGAAAACGTAGAGTAAGGGTAGTCGCCGTCAAACAACACCTCATAAATAAAACAGCTGTAATATTCGAAATGAATGTTTTAAAAACAATACTCAAAGTATTTAGTAGTCCAAATGTTGTTGTTAAGAAGCTCATTTTTAGACAGTTGTTGGTAAGGTCCAATTTATCCTGTACGGGCAGTAGTCCGATAGTGGAATTATCCGTTTTAAACGGATCAGAATATAGTTTGTCAATCAGAGTGCGATGTATATAATAGGTGTGCAATACGAAAACGTCTTGCTCCCTAGATTAAGAGCCGATATTTTTCAGTGAAAGTATTTCTTGTAGGCGATGTTGTTTCTCTGCTGGAACAGGTAGATAAGCTGGTGGTGGTGGTGGTGGGGTGGGGGAATGGGCAACACATGCGTTAGGGGTGTAGGGAATCAAAGAGAAGTTGGCTTCTATGTATACATAAATACATGTATATGTAGACCCACACATAGACACACATATAGATACATATACATATATATATACTTATATAAAATATACGCCTATATACAACTGTATAAACATATCTTCTTACATTTTCTGTTTAAGTAGCTGAACGAAGGAGGAGTAGGGTATGGGTGATGGAAGCTTAGGTGGTCAGCGGCAAGCTGTACGGTATTAATAGTTGGGGGAAGGGAGTTGTTTATATATTGCCGAGGTGAATAATTTTATATAAGGGGTGGGGGTAGATTAGAAGAATATGAAAGGAATTTGATAAAAATGAGTGATTGTCTTGCTGTCAGCGTTGTAGTGGTCAAGGGCTAGAATTATTATTTAAAAAATACTCTTGACAAAATTATCTCAAAAAAGATATATTTTAACAAAAGCGTTATTTTTCAAAAAAATCTTAGTTTTAAAAGAATTTAGTTTCTAAATTAATTCATTTAAAAACATTATTTTAAAAAATAGATAGTATTTGGGGGGTGTAAATTCCTATTCATAGTTTAGGTACTAAATGTATTTCTTGCGGAGTAATATAGTCAGAGTTTGGTCGTATTAATCGTGGATTCATGTATCAAAGATGTAGATGACAGTTAAATGTTTTCGGAATTATTCATAGCTGAACATTGACAGATACATCACACATGCATGCACGCGAGTACATACATATGGAGGTGTCATTTCGGAATTCTCTGACACAGGCAGTTACGTATATACACACATTGGCAGATATACACAGATACACACATACACAAAATATACACATCAATATAGACATACGTACATACACACGCATATATGTACATATATATATATATATATATACACATATACACACATACATATATATATATATATATATACACATATATATACATACATATACATATATATATAGAGAGAGAGAACGAAAGAGAGACAGATACAGAGACAGAGACAGATACGGGGAGAGAGAGGAGAAAGACAGACGGAGAGAGAAAACAGAGACAGAGAGAGAAAAAGAGAGACAGAGAGAGAAAAGAAAGACAGAGAGAGAAAAAGAGAGACAGAGAGAGAAAAAGAGAGACAGAAAGAAAAAGAGAGACAGAGATGTTTTTGTGTGTAAGAGAATCTAGCTTTGCTTATATATTTCCTGAAGTAAAGCTAATATGTGACGGTATATATTCTGAAAATAACCGCATGATAACTCACTGAAACTAAAAGTTAAATGAAGTAAAGAATAACCCAACTCTTTGAACGCATTGCTCCTGGGTAACGCCTTGTGTTTCTGCTGATAAATTACATTACTGCCACTGGATATATAACAGGAACGAATACATGCCGCTGTAAGATAATCCATTTC
The DNA here is from genome assembly GCA_963556195.1 of Sepiola atlantica. Lineage (NCBI taxonomy): Eukaryota > Metazoa > Mollusca > Cephalopoda > Sepiida > Sepiolidae > Sepiola > Sepiola atlantica. Next base: position 125,941,206 of record OY744523.1, read on the forward strand.
AAAATTGGCCATGGGAACAAAACTGCCAAGTCGGACTGATCAGATATGATCGATCTAAAAGAAATGTCAATATGACATTTTACAAGGAAGTGTTATTTTTATTTATTTAGATTTCTGTTGAAACTAAATAGTTCCTCCTTTTATTTATTTAATTTGTGAACAATACATCGTCATTGCGAAATATGTAAATACTAGTATGCAGTAAATTGTACATGTAAATCATGCTTCGAAAGTGTTCGCACTAATATTAATATAAAGCATAGAAGTACGTCATCATTATAATGTATGATGACCTTGTGAAATACTAACCCACCTACCTATGATTTTTTTTTTCGAATGGAGCATTGCTTTTCGAAATCATTTCAGATGGCGCGGGTTATCTGACTTGCTATTTACGTTCCACTTTAAGTGTTTCTAATGGGTTTTAATAGGATAATAAAGGGCCGCACTATCGCAATTATAAAAGAAAAAAAGAAGTAATTTCTGATAACTTAAAGAAAAAAGTAACACACCAACCGTTGACCTTGCTTTTTTTGCTTCCATTAATTTTCTTACTTTTATTAAGATGTAGGGGCAGCTAGACTAAGAATACATATATATTTATATATATATATATATATATATATATATATATATATATATATATGTATATATATATATATATATATATATATATATATATACACACACAAACATAGATATATATATATGTGTGTATATATATATATATATATATATACATATATATATATATATATATATATTAATATAAAACATATAAAGGATCAAGTTATTACATTTTGCGTTCCTAGAGTCCCAACAACAAGTCCAATTTGGCGTACATTCGTTTCCATGACATTTTGGAAATACTTTATTTTATTTATACTTTTAAAAATTAATTTTCAAAGATTGCCAAAATATATATATATATATATATATATATATATGATTTATTTAAAAACTATACGCTACATATTCCAGACGCATACGATAGCTTAAATGTAATGGATTGATGCGTATATATTTTATGTATTTGTGTTATACGTTTGAAAAAAAGATAAGTAATTACAATAAATAACAGCGTTCCAATATTTAATAAAACAGGCTTGAATACATGGATATATCATTTAACTAGCAAATGTGTTAGCAGATGTTTATTTACATTGATCATGATTTATTAGTGTTATAAAGATCTTAGTAGTATATTGAGCCATTTTTATATATAAGATGTATTTATGCTGTCTACGTTACTATTATCAATCTTGATTTCAAAATAAATATCTTAACGACTAATTTTGAGAATTTAATTATATATATATATATATATATATATATATATATATATATTTATATATATATATATAGTAAGTTATGAAAATATATTTATGACAATCAAGCTACACAGAGGCTCTTGCGTTGCATCACCGGGGAAATAACGCGGGAGCCTCTGTGTAGCTTAATTGCCAAAAATATATTTCCATAACTTACTACCTAGCTCTAACTACGTATCTAGCACTGTTGAAGTAAATGCTGCGAATTGATACGTCAAAAAAGATAACTCCTTAGAAGATTTGATGTGGATACATAGAATAGTAATATATCATGTATTTATGATGAAAAGTGCTTGCACTAATATACAGAGCTATTCCTGTTAGTAAAGTGTTTCAGATAATATATATATATATATATATATATATACATATATATATATATATATATATATATATATATATATATATATATATATATATATATATAAACTATATGCCATGGTAAAATATAATTTTATCTTTCTTTCGGTATTTCCATATCTTGAGAAATTATATATTGTATTGCAACATTATAAAAGCTATATAAATATTTCCCTACTTATTCTACACACACACACACATACACACACACACACATATATATATATATATATATATATATATATATATATTCAATTATATGTTTATATATATATATACATATCTATGTATATATATGTGTGTGTATTTGTATTTATGTTTAATATATTTGAATTATTTAAATTATATTTATCTACTGATATTTCTTTTGAATCAAAAATATCCTGTGAATTATAAAAACAGCATCTTAGGAAATAAATGTATATGATGACAATACTGATAAAAATGATACTAATTATCATACAGATATATAGCTATATATACATACACACATACACACACGCACACACATATATATATATATATATAGTCATCTACAGTCAGACAGATTCACTGTATTACA
>OY744523.1:125948458-126025958 GCA_963556195.1 Sepiola atlantica
TATTATTATTATTATTATTATTATTATTATTATTATTATTATCGTCATTTACCCACTAGGATTTGCTATATGATAAGAAGTATAATATATAGTAATTCTGGTAAAGTAAACATTCTACAGGAATTATATAATAGTGCTCAATAGTTAAAAAAGCTATTGATATTAATATTTTTTATACATACATGTATATAAAGCCGCCGTTGATTTTTTTCGATCATTAGTTATTAGAAACTACGATCTCCTCAGGCGAGAACATTCTGATCTTTCACGTAAATTATCATATTGAAAAAGAATGAAGGAAAAAATAAAGAATCCAAATTAAAAACTGGAAAGTCACATAGTAAAATTTCAAATAATAATAAAAAAAAATGTTTATGAAGTTTAGTCGAAGGGTAAAAAAAGATGATGTTTTTTTCAAGTTTTAAAGGAAGGAGGGGAGACTTGCTAGGTAACATGTCACATATTGTACGAATGGATGGGCTCGGTGAGTAAACATAGCATGAAGAACGAAAGCAGGAAGGGAAAGCTACATTCTGGTATCACGGCCTCTCTGGTTGTAGAGGGAATAGAGGCTTATTAATATATCAAGCTCTGCCTAGCTATGAGATTCGGTTTAATTACTTTTTAAGATTTGTTTTTTTAATTATTTTCTTATTAAGTCTATATAGGGATAAAATGAATAAACATTTAGATTAAATTTGATAATAATTAAAGGTAAATAATATTATTATTGATAATAATTATAATAATAACAGTAATAATAACAATATTACTACTACTAATACACGAGCAATAATTATAATAATAATAATAATAATAATAATAATAATAATAATAATAATAATAATTATAATGATAATACAATACTACTACTACTAATAATAATAATAATAATAATAATGAGAAGAAGAAGAAGAAGAAGAACAAGAACAAGAACAACAACAATAACAACAACAACAAGAAAAAAGAAACAAAACAAAATATAGCAGCAATAGAAAAAAGACAGAGGCGATATAGATACAAATCAGACAGGCACAAACAAAACAGGACCGTTGAAAAAATGAAAGCCAGTTTTACAAAAACCTAACGGAAAAAGTACAACATGTGTACCTCACTGAGATAAAAAGAGACATTTATAAAGGAGACTCCTGATCAACCACTACTGTGTATCATAGCTATGATGTCACTAAACTACATACTCAGGAAATGTGATGCCGGATAGAATTTTACAGAAACGGAACAAATAATTAACTATCTCGTGTACATGAACAACCTGAAACGATTTGTAAAATCAAAACGAAACTGGAAAAGCTGATAATACGACCAAAAGGAGATGAGAGCGTTAGACGAAGAGGAAAAGTACAAATATTTGAGAGTTCTTGAAGTAGACACTATAAAATCTACAGAAATTAAACAGAAGATTGGAAAATAATATTTGCGAAGAACAAGGAAACATTTCCAACTGATATTATATAGCAGAAATTTTGTAAAAGGACTAAAAACCTTAGCGGTATCACTAATAAGATATTCTGAACCATTCATAATCTGCACTAAAAAAAACCTCCGGAACCTTGACCAGAAGACTAGAAAAGTAATGACAATGCATAACGCACTACGCTACGAGACGGACAGACTCAACGTGAATATAAACGAAGGCGGAACAGGACTGGTAAGTATAAAAGACTGTGCGGAAGACACAAGAAAGAGCTGAAAATACAAAACTCAGAACACAGAAAAGCTAATCACCGCAGACAGAGACACCGTCCCAGCGCACAACCCAGGAAGCAGCAAAACCAGAAACAAAAAGACAAAAATAAGTGGTAAGATAAACAACAACATCGCCGTTTCATAAGACGGACAATAAAAGAAACCAACGAAAATAGCTGGGCATTACTAAGAAAAGGACACTTGAACAGAGAAACGGTATCTTTACTGACGGCTGCACACTAAAATGCTAATCGCATTTTTCTAACTAAATAACTAAATTAAAGATTAAATAGAAAAAACCCAGGACAACAGCAAATGTGAATGTGTGGACAAAGATACTAAAATGTAAATCATATAAGTAAATGTAGCAAGTAAGCCCAAAAAGAATACAAGAACAGACATGACTGTGTGGGGAAAGCAGTCCACTGGGAACTGCGAAAACGATTGCATTTCGGACACGCAGACAAATGGTACACACATAAGGCAGATACAGTACTGGAAAACGAAAAACACAAAATACTCTAGGATATGGGCGTACGCACAGATGAACTTATACAAGTACAGAGACCGGATAGCATAATAATCGACAAGAAGGAAAAATACTGCCAAATAAACTTTGCTGTTCAAGCAGTCAGCAGAGTGAAGATCAAGGTAACGGAAAAACATGGGACTTTCCAGGGATCTGAATTGGAAATAGATCATGAAAAAAGTAAATATAATCGTAGGAGCATTGGGAACAGCCCTAAAAAAACTGAAGAAATGACTGAGAGACACTGGAATCAAATGAATCACTAAGACCATACAGAGGATGGTAATGATCAAAACAGCTCTAACGTTAAGGAAAACCCTCGAATGCGTAAATCAACCCGCATAAGCTACAAACGGTTATCAGTCACATAGAAGTTACAATAGGAAGAAAATAAAACCACAGGAAGAACACCACCGCACGAATTAAAGAACAGAAACTGTAAGAAGTATCATAACCCCCCCCCCCCCAAATGATGACACGAAAGACCGCACAACATAGGCGTAGAGAGTCAGAAAGGATGGGAAAACCGAGGAGGGGCAGTTCGAAACAAAATCACCTGGAAGAATGCTCATAGTGGTGGGGCATTTCGGAGGATTATTGCCACCAAATCGCAGGGGAGACCAATAGGTGTTGTCAGCGATAAATCAATGGTAGGTGGTTGGTGCGATACCGCAAGGTCATTTGCGGTGGTTAGCGAAAAGAGGTGGAGAGTACTGTAAATTTGGGGAGGCTTGTTGTCACTCAGACTCCATGGAACACCACTGTGTCTATGTTTTTTTATATGTAGGTAAAAGTTAATCAATAAATTCATAAAGGAAATCAAAAATAATTACGCCTCCTATGAAAAAGGGAGACTTAATGCAATATCATTTACAGCTAAAGAAATAGAAAAATACAACTAAAACAGCTATGTTTCTATCGCAAGTACAAACACTAAAACAAATTATGTAACACTATGGCGATAAAAAAGCGTACATATTTCGGAAAGGTGTTTGTAGTTCTGTCATAAAACGCTAAATTGCAAACAGTAATATCGTAGGTTCGATCTTTACCCAGATTAGCCATGCTGATGACGCATGATAGCCAGAAAGTCGTGTCCATCGATTCTTTTTATGTATACATAAAAATTAATTATTATAGAAAACATAAACAAATAAAATGATTACACGTTCTATTAAAACCGCTTAGGAAGTAGAAAAATACTAAGAAAACAGTTGTTTCTATCACAAGTAAAAACAGTAGCAAACACTATATATATATATATATATATATATATATATATATATATATATATATATATATATATATATATATATATATATATATATATATGTATATATATGCATTCATGTTAATTTGAATATATATTTTTTGCCCTTTGAAAACCATACCAGTTTACATTTATTTATGTTCTTCTTCTTTCCCGGTTACGCAGATGGTTTCTTTATGATTTTAAATATTCTACTTAAATATTGTTATATGTTGAAATCTCGATTATTAAAACATTTTTAAACATTTATTTTCCCAGGATTGGATGTGAATATGACATTTAAATTTCAAAGAACAAAAGAAAAAAAACTATTTTTGCTCGACCATGATAAAAAATACCGGCATAATTTTTAGGTAGAAATACCCTATTAGTAAAAATGGTGAAAATTTTAAGAAAATCGAAATATCGGGAGACAATTAACATTGCGCATGAACAGCTATCTTCCGGGAAGACAGTCATAAACAGAGGCTGAGGAAAGTTGCGATTTATAGGACTCATTTGTGAGGATTTGAAACTGACGATCCCGGTGTTGTTCTGCTCTTCTGTAATAGAAACATTAATAAATAAATATTACGCTCTTATTTTAAGTTTTTCTTAATAACAGTCGTGTTGGTTAAGATGTAGGAAGTTGAGTTCAAAATATGACTCGGGTTCTACGGTTCTATCTGCCGACATGTATGAATAATTTATATCTCTAATGACCATTCCCGAAAGAATTGAAACATATTCGTATGTAGATAAAAAATATATTTATAATTGTTTGTCGCCCCCTAAATCTAGGCTGGGCTCTGCAGTGAGTAGTATTAACAAAGCCGTCATTGTGGCTTACTGCATATTCTTTCCAATAGGTGAACACTTTGGCGACGGCGTCCTTTAAATAAGTTTAATTTCTAGTTGATTTACCGGGTTGTTAGTAACAGTCGTGTGGGCAGACACGTGGAAATTTAAGTTTGAAATATAACTCGGGTAGCGGGGTTCGTGTCCAGTAACCGGTATTTATAATTCATCTCTACACTTACGATTCGCTAAAGGATGAAACGTATACGTATATAGATAAAAGCAAATATATATATATATAAATGTAAGTTTGTAATCCGAGGCTAGAGCAATGTGATATAGGTACCGGAAGCTGGAACAGATGAACAAAAATTAATGATAAGAGAAAATAAGAATGGAATCTCAAATCAATTTATAAATATTTCACGTAAAACAGATAAAATACCAGAATAGTAAAGTATTTTCTCTTCTAATTTATTTTTGTTCATCTGTTCCACCTTCCGGTACCTATATCACATTGCTCCTGCCTCGGATTACAAACTTACATTCATATTTACCAGCAATGCTTCAAGCAGACTACAATTTCCTTTTATATATATATATATATATATATATATATATATATATATATATATATATATATATATATATATATATATATATATATATATGTATGAATGTATGTATTATATATATATATATATATATATATTGTTACGAAAACATAACTATCACATTACTAATAAATAATTAAGAAAAGTAAGTAAAAAGGTGTTATTCATTCTCAATATTACTTTGCAAAGGGAGGATAAACGATAAATTCAGGAAAGATTTGACGAATATCCTCGAGAAAAGAGACTGAAAATATATTCATTTATTTGCAGGAAAATATATAGAAATAAAAAAGCGTAGGAAATTTTAACGGAGAAAGAAATGATATTCAAAGTAACTTAGAACCAAACACATAAAACAATAATGAGCGGTTTGTAAAAGTTGACGCCTATTTGATAATGGTCCTGAAAATAGTCGATATGGAAATCAGATATTTCAACACAAAATACACATAATTATATGACAGTTCTCTTATGAATATGAATCATTTGCTTAAGATACTGGTGCTTTGCAGGCATGCGTAAAGTTCTGGTTGGCCAGGCATATGTATATTCGTTTTTATTCAGTGTTTTACAGTTTGTTTTTGTACTTGACGTTAATATATTAATAGCAACAAAACAATAAACACCGCTAAAAGTCGCATAGTTCTGTTTAATATATATATATATATATATATATATATATATATATATATATATATATATATATATATACATTGATATTTAAAGAATTAAAGAAATAGAAATTAATATAATTGCACACGATAATACCCCTATGATGTTTTAAATTAAACGTGTTTTAAAATATGTGTTTGTACAGAAGGTGAGGCAAATACCTCATTACGGAATGTATTCCCTTAAATCTTTGAGATTATAAAGTGTTCAGTGAGTAAGTAAAATGCGTCTACTCTAATAGGCTTCCTAACCAGAATAAGTAATTTAAGAAAAACATACTGGAACAAAATAAAATATATTCGTACGAATGATACAATGAAAGACGATAAAAAGGCACCCTTACCGTGGCTGTCGTTATATCAGGATTTTTCACTGGAAAATGACGTTCTGCTCTAAAGTAACTAACGAGATATGTCGACCAGTTAGACTATGAGCATTTTGACCCCTCTCTTCACTTAAGAAAATCATCAGAATATAGGAAATAGACAAATATTGATGTAATTTTCAGTGCTTATTTATTAAAGATCACTGAATATAATAAACCAATTACTCTATTAGAAATCTTAGTGCAAATTTATTATTTTGTGTAATTTGCGTATGCTAGACATGAAACATTAAATTAATACTTAATAATAAAATAGTATTGTCCTAAATGTTGTAATTTTTAAAGACTAAAAATCATTCTTTGAAAAATAATTTGTCTGATTTAATATTCATTTATTACATAAGTTTATTTTTTCCGGATTATTTAAAGGTTTGAGTCGATTGTTATTTCAACCTGGTCTTCATCTAATGTAAATACTAGTATGAGAATATATCTTAGTTTATAAACACAATGATACAAATTTCTTTTTAGAGAGTTTTATTCTTTATATGAACATTTTATTATAATTAGTTTTAATATAAGTTGCTCTCATTTTCCCCCAAAAATAAAATTTGTTTTTTTACAAGAAAAAATACCTTTACTAAAGTTATATTACAGGGTACTAAAAAACGCATAAATGTATTTTTATGAAAATAAAGAATCGTAGATGTTAACCATCAACTTATCTTTTAAAATATACTTCCCATATATTACGAAACGGAATCCCCAGAATTTCGTATTAAAAACGACCAAATAGATTAAAACATTTTAATAAATTTATTTATTTAAACAAATATAGTTTTTGAAAGAAAAACAATAAAGTTTATTTTCAATAAAGTAACATTTTGGCCAAAAAATTGTAATAAAATATAGTTTCTGAAATTGACAGTGAATTTTGTTTTATAATTGAAAGTGTTATAAAACTAAAATAATAAAACTATATTTTATAACAATGTTATAATAAATGTGTTTTTAACGTAAAAATAAATCAATCATAAAAAATTACGAATTCATGAAAGTAACAGAAAATCAATAATTCAACTAATTGATAGTACATTTATTTAAAAAAATTAAAATGTGTTTTCTTAGCAAAACGAAGTTTTTATACAATATAGTAAACATTTGTAATAAATTACAACGCTCACATTTGGGGGGGCGGAGGGGTAATGAAACTTATTAATAAGTACAAAATTGTATATTTTATCTCGAAATAAAATTCTAATTTATTTATTTTTAACTTGAAATTTGAACTTTTATCACGGTCGTCGTGATATAATGGCATGCCTTATCTTCGAACGCTATGATGGATTTTAAAAAAATGTATGCGTTTGAAAATACGAACACGGTCAAAATGATTTCCAAGTGAATGAATAATCCTTAGGAGAGTAGCCGTGTTCTTTGTAGTGAATAACGTCAATATCGAGCAGGAACAATTTAAATATGATTTCCGATCCATGCTGAATATGAATAGGGATTAAAGACGCACGCATGCGCATTACTACACGGATAACGTATCGTCCTGATTGATCGTTGGTCTAAAAACAACTACTAATGACACCATCAGAAAATCCCGACTCAGCCACGATCCTACTCAAGTATCGATGTGTCAGATGGATTGCTATTTGGACCTGAGTTTGAAAAACTGATAATATTACTTTATATGTCAGATGTTATTCGTGTTATTTACAATAAAGTTGGTTATAAATTGAAAGAATAACTTCTTTTTTTTAAAGTTGACAATTTTTTCAAAGACGTTAAAACATAATAGAATTTATTTATTTGATTCTTTTTGATATCAGTGGGATTTCACCAAAGGATCTAATTATGTCACAGAAAAAGGAAGTTCATGTTTTTAAAGAGGAACGAGTCTCTAAAAATATATATTTTTTGTTTTATTTTGAAGAGGCGTAGAAAAATAATACACGCATTTACTCAACAAATGTATGACAGAATTCCATATTTCTCGCATCGAACTTTGCTACACACTTCATTCTTTGAGACCAGAAACACTTACTCCCGGGAGTAGCTGTAAATTGTCTTAGTGATATTCATATATGGGTCCGTGACGTTTCCAAATATCAGAAACCTCAATGAAAGCAATATGGCTGGTTCCTATAATATTCCAGTTATTGTGCTTAAGTAACCCCTAACCTCCCCATTTTCTATCAATATGTTACAATCGTTGCTTAAATAAATAAAAACCCTTCCTATATTTTCGGAAACACTTGTTGGTCTACCCAATATCTAAAAGCACTGGTGATGAGTTTACCTTATCCTAATATAGACCGATCACTCTCCTAAGCGTTATGAGTAAGATTTTATAACATGTATTAAATCAGGAAATTGTAAACCAACTCGGAAATAGCAATCTACTTAGTGACAGGCAGTACGGATTTCGTCCTGCAACTCCCGTCGTTGATATGCTAAGTGTTATATCGCATAGAATCAGCTAAAGTCCTGACCAGGGATTAGTTGCGAGAGCAATAGCCTTTGACATACTAAAACACGTCCATCGGGTCTTCTAAAACATGTTGCTTTACAAACTTGCCAGCCATAGCAATGTCTTCGTAACATTTAAATCTTTCTTCTGGAATAGATTTATAAAAGTACTTGTTTATCAAAAGGGATCGAAAGTAAATAAAATGAACGTTGTCATGCTCAATGATCTGTTCTGAGTCGAACACTATTTGTAAACTTCATCACCAAATCATATTCTGAGACTACCCATAGACATTTATACATACGTCAGAACTGTCTATGTATCTGACTAAAAGAGATATGTAAATCAAGATCTCTATAGTTCCCGATCTGGAGCATATAGTTTAGTACAGCGAAATAGCATGTCACTTGTAAGACCTCTAAAGTCAAACTTTCACAACCAACGCTAAGATCCGTCTTTTGCCCCAGTCGAAATCCATGGGTCTCTCCCTGAAGAAGCACATTGTTTTGAGAAACTCTTAGGACTAATGTTCACTTAAGATCTAAACTGAAAGACGGATATGCTGAATTTTACTAAGACCTCTGCAAAAATGATATTATACCGCTCCAGAAAGTATCTGACTCCAGATGCAATCTTCTACCACTATACGAGCCAGATATGTCCGAATAGTAGAGGTGCCGCGCAAAGCACTCATTCTTTCCTAGATTGAGAACAAAACAGACTTCGTAATTTAGTGGGGGTTACTTCTCCGCTTTCCCACAATCTCTTTCGCAAATACGAGGGGGCGTTCGATAAGTAATGCCCCTGACCGATTTCCTATAGCAGTAGATTCATGAAACTTGGCACAGTTATTAGTATTCCACTACATAGGAACCACCCAGAGTTATGCATTGCTCCCACCATTTGATGCAGCTCTGGACACCGTTTTTGTAGAACACCCCAGGTTGGTCCTTCAACCACGTCGTCACTTCAGAAATCAATGCTGCATCATCTGGGAAACGCTTTCATTTCAAAAACAACTTTATGGCTGGGAAGAGATAGATGTTTGTGGATGCAAGTTCAGGAGAGTAAGGTGGATTGGAAGTATTCCATAGCCACACGCCCGTGCTTCTGATCTAGCGACATGCGAGTTGTGGACTGGAGCGTTGTCCTGCAAGAGGAAGATACCTTTGCTGATCTTTCCCCGCCTCTTTATTTTCATAGCTTCTCTTAATTTAATCAAAGGTGAAGTGTAATAGGCTCCTGTATTTGTGGTACCCTTTTCCAGGAAATCTGTCATCACTACTCTGTCCGGGTCCCTGAAGACTGTGAGCATGACCTTGCCAGCGGAAGGCTTCACACTTGCCTTCTTCGGATGTGGTACGTCCAAGTGCTTCCACTGCATTGACTGGGCTTTGGTCTCTGAATCATAGTGATGCACCCAAGTTTCATTCTGTGTAATAACTCTTTTGAAAAAATTAGACTTAAGCACTCGACGCGTTCTTGCTTCTGAAAAGGTGTGAGCAACCTGGGAATCTATCTGTCAGACACCTTATGCATAGGAAAATGGTCATGAATGATAGTTTCCACAGACCCTGTACTAATCGTGAACCCCTGAGCTATCTGGCTAATAGTAATGCGTCAATCTTCCAAAATAGCAGCCTCAACTTGACGGACAGATGCCTCATCAATGGTAGAAGAGGAACGACCAGCTCTGGGAGCTGTTTCCACAGACTTCCGGCCATGTTTGAATTCAAGATGCCAGCGTTGTACAAAGTCATATGACGGGGCATCATCACCGTACGTTTCTTTGATTTCATCAAAAGTCTCATTTGGTGTGCGTCCTTTCAAATACAGAAACCGGATCACTGCGCGACACACAACTAGCTCCATTTCACACCTGAATCAGTTGAAACACCTATAAATCAACCCCCACAATAAGTTCAGAACTGTTTTGCAACATAACCCATATAAATATGAATCATTACACATGCAAAATTTCATCTTGATCAGACACCTAGAAGTAGGTCAGGGGAATTAATTATTGAACGCCCCTCGTAAGAGACGATGCGTGTCTCCCTCTCTTTTACGGTTATTTCAATGTTAGATGCCCGACTGAGCTCTAGTCTTTTGTTCCTCTTTATAAGACATTCACAACAAGAATCCGTTTTGCAAAGACAAGGAAAAATAATGTCATTGCTTCCTATTCATTCCTAGCGACAGGCATAATTTCCATGAACACACGTCCTCAGGATTGCTTCCCTGCTGATTACAAGTTGTCGTGATCAAATCAAATGTCAAAAAATTCCTGTCATAGACTGCCCCAAAAATACTCAAATGCAGATCACTCATCAATGTTAGTACTCCCGTATAGTTCTTAATAATAAAACTGTCATTAACCATATTTCTCGAGTTTCGAGTTTCGAGTTTATTCTAATAGTAACCTTGATAGTAAAGAAGAGGAATATGAATTCTTCTCATCGAAATTTGGAGGTATAACACATAATACTGTTGTGTGTTTGCGTATGTATAAACAATTGTGTCCCATCACGAAGTGAGTAAGTGATCGTTGGTGGTGTTTGGTTATTCAGATCGAACCTATGTATTTTATAATGGGAACACACAATGGTTAGCAGAACCAGATGGGATTATACCAACAATCAAATACAATTGTCAGAAAAATTAAAAGGAAAAAAAACCCCGACAAATTATGGTTTCCTCGACGCGTTGAACCTACTTAATCCGAAGCGTAAAGTTTCTATAGAATTTCAAATTCACAAGCGGTCCTTGTATATCCCGGTCAGAGAAGATTACATACAGCGCCTGTTATTCCGAAATGGGCACCCACTTTGTACTTACTAGGCTTAACGTCGCTTATCTTTTGTGATCTAACAAGAAATACACCGTACCGTTTGCACAGCCGTCAAATTCGAGAAGGTTCGTTGAGTGTTATTAGTGGTAAAAACGCTACTCAGATCAATCAAAAATTATTACTGTGTCTATTCCATCCTCCAAATGTTGAGTTACGGTGTGATAGGGAGCATTTCCTGTGGAGTTTTCACGGAAGCAATATTCTAAAATGTGCATTCTATGAAGGCTTTTATAGGTAAGGATGACCATCTATGGTAAAAGCTAAATTTGCTTATACGAAGCTGACGACCAACATTACTCAACTCCCTATTAGTGTCAGTCATGGAAATCCTAGCATCTTGTTGGTCCCTCTCAAAATGTTCCCACTGTAAACATGTAAACCTGTTTTCGGACAAATGCATTAGGAGAAGTAAATTTAGCAGCTGCTTTGATTACTTGCGGGTTCTGGGAAAATTTCACACTTTAATACTTCCGACAAGTAGTTTTAGAATATATCCCATTATCAGGAGTATCTGCAAAACCTTTTCAGGAGTGTGTGAAATATGTATATTCTATAGACGTCCGACATGAAACAAAGCCCTATTCTGTTATTGAACCAGCTTGGTTCAAACTCAAATTAACTAATCTAAGTACACTGAATAGAAGTTTTAAAATATATCTGTGTATGGGTGTCTATCTGCAAACCCACTGAAGGACCTCTTGCCATATTTGCATTCTATAAACGCCCGACGTGAACGAATAACCCGATAAATAACTGTACCATCTTTCATCAAAAACAGATATTACACTGTAATCCTATTTTGAAAGCTAAGAAATTGTATTTTTGTTCGAGATTTACGTTTGACACAAACGCGTAATCAGATAATTAAAAAAACAACTTTTATATTTTATTGGGCCCAATATTATTTTAAGCACTTCATGATGTTTCTCATGATTCCTCATTACAAAAACTGTCTGGTGTAACATTTTCAAAATAAATAATACTTACCAATACCTTACCATTTATAGGTTTTCTCCTTCTGATGATAGGGCATATTTCTTTATACGTCCATTGTTTAAAATACATTTTATAGAAACTATTCATTTTTTTTAAATATTTGAATATAATAAACTTGTAAAGTATGAAACTTTACACTTGTTTTATTGTTGCTCTATACTTGAACGTATTTCAATGGCGCTTAGTTTGAATATAAAACAATAATTCTATAATACTTGGAAAAAACTAAGCCTCGCGTTAATTCTTGGAAGATAAACTAATATAGTGACTGCAAAAATAAATTGACTTACAAAAAAGTGATTTTCCACCGAACGATTTGGGACAAAAATGTTTTTTTTTTTATATAGTTTAACTGGTTGAGAAACTTCCGAGACTATATATATATATATATATATATATATATATATATATATATATATATATATATATATATGTATGTGTGTGTGTGTATATGATTAGATTTTTTTTCACTATTTTGTCTTTATTATCCAAATACTTTTTAATATTTTTTCTATTTTTACTATTTCCTTTTTATTATCTAAATGCTTCTTACTATATCGACCCAATCATCTAAATACTTTTGTTTACATTTTCATCTGTTATATCTAAATTCGTTATGCTATTTCATCTCGATTATTTTTGCTATTTAGTATTACACTTTACTACTTCGTCGGTATTATTTATATACGTATACTATTTCGTCTTTATTACTAAAGACTTCATAAGAAATGAATGAAAATTGTACAAACAGTGGTTTATTTTTCCATGTCATATCAGACATTTTTAACATTTAAAAACAAATTTCATTTTGTCTTTTTCCTTTACTCATTGTATCCTAGCACTTTTCTTTTACTGCCCATATTACCATGTTATCTCTCCGATCGGATTGTATCCAAACTTTTTTATTATGTGAGCTTGTTTACTATAATATGGACTGATTTCACTTCTAGATTACATAGCTTATATTAGGTAACAGTCTGTATTTATATTAGAGGATGTTGTTTTGTTACTTATTTTAAAACATTTTAACGGAACTACTTTGATTTAAGTCGACTTTTGTTTTGTTTATTATTCTTTACGGAAGTTTCATCAGAAAGACACTTGATGTAAGGAGCTAACCATGATAATAACAAAGAGAGAGGTAGTGTCACTTCAAGAAAAACGAAACCTGAAAGAGAACCCAGCACCAGCGTTTAATCCCTTTGACTCATATAAGGCTTGCCAAAAATGCTAGCCCTTCAAGTGCTCAATAGCGACGAAAGGGATTACAATGCTGGTTGCAAAACAGTCACCGCTACTCTCTTTTGGCTAAGATCAAAGTGTAGTATCTGTTCCGATGGATACTGCACCCATAGACTGGTATTGTCTTTACCTTCGGGGCTTTATTTACGCCGGTTTATGGGTCTGTCCTGTGCAGTTCTAGGAGGTATACCCTCCGAGGCTTCGCCCCCCCTCTTTGGGGAGGAGTAAGTTTATTGCTTACTGTCTTAGGCGCACCTATCGGGGGATGCCGACGGGGCTGCCCAGGAAATTTTTAAAACCCACATTCCTGACCCGACCTTGGGTCACATCTTACTTGTGGGAGTAAGATAAAAACTGGCCTTGAGAGGAGTAAATACATACTCCCTGAAAAATATTGAAGCTAAATAGATTTTAGGTTAAATAATTTATTATTCATTTTTATGCAAACACAACAAACTGCATACACTTCAATTATACATTTGATAACGATGTGTAATTTATCAAATAATTATGATCTATGGGAAGCTTTAGACTATATGCACATTTAACTTATTGCTCACATTAGCCATCCCGCTGTACTCAGAAGCCCACTCTATAAGCAGAAATGCTGGTGTTCATTTACCCTCGAGGAATGCCGAGAGCGTATTCAAAAAGTAGTTTTTGCTCACCATCTGAAGCATCCCTTGCCTCTATAGTTATATAATCAAGACATGTCACTACTTTAGGGCAGTTCCAGGTAATTGTTTACCTAATTACAAAAGCTTATAGATTGCTCTAAATGACAGCACATTGTACTGTAGTGAAAGGCCAATAGAGTGTGTTTCCTTTTTTATTTTATTTTCCCCAGGGCTGTAAGTGATAGTGACTCACAATCAGTGGGTGTATTATAGACCCAAACTGCTTTAACAGTAATTACATTGTTATACCCTTCATGAACAACAGAATCATCCTATGTTACAAAAACACATTTTGAACTAATATTGGGTGACGCTCTGTGGGTTATATATTCATTATCAGTGCCTATTTCTCGATTTGGTCTCTTGATTTTCTTAGCCTTGTTTAACCATTTTCTTAAGTGTTCATATCAACATGTTAACAACTAGTATATTTAAGTTACAGTAAGTTGTTCGAATGATATATTAACTTTGTAGTTTATTTAAGACTTAAATAATATGTGTACAATAACAATCGAAATACTATGAAATCAGTTGATCGGAGTATACGTGCCTTCATACTTCCCTAAGGAATTAGTTCGGAAATGATAGTCGACAAGTGTTTAAACTACGTTGCTTATATAACGCCGCAACCTAGCACGTAAAACTCCCAATTAAACCGTTAAACATTACCAAACAGATACAGTACGCGACAGCTGACTCTAAAAATCAGTATTGAAGCTATTAGTAAACAAGGAAATAACTGTTCATTTTTCAAGTGAATTTAATTATAACAGTCTTAGATATGGTGGGAACTATAATAAAGGAGGTAATTATGTATATATTCAGGCGAAATCACACGCAAACATCAAGAATAGATGAGCAGATGTATAAATATTAAAGCGCTTTCTAACAAAGAAAACTGTTTTTTTTTGTCGAGAGACTCACATGATAAATGTTGTCGATAAAGAAGAGATGATTATGTTGGAGTAAAAGTTGTGAATTGTAAATCACAGCTCAAAAATTGAACTACGAGTTGTCAGGTTTGATTGAACATTACGTTTGCAAATATGTTCTGTTGAATTATACGGTCAAATTGAATGATGCTAATCCAATGTATTTAATCCCTAAACAGATTTCTATTTATTAATTGAGCGGACATCTTGGCATGATGTGCCCACTAATGAGCTGGACGATAGAGGTTTAATTCTTGGTCGATCTATACCAAAGATATGTAAATGGTCTCTTGCTAAACACTCAGCATTATAAGGTGAGGATCAAGGGTAAGTGGAGTAATCCAGTAATATAGGAAATTAAGAGGCGTCGCCCTATATCTCTATGTAGTAGCCAATGAAAATGGAGTCTTCGCGTCTTCCTAGACTACAGTCGATCATTTATTTATTAAGTAATCGTTATTAATTTTTTCTGTATGCTAAGACTTGACAGAGCACGATTGCGTAATACTATTTTTAATCGTAGAACTTAAACACACATACCTACCTCGTACTGACTTGTGCAATTAACAAAACCAATAAAGCAGTATGACGTCATGGTTTAATTCACAAGCACAAACGCATAGAAATAATAAAAAGTACGATACCTAAGAAGAGCCCTTGTCGGGCGTGAATTCGCTGTAGTCATTCCACCTACATTAGCAAACATTATAATACACATACGCAAACAAAACATCTACGCAAAATAAGCTAATGGACGTGTTGGCAAAAGTATTCTAGACAATTCGATGCACTCATCTATGTAAGCTAAGACGAGCGAAGGTCTTATTAGATTGTAAACAGACGTAACCGATTCGTCAAGACTCCACGTCAAAAGAAATGATTTATTTCACAGCAATAAATACCTGACATTTCAGTCAAAATAATCAGTATCTACGTTAACAAAGTTTTATTGTAATAGAAACATTATTACATAAGGTTGATGAAAAATGTGTATCAGCTCAATCTTATTGCGTCTAATCAGTAAATTGATCATCACGTATCATGATTCACGAGAATTTCGGTGTTTTTTATTAATTTTTATTCAGTACTTACCGCGATTTAACGGCACACACAAATCATATGGACATTAGACTCGCATTTAAGATTACGAGTATATTGCAAAATTGGACTAGATCCTGGGCGTTTAAGGTAACAAGAACCTACGATAAGATTTTTCTTCGTAATTTACTTAATACGTCACCCAAGAATGCTTGTCACGGCAAAAATGCATTCACTTGGTTATTAGTCGACGAAAATGCATTTCACTTGGTTATTAGTCGAACAAAAATGCATTTCACTTGGTTATTAGTCGAACAAAAATGCATTTCACTTGGTTATTAGTCGACAAAAATGCATTTCACTTGGTTATTAGTCGAACAAAAATGCATTTCACTTGGTTATTAGTCGAACAAAAATGCATTTCACTTGGTTATTAGTCGAACAAAAATGCATTTCACTTGGTTATTAGTCGAACAAAAATGCATTCACTTGGTTATTAGTCGACAAAAATGCGGTAATAAAGAAGATGAATAAGAAACTGTTTTTATTTTTATTGTTCATTGTTTTAAAACAAAAAAGATCAAATTATCTAGAAATGTAATCTACGATCAAATATATAGCAATTTACATAACTTGGCTAAATATTCATGGAAGAAACGTGTGTATTTTTCACAACATTCGACATTTTTATGGGTATGTCTTTCTCTTTGAGACGTCTTCCAACGTTGTGTACACTGCAACTATATTTAAATAAATAAATAATACAATTCCTATGATAGTTCGAAGAACATCTTTTCGAATTGACGTCAAGATCGGACTTATGAAAACAACAATTCGTGTGTTTGAGGCAAAATAACATAATAGAATAGATTTGTTTGGCTAATCTAACACAAATATTACCTATTAGGCAATGGTAAATTGAATATATACAGAAAGGTAACAGTTAATTTCCTGTAAAACAAAGTAAGAAAGCCAGAGGGGCTTTACCAACTATAATATCTAGAAATTAAGTGAAGAACTGGTCTACATAAATATTTTTGAGAGACGTAAATAAACGTCCGCTTCAGTTTAATTGTTGAACAGACAAAAGATGTAGTTAACATAACAATAGTAAACATATGGTCGTTTAAGACAACATATCATCTTTATAGAAAAGTGCAAAGATGTTGGCCAATGTCGACACCAAATCAGAACCCATAGAGACGCCATGGATCTGTGTGTACAAACTATATTTTTATATATAAATCTAGATAAATAGTAGGTGTCATCAACTCTCTAAAATATATTTTGAAGCTAATAACAATCGGTAGCTTTCCTTAGAAGTTCAATGACAGCAAGTCGCCTCAATATTATAGTACCACATACAAATTTCAGTTATAGCTTAAACGCTATGCTTTTTTGGTCCTTCAGAACCTCTCGGGTCACATTCCGGGATACAAACTGCAGATGACCCATCTGCATTTATTTGGAGATGGATATTGTTTGGTTCTTTATATATTGCTATATATTAGTATTATTTCTCTAAGATTCAACTTAATATGTTTTACTTTTTCTACGTCATGGTTCTTCTTATTATTATATTAGTTCGTTTTATTAATTAGGATTACAAAATCGTAAGCCCCCCCCTCTCTACGAGCATGTAGTAATAAAATCAGTTAAACAGTTACGTATGACGAAAATACCTTCCATCTCTCTCTATCACTCATGAACTCTAGTCTAGTCTAATAAATCTAAACCCGAAGTAACAATGGATGTAAACACATAGAATATAAATCAAAAATTTAAATAAATAGCAGAAAAAACGGGTGACTATAAATACGTTATATTAAGGAAACAGAAATAAATAACTATTTGCGTACTGAGGGAGGCCTAGCTGGAAAATGTACGCTTAGAAAGATTATGTGGAAATAATGAGTGAGAAAGGCTAGGAGGTGACAGTGGGACTATAAGTAATTTCTATTACCACTACTAGTGTTGAATTACAAGACTAGGCTAGACAGAGGTAGAGAGAGAGAGAAAGAGGGAGAGAGAGAGAGAGAGAGAGAGAGAGAGAGAGAGAGAAACGTTCAAGATTAAAAGTTAATAAAGCCTTCCGTAACTAATAAATAGCTACTTTTCATAATTAAATAATTGCTGTTCTTAGTTTAGTTCAAAAATCGCAAACAAAAAAAAATGTCCCGGAATAATTTGGATTATTCGGACTACTGTTCTCATTTTCATTGTTATTCTTACTACAGTTCGGCCGTTATAACCTCTGGCATTCTTCAGATGTATCTTTTCGAACTCTTGAATATGTTTGTTGAACTCAGGAATCTGGACGGAATTTCAAACGGAACCATTCATTTTATCCACGGGAGTAGCATGCTCTCGTTCCGTCAGCCATGACTTAGAGAAATCTTCAGTAATTCACAATTCTTCGTATCGCCCGCACCGACGATTGCACCTTCAACTTTTCAATGATAATCAATTAGAACTGAATTTTAATTAGTACTGTATCAACTATATCCACTGCGCCATGGGTCAAGATGAAAACTTAAAGCTGTTATCTACGTATGTATTAAGTGTATTAAGCACTCGATAACTTAATTATAGATGCAATTCAGAATATAATGGGTATTGGAAATAATACTTGAATATAATGAAATTCTATTTTCAAATGATATTTACGGCAAAATATCACATGATATATTCATGAGATAAAAAATAGTGCCTTTTCTAAGAAAAAAAATGAAATTATTTTAATTTCAAATTAAAGTGAAATAAAAACCAGAAATTATTTATTGGTGATATTCGGAATACAGTTATAATAAGTATGTATTCATACCATCTTTCAACGCAAGTCTACTGATGCTTTCTTGCACGTGCAATAACATTGAGAATTGTTTTCTATATAACTATTCTATATAACTATCACATTTTCTTTTTAAATTACGGGCAAGAGAATAAGCGAAACGGACTCCGCCGCTGAACCGTAATTCTGTTAGGAATTCCTTTATTATCAATACAATCGAATTAAAATAATACATTCATGCAATTATGAATTACAAATTCTTAATATGTTATTATATTAAAGCTGTGTCAATGAACGTTTGTTTCTCTAAGGCTTTCTTTCCTATATAATTTAACCAGACTAAAAATCCTGCTAAATATTTATCAGTTACAAAACTACGTTATGTTTGAAATAAAACAACATTAATGTTAATTTTTTGGTGATCAGCCGAAATTTGCAATAAATTCACTCTCATCCTCTATGACTCTATGTTGTTTAATGGTAGGCTCCTTTTTTATGCGGTATCTATTACTTTCGGGTTCGTCACTATCTCTCTGTCTGTCTTTCTGTCTGTATGTATGTATGTCTGTCTCAGTTTATTAAGAGTCGATGGGGATAGGCAAGTGAAAGAATAGCAATATTGGTAGAGTGCATTATAATTGCAAAATATATATATACAGTAGAATTGATATTATTTTACAGAAAAAAATAGAGAGAAGGTTAGTAAAGCAGAAAGGGACTAATTTTGTCCGTTTTATTTTTATATGATTAAGTGGCTCTTAAATCTCATATCTTTTGTGTGTAAAACTATCTAACCCAAGCTCAATGGATTTTGTTTATATATATATATATATATATATATATATATATATATATATATATATATATATATATATATATATATATATATATATAGTCTAAAGAAGCATTGAGTCATAAAAACAAATTTAAAAAAAAAATGTAAAATGCAGTTTAAATTTCCAGAGAAACTAACTAAATCCAAGATATTGCAGACTTAACATTCGTTGGAAAATTAATAAAAAAAAAATATAAGTAAAAAAAAAAGGGGTGGTTAATTATCTAAGAGTGAAACAAAAACAGGAGACCTTAAGCCTCTAATATTAACACGGGGATCATCAGCTGTTTACCATGTAACTGTTTCGGAGATTTAAAAACAGGACAGTTATAATATTCATGGCTCTCCAATGGTACTGATTATACGACCATTTCCCCAATAATCAAGTGTCAAAATAATTCAGCTTAAAATATCACTAATATATACATAAATAAATAATAATAATACAATAATAATAATATATTACCCTTAAGACTACCGTATGATATAGTAATTTGCATATCAAATTACATTAATTATAACAATAATAAAAAAAATTTAAAAAATAATAATAGTATCTAAACACTATATCCAAGAACCATTCTGCAATATGGTAGCTAGCAATAAAATTATATAGGAATTAAAGTTGCATTAACAAATAAATAAAAAATAAAGCTTAAGTACCTTAGGTACCAGAAAAGTATATATATATATATATATATATATATATATATATATATATATATATATATATATACATTGCAAAAACAGAATGATCGTATGTATTCGAGTAATCGAATAATTTACAAATTTAATTGTTCGAAACGAAAAACGTTTTTACATATTCTAACAGATAGAAAACTCAAGAGCTAAGAAGTAAATTAAACCTTACCAAGTCAAAACGGCAATATAACTTCTTCCCAAGAATATAGCACTGCACTAAACTTGTATATGAAACCAAACAGGATACAAACAATAACTTTTATACACCTTTTTCTTAACGCAAACTAGATATGGCATATAGACGAGTTTAATGTGGTGAGCTGAGATTTTTCACGCCACATTGTGCTAGTGGCCGCTAATAACCTATATACTACTAACATTCTGATGATACACATTTAAATCCACTCTATGGGCGAAGTTTGTCAAGTACCTGGATATGTCAATTTAACGCGTTTACCATAGTTATATTGTGTTCTAGCGACTACGAAGGAGAATATTTGTGAAATTTCGTGGAAAAAATACGCTACTATTTATTTGCATGAGAGCGTAAGTAACAATGATCAATACATTTACATATTGTTTTTTTTTAAAAAGACAGAAATTATGTTTAAGCAGTAAATAATTTATTTTTAATCTATGATCGAATACGCTTCATACTTACCTTAATCAAAAGAATACTTACTTTAAAGATATATTTATGTAATATTGTTATGGTATTATATGCTGTCAATTTCTACACCTTTATAAAACACGTACCCAGTTAAAAAAAATCCGTTAGCCTTATCTGAGATACGAAATTAGGTATTTACATCGTAAAATTACTGCTTTAGTAATGTTAGATAATGCTCCTATGGGAATGGACGTATCTGTTGGGAATCGTTGATTTGACTTGCGCGAATTAACGCGGGGCAGTTGAGTGCAGAACAGGGCTTGTTCTCACAGTCAGAGCTGGCAGACGTGACAAGGTTACGTGTGACTAGACCCCAGATCAAGGGTCAGTCTACATCTGCGAGAGGTGACTTCGCGGGCCTTGCGTGGGAAACAAAGGGATCTGTGACATCACTCGTTCTCGCGAGAAACGAGTTTTTAGTCAGTCTGTTTCGGAAAGCGAACTGAGAGGACGTGCGATTCACAATGTAAATATACGAAATATGTCCCTTCAGGGAAGACAAGCGAGAGAATCCTTTCACCCCTCTCTATGAATATTAAAGAAAACATTAATAACTAACTACGATAAGGTAGGATTTGCTCTCTTCCTCTCTCCCGGCGTGGTGAATTTCCCCCAGATGAAATAAAAACGCTTGAATAAATGAATTAAATTCAACAGAAGAGTTTGTCTTCGGAGTGCAGAACATGACTTTTATTGCAGACAACAGACGACGGCAGAGAAGGAGGAATTCATCCACTAGTCGACCATCCACTGGACGACACGACGAGTATACGAAACGCGTACTGCCGCGGTCCAAGCAGGAGAGGTTTTCTATGCAACAATGTGTACGCTGACTATTTCTTTTTTGTCCACCAATTACGTGCCTCTATTTACGCACGATAAAAAATGGATAAACACCAGTACATTTTAATAGTGTATAGGTTGATATATTGCGTGCTACCGGGCACAGTTCATCTATACATTAAATCTTTAAAATGTGAGGTAAAAACAAATTACATACATAGAAGAGGAATGATGACACAATTGATCAAGATAATGAATTGAGTAGTATATACAAAAGTCTAAGTGAAAAAGGGTTTATTATGACATGATAATCCATTGTGATGTCATAATACCCCTCTATTTCTTCCGCATTTCACACTCTAATATGTCTCTCTCCTCCCCCTCTTTCTCTCTCTCTTGCTTTCTCTCTCTCTCTCTGCTACCCTTACTATCTCATCTCTCCTCTATCAGCACGATCTGGCGTTTAAAATGACCGCGCGCCTACATTAGTCTCTAATATATATATATATATATATATATATATATATATATATATATATATAACAAATACTGCCTCTACCTGTCAATGGTGGTCTAATTGCATATATAATCTGCCTTAATCTAGAATATCTTATATTCCTATATTCTGAATGAGAATAGAATATGCACTACTCTTTCGCCCTAGTTCAAGGGTTGTGTATTTTTAAATCAATGTGTAATAATAACAAAAACGTGTGAAATAACGATGTATATAAATAGCTAGTTTGAGCATCATAGGATTGAGGCACATGTACTTCCGGTCGAATGAGCGATATCATTTGGTTGAATCAAAGAATGCAAAGCTCTTTCACTGAGTAGTTCTAATCTGCTTAAATATTTATGATTTTTTATTCGGAGAAGAATGTACTGCCTGTTCTCATGAAATATGCAAGATGGATACGAGAGATGAGTTTCGAATAAGAATTCGGACCAGTAAATCAGGCTACAAACAAATCTTAGGAACAGTCTAAAAACTCGCACTGAGGAATAGGTTTCGATTTTTATTCAAATGAAAAAATATAAAAATACTTTATTAAATCGATAAATGTTATTTTATGAATTATTTATTACATTTACTGTATATCATTTGTTATACAGGGTGGCCTGAAAAATATGCAACACATACAATCGTTAATAAAATTCATAATCCTTTCTACTGTCTATCCTTATACTATGTATACTAATACATAAACTACAGTATACGCCTAATCTGTCTACTATTACTATTCAAGGTATTTCTATAGCCATTAAATGGTAAGCTGAAAATATGCACGGCTACGTTGCAAGCACACATAGACACGACGTTTCAAATTGTCAATTTATATATCTTGTTGATACAGGTTAAGCCGACTTCTTCCCTGGCTTGCATCATATCCCAAACTATGGCGACGCATGCACGGCGGTTCTGAGTAAGTTGAGACGAGATATACCAATCGCAATTCCATCGTCATGTGCACCTGATTCCCAGCCAAAACTTTCATTGATGATTGTTGTCAATCGATACGCTTGTGCAATCCAGACAGAGAGGTACGATGTGTTACCTGTTGGATTAATTCCCACTCTGAGCAACGAACTGAATGCATGAAACATTGAATATGTCGCAGTCTGTCCGTCGCTTTTGAATGTTTACAAACATTACCAACTGATACACTTCTTTCGAAGCGTAAGCGTTAAGCCAGGCTCCCAAAACACCATAGAACATCTTAACTCTTTTTGCTGCTTAAATGCACAAATACAAGTTGGTCGGTTTTCCTCCGTTACGATCGCCCACGCATTCACCAACGTATACACATTTCGGCTTTGTACACCATTATATCACCTTAATCCGATATACGAGTATCTAAGACTACAGCGGCCCTGCTCTGTTCCAGTTCCAACGACTCCCGCTCGAGCCTCCCACAGCGCTTTCACCTGCTCCTTCAAGCGGTTCCTCCCCATCTGCGTGCACCGCCTACTCCTTCCAGCAATGCTTGCTGTAGCTTCTTCCTGCGAGTCCAGTTCGAGCGACTGTTGCTCCAGCTTCCGGCAGCGCATGCTCCGACTCCTGTATTCTGTTCCAGTATTAATCTGTTCGATTCAGGCATTTGCCATGTCGACACGGGCCGGACACAACTGAGACATCTAATCACACCTCAATGGCGTCAACGTCGATCACCGTGTGACATCATCCCATACTGTCCAGGTTCCCGTTTCTGTTGACCCAACCTTTCCTACTGTTCAGGTTCCGGAAAAACCTTTCCTGCTATCAAGATTACAGCTTCTCCTGGTGTTCCAGTGACATCATCCCAGCCACTCCAGCCTTTCTCATTTCTAGTGATGTCATCCTAGTAATTCCAACTTTTACAGTTTCCAGTGGCATCAATCCTGTGATTCCAGCCTTCCCTGCTTCCGTTGGAGTAAATGATCTCTCTCTCTCTCTCTCTCTCTCTCTCTCTCTATATATATATATATATATATATATATATATATATATATATATATATATATATATATATATATATATCTTGTCACGAATGCCGCCGGTCGGGACCACCGAAAGACGTTTACGTGACAATGATAAAAAAAAAAGTTTTAAAAAAAGTTTTAAAAAAGTCCGGAGTGGCTCGTATTATCCCAGGTTCAAATAAAACGTGATATGGGATGGGGATTTCTTCAATATAAAATACCGTCAGGAAACAAACAAAAGATACGAAGAAACGACAAAAAGACATTAGGACGTAAATTTATATTCATTTATTTAATGTATCTGTATGCTAGAAAAAAGGGGAGTGTATCTATAAAACAAAACAAAATAAAACATCAAAACAAAAGTATATTCTTAAGAAGAGGGTGGTGTCTATCCTATCCCTATAGTAACAGGATTAATTTCTACACAAAAAAAATATACACATATATAACAGCCCTAGGGGGCGAATGTCCGTGAAGAGATATTCAGGTTGTTACTTACAATTGGATGCATTGTTCGATTTAGAGTAGATATTTCCGGCATGTCGTCGTAGCCGTACCTCCTTGCACATGTAGTTTTGAAATACATTTTTTTACTCAGGAAAAACAATTCCTGGCTGGTAACTTTTTCTCCGCTTAGTTCAGCAGGTCGTCTCGCCCGAGCCGAGGGCGGCTATAATTCCATCTTCAAGCTTATTCGCCGCTTAGTTCAGCGGGTCGTCTCGCCCGAGCCGAGGGCGGCTATAATTCCATTTTCAACATGCTCGTCTCGCCCGAGCAGAGGGCGGCTATAATTCCATTTTCAACAGGCTCGTCTCGCCCGAGCCGAGAGCGGCTATAATTCCATCTTCAAATTCCATTTACAAAAGGCCCCTGCCTTTCCTCACGACTTTCTTGTCGACGGTTGTTCATTTCTTCCCCGTTCAGCGCAGAGAT
Organism: Sepiola atlantica; assembly: GCA_963556195.1. NCBI lineage: Eukaryota > Metazoa > Mollusca > Cephalopoda > Sepiida > Sepiolidae > Sepiola > Sepiola atlantica. The sequence goes on from OY744523.1 coordinate 125,973,748, forward strand.
ACTCGGGAAGACTGACTATAGTTGTCCTCAAAATATGTCCGTCTTAACCCGGCAGCTAACGTCCTTCCTTGCCGGCATCCTTCGTCCTCTGTGTCGCGTTAACTTTCTGTCGACTGTTCTTCTTCGCGTGCGGCTGAAGTTTTTTTTGTCTTCACTCTCTTTTTTTATCTCTTTTCCTGACGTCATTCGAGTCGCATTATTATAATTTCTCGGTCGTGTATAAATATGCAAAAATGAATCCCATCTCTCTCCGTAAACCGGAGTCGTCAGTTCTAATCCCGATAGCTCTCCCTACATTTTGTAACAATATATATATATATATATATATATATATATAATAATAATATTTATAAATAAATATTAATTATTTATTACCTACAGACATCGATGTTTGATGCTAACGCAATTTTCACTGCATGAAGTGAATTTTCAACGGTCGGCGAGCTCTAACTCCAATCACAAATCGCCACTGATTCGCAATCAAAAGCGTTAACCTCTCGGCCATAGGGAATTAGCTGATAATTAAGGAAGAATTTATCTTTGTAAATAGCGAGTCGGCGGCTAATTTTCACGAGTAGTTGAAAGTGATCAACAAACTGTGTTTGAATCTTGCATGAAGCTATTTGTACTACTTGTTATTAAACTCACTCAGAGTGACCGGCCTTTAGTAAAGGGGGCTTATAATAATATTTATAAATAAATATTAATTATTTATTACCTACAGACATCGATGTTTCATGCTAACGCAATCTTCAGTGCAGGAAGTTAATTCTCAACGATCGGCGGGCTCTAACTCCGATCACAAATCGAACCCGATTCGCAGTCAATAGCGTTAACCCCTTGGCCATAGGGAATTAGCTGATAATTAAGGAGGAATTTAACTTTGTATATAGCGAGTCGGTTGCTAATTTATACGAGCAGTTGAAAGTGATCAACAAACTGTGTTTGGATCTTGCATGAAGCTATTTGTACTCCTTGTTATTAAACTCACACAGAGTGCCCGGTCGTTAATGAAGGAAGCTTATAATATATATATATATATATATATATATATATATATATATATATATATATATATATATATAGTAAGCTATAAAAATATAGTTATGGTAATTAAGATACACAAGGGCTCCCGCTTTTCATCTCCGAAGGGAATATTCAGGCTAAACTGCATATATATATATATATATATATATATATATATATATATATATATATATATATATATATATACAATGAATCTATACTTGTGGTTCAGCTTTATTTTTGGAAGAAACTAAAATAGTTAGACATTCTTGTTCATTTGTATTTGTTTTGGCTGGATACGAACGAGAATTCTATTATGATGTTGTTCTGGTGTTTAGTATTTTGTGGTTCATTGTATGACTCAAAATTACTATCTCCTTGATACAGCTAGAAAAATGATAATGCCTTTGTTTTGAGCATGATTTGAAAATGATTGAAATCGCTTACAATACACCCACACATATATACATATATATATATATATATATATATATCTTCATACAAATTTATTTGATGATTTTGAACTCTTATATATATAAATATTTTCATATACCGAGTTTATTATCTCTTTCATATAGTTTCTCTTCCTCATATATCTCTCCTTCACTCTCATATATATATAAATAAATATATATATACATTTTTATATATATATATATATATGTGTGTATATATACATTTTATATATATATATATATATATATATATATATATATATATATATATATATGTATATATATGTGTATATATATACATGTATATTTATATATAATATGTGTGTATGTTTTTTTCGAATCTCTGTTCTCTTCCATTTCATTACGTTTATATGGATTCCTTTGCTACCTGTAATGTAAAAATGTTTATTTTTTTATTTTTTCATTAACAAAAAACAAACCACCACACATACAAAACTGATCGCAAATAAAAAGCACATAAATATACAAAACTCAAATTTTGCAAAGGTCAAAAATTGTTTGTAAAGCCTTAACGTGTGTAGCTGACTTCATCACCATTTAATAGTGGAACATTTTCTTTGTTACAGATGATTGAAAAGAAAAAAAAAAGAAAAATGCTTACATTTCATTATTTTAAAATGGAAACAGTTGTTGCCTGGTGTAAAATAGAGGCTTATTTTTAATAGGAATCGAACAACCCACATAGATTTATTTTTCCTAAGTGTGCTCATATATATATATATATATATATATATATATATATATATATATAGTCATCCACATACAGACTTTTTCGCTGTATTACAGCTTGTTAGTGCGGCTAGACCAGCGTGTGCGTCAAGCCTGGATTTAAATCAAACCGTCGAGCTGACAGTCGGTGCCCTTACCGCTGCGATATCATGAAACACTGACTGAATGTAAGTGATATCTCAATGTAAACACTGTCAAATGCCGGGAGCTCGAATTAGTTTTACACAATGAGCTAGGCCTTACAGCTAATGTGCAGTTGGCGGTATCCTTACAAAAATAAGCTCCACCCAAGAAAGAGAGGTTTATATAGTCATCCACATACAGTGTGTTTCGTTGTATCACACACACACATATACACATAATGTATCGGCAAATTGATGGTATATCTATGGGTAGTTTCGTTATCCAACATTTTTGTTGTATTTTTCGAAAACCAATTATTTTCTAAAGTGACCAAGCCGTTTTTTTGCACACAATACGTTGATGACACTTTTGCGTATTTTCCCTCATGGATTGATGCTGAACAGTTTCTTCGTTTTCTTTGTTACTTGCATCCATCGTTGCAATTCACTATGGATGTCGAGGATTTTGGTTCCCTGCGATTTCTCGATGTGTTTGTGTCTAACGCTGGTTTATAGTTTGAAACCTCTGTGTATAGAAAACCAACGTTTACAGACCTTTATCCAAATTGGGGTTTTTTCGCCCCAAGATCAAGAAAAATAAATCTTATTGGTACTCTCATTCATCGAGCACTTATGATTTGTTTACAAAAACGACTCGATGGAGAACTTGGTGAAATTACTAATATTTTTCTTGCTAATGGATATCCCATCAATATCATAAAAAGCACCATTGCACGCAATGTTGCTATATTTAATGGTGGTAAATTTATTGGCTCGTCCCGTTGCCCTATTTATTTTAAACTTCCATAGTTAGGTTCTTACAGCCTTGACATTGTCAAAAGGATGTATTCTTCTACTCAATGTTGTTTTCCAGCAAACATGCTGAGAGTAGTTTACACGACTCGAACCCTTTTCTCTTCTTTTCGTAAGGATGTTTTGCCGGCCATTCAAAATAATTCTGTTGTTTATAAATTCCTGTGTCAGTGTGGACTACGTTGGCAAGACATCCTAACGATTAGAAATGAAAATATCTCAACACATACCACGTTATATTCGTTCACACAAGGTTTCGAGATCATCCGGGAACTTTCAGGCACAGTAATCAGCCACCTGGTTAGTACAAATAGTTGTTCTGACAAGTATTCCGATGGGTGGTTTTCTGTTTTACACAGTGTCAGGTCGAACTACCGTCTCAATATTATTGAGGCGATAGTCATTAACAATTCTCGACTAGCCTGTGTAGACAAAAGATTTTGAAGAATCAGTTGGAGATCTTTGATGATTAAAATCCACCATAACGTTTAGAGCTTTACGTTTTTTGTGGGTTTTTTCTCAATTGTTTTCTCCAACTTCGGAAATTGTTGCCTTCATATCTCATTCGATTTTCTTAGCTTGGTCGTAAACACGAGCCATTCACAAATAGCAGTTCCAGTATGAAAATTACGAAGACATATTGAAAATGCAGACGCACGCGCGTGAACATGCAACATAATCTTATCAAGAAGAGAGAAACACACGCGTTATGGTTCATAGATGAATTGGTCAATCTTAAAAAAAACATTTCTAGCGAGGTTAACGGAGCGAAAATACCACGCTCTTTAGCTTTAAATAGCTTTTCTCATGTTCCACTGACAAGGTATAAAAATCGGAGCACTCTTTCTGAAAAATATTATAAGAAGCTTGGAAATTATGAATCGACTAAGTAAAACTTTGTAACTCCTCACGATTATGGGCGTCTTCAAATCCAATGTAAACAAGTACTTGTTTACATTTGATTTGAGAACGCCCATAATCAACATTGACGCACATTGAGAAGTTATTTGGGATAGGTAACATTTCAGATTATATAGTCTGCAAAGATATCCATTAATCCAATCGCGCACCTTACTCTAGTGTGTATTTAATTTTACACAAGTTCGTGTTTTAATATGGCAGAAATACAAGACCTTGTATTAATCGACATATAAGGAATCCCAACCTCTTTAATCCTTAGCTGCCTTATGGAAGAGAGGGGAACCCTGACTTACACGTCTGCCTTAGACACAGATAAAAGGAAAGACCATATTTTTTTGGAAATCTCGTCATGGCGTCAGTCACGCAATCTCATCCCAACTCGCTAATTATACAGCACAGTTTCGTAGATCGAATATTAGGTCTATGAACTGTAATTAGTTCAAGCTATCCTATATAGTTAAAGATCTTTGTAACTTTCCTGTTTCACCTATTTTCTCGTTTGATAAGAGTTGTTAACATTGCTAGTCCACTATTGTGTAATGAATGTTAATTATTCATAATTTATCCGAGTATTTTTAATATGCGAAATACAAATAACTCCGGCGTTTCGGCACATTTACTCCCATTTTAATGTTAAATTCGACTTGCTTTATCCACACTATTTCTTTGTCGAGTATTAGATGTTTCAATTACTGTGTTTATTTTCATTTTTACACGTTACTAGCCCTATCAAATATTGCATGAGTTAATAAAATAATTAAATAATGTCTATTTGTTGATGAAACGTTACTGATAGATAAATCTATGTATATATATGTATATATATATATATATATTTATATACACGCATAAATGTATATACATATATATATAAACATCAAGCAAGAGAAAAAATGTTTTAAAAACATGTGTTAGATGCAGATAGTTTTATATAAAATCTATATAAAAATCAAAACATATTTTTTCTTGGTCATGTTGACTTTCTTATCTAAATAGATAAAAATAGATAAAAATAAATATAAATAGATAAAAATAGATTAAAATAGATATAAATAGATCAAAATAGATAAAAATAGATATAAATGGATATAAATGGATAAAAATAGATAAAAGAAGTCAAGATGACGAAAAAAAAAATATTGTTTTATTTTTTTATTTTGATTTTAATAAAAATATCTGCATCTAACATATTGTTGTTTGAAGGCATTTTGCCTCTTTCTTTATGTTTAAAATTCTAAAGATGCTTTAAAAATGAACTTTCCTAAATGTATACACACACACACACACACACACACACACATATATATATATATATATATATATATATATATACAATTTGGAGTAGTATTTTATACGCATGGTTCAATCCAGTTTATCCGCACTGTCTTTATATAAATGGTTTCAATAATAAATAGAGTTGTATATCTACTTAATATCAAACTTGTCATCTATAACGACATTTTGACTAAACATTTTCGATCTGTTTCAATTCACGCTGAGAATCAGCTAAACCATATAATTCCGTATGAAGGTAGGAATTAATCTGGAAAATAATGAACCTTAAGAAGTTTATGCAGTTAGGGTGACTTTTTTTTTAAAAACAAAGTATTTATATGTTAATATTTATTTAAATATAATATCAAACCCTTTAGTAAAAAAACATGCATCGTTACGACGAGGTATATGAGTAAAAATATATTTCATCGTGCCATCAACCAATCATGTAATGACACGTAAACTTTCGTATAAGTTCCGGCTTTTCGACTTCATTGTATATTTTGAAACCATACACAACTAAATCAATAATATTAACATTAAATGAACGTGCAAGGCCTACATATGAACGTAACACACACTTGTACACCCTCAGCTTTCAAATATACACACATATACACAAACGTATACGTACACACAAATATACGCATATATATAAATATATATATATATATATATATATATATATATATATATATACTAGCTGGTCTACTTGGCGATGTCTGGCTGCAGAATCAAAAATCAATGTTTGCATACTCAATTGGTTGGCAGATTAAGTTATCACTTTCATAACAATTCTGACAGCACTGTCATTTATACTCTTAAAAAATCATATCACCTAATATTTGAAATAGTGGTGGCAGTGCACACATGAAAAAGTCGATTACAATTTCATAGCTCAATATTAACATTATAATAGCTTGTTCTATGTTCAGGTGGAGGGATTTTTATGAATGGTTTCTTAAGACAAATGAAACCAGGTAAAGTAAACAACTTAATTCTTAGCTCCTTTTCTTTAAATACAAACAAAAAACAACATAATTGTCGATTTTATTATTTTATTTTGATCATATGGTATGTGACAGCTTTACTCCGTCAGAAGATAATTCCTATAATGTTTATTTTATTTTAGTGTACATTTTTAAAACATTCTTCGAGTTAACAGAACCAAATATACAAGTGAATGAAATGCAACATTATCATATGCTGTTTATTCACAAAATATTTTATAAGAACAATTTTTAAACTGATATAGAAGTTTCAAACCTTTAAAGAAATGTCAAAGAAAATACTAACTGCAATCATTTAATAATAATCAGAAAACAATCTGGTATTAAGATTAGAAATCTGTTTATAAACAAAGTTTTCTGTTTTATTTTGATGTGCATACACAAAAAGATTTGTAGTTGCACCTACACGTGATGCATTAAGCTGACCATGTGAAAAGCATGGTTCTTCAAGTTGCAATCCGCCAACTTTTAGTGTTTGGCCATGACTTTTATTGATGGACATAACGAAATAAAAAGTACAGGAAACTGCAGCCGCTTAAAGTGAAAGGGTATATTTGATGCTATAATTGGTATCACTGGAAGAAAAACAGTTTCACTTTTGCTACAACCAGTGAGAATGATTGTCTCAATAAATTTCATCATCAATTTACATTTTCTTTTCAAAGACTTGGAAATCGAACTTTAATGCAATGACTTATACAATTATTGATCCCATAAACGCACAAATCGTCACTGTCAATTCTTGATCTCTTCTCCTCCTCCATTTCAACTCGTAAAGCATGTTCGTTTCGGTAGCGTCCCTATTATATGAAATCATGTGTATCTATGTAGCGCCCCTGTCATATGAAATAACTCATAAAGAATGTTCATTCATTAAACCGATTTATAAAAAACTCATAGCAATTATGAGTTGACGATTTCTTTACATAGTGGATAGTGGCGGGTATTGGCGGAAAGTGGCGGATATAAACAGGAGGTGGTTGGCATCTTTACTAAAATGTAAAATGCAGATTGCTTTCCTGTTTTTAACTATGAGTTAACGATTTTTTACATGGTGGACATTGGTGGACACTGACACACCGTGGCGGAGACTGGCAGGTAGTTGCAGGCAGTGTCTACATAAATGTAAAATCTAAAAAATGCTGACTCATTTCCTGTTTTTTTATTATGAGTTGGTTATTTTTGTCATAAAACTGACAATGGGGGACAGTAACGGACACTGGAGGGCACGGGCGGGCACGGGCGGGCACGGGCGGGCACGGGCGGGCACGGGCGGGCACAGGCGGGCACGGGCGGGCATTGGCTGACACTGACGGGCAGAGTCCACTAAAATGTAAGATCTTAAAATGCTGATTCATTTCGTGTTTTGAATTATGAGTTAGCGATTTCTTAATTAGGCTGTTAATAGCGTACAGAGGCGGTACTAGTGGCACTGGCGGGCAGTGTCCACTAAAAAGTAAAATCTCATGAATTTGTTTTATTTCCTTTTTTGAATTAAGATTTGGCTGTTTCTTTATAGGGCTGACATTGGCGGGCAGTGGCGGGCAGTGGCGGGAAGTGGCGGACCGTGGCGGACAGTGGCGGACAGTGGCGGACAACGCACACTAAAATATAAAATATGATTAATGTAGACTAATTTTCAGTTTTTAAGTATGATTTAGCTATTTCTATATAGGACTGAAAATGGCGGACAATGGCGAACACTGGCGGACAGTGGCGGGAAGTCTCTACTAAAATGTAAAATCTAAAAATGCTCACTCATTTCCTGTTTTTAATTATGAGTTAGCAATTTCTTAATAGGGGTGTTAATGGCGGGCGTATGGGCAGTGTCCTTAAAATGTAAAATCTTACAAATGCTTACTTATTTCCTGTTTTACATCATGATTTGGCTATTTCTTTTAAGGGCTGACAATGGCGGACAGTGGCGAGCAGTGTCAGTAACTGGCGGGCACTAGCGGGCAGTGCACACTAAAATGTAAAATCTAATAAATGTAGACTTATTTCTTATTTTGAAGTAGGAGTTGGCTATTTCTTTATAAGACTTAAAATTGCAGACACTGGCGGGAATGGGGCGGACGCTGCCGGCAATTACAGGCAGTGTCTACTGAAATGTAAAATCTAAGAAATGTTAATTAGCGGTTTTGAATTATGATTTGGCTATTTCTTTATAGGGCTGACAGCGGCGGGCGATAGCAGACAATACCGGAAACTGGTTGACTGTGGCGGGCAGTAACGGAAACTAGCTGACACTAGTTGCTTGTGGAAGACAGTGGCGGAATGGGCGGACAGTGTCCACTAAGATGTAAAACGTTAAAAATGCTTACTCATTTCCTATTTAAATAAATACATAATTAAATTAGAATTAAGCTGAAAATAGCTAGACAAAATCTGAACGATAGCCCCTTAGTAGTGAATTTAGAGATTCAGGAACATACCTTTGAACTTTCTCAGTAAATTATTGATTAGAATTCTCTTTAAGATGTTATCTAGTTTCGCTAACATGTGTTCTATAGGACTCGCCCACACACACAATAACACACATACGTACATACATACATTGAGTTATATATATATATATATATATATATATATATATATATATATATATATATATACATATGTATGTATATATATATTTATATATATATATATATATATATATATATATATATATATATATATATATAATTAAATGCTAGCAGCTGTCGTACAAAGAATACACATACCAATATATAGTTATTGTTACTTAGATTTAAATACATACATAATATATTTTCACGCAGAAAAAAACGTTAAAATAGATCATTCGCTATCTAGTACTGAAAAGTAATTTAAATTTTCGTTGGTACGTAAATACCAGTATGCATCCCTCTCTCTCTCTCTCTTTTATATATATATATATATATATATATATATATATATATATATATATATATATGTGTGTGTGTATATGTATATATATATATATGTATATATATATATAATATATATATATATATGTATATATATAATATATATATATATATATAATATATATATATGCATAAATATACATGCATATGAGTTCATACACACATATACATACACATATGTATGTATACACAAATATACACACATAGATAGATACAAAAACATCATATAATATAAAGACATATATTTACACAAAAAATACATATACACATTTATGTATATATATATATATATATATATATATATATATATATATATATATATATATATATACGTATGAGTACACACGGGCATATAGATAGACACAACCACAAAGATATGTCAAAGAATTAAACATGCGATGGTAATATTTTGTTTAGTATTTAAATCCTTAATAGTTTAGTTCAAACTACAACTCCACGTTCTACCGTAAACTATTCACACGTGCATATAAATTAATGTATATCTCCATAAAGATATACACATACGTATGCATGCATATATACGTAAACATATACACATGCTAACAATTGTAGACGCTCGTATACATATATTTACATACATACAACCAAGTATACTCACGTATACACATGCATGCCATGACTGAGGCCAACCAGGGTAAGCCATGAGGCAATAAGAAAACATTTCCGGCTTCATATGCCCATAATATGCCGCAACAAAAAAGCAACATAAGAGGATGAATAGCCAAACCATGAACTGTTGCACAAATGAAGGTGTTATAGTTTTGTTACCACTACTCAAAGTATTAAAAGTCCTTGTCAAAATGGAAAACATACACCAGTTGCCCGCTTACGATCGCTTGTTTCCCAGATGGGCATATATATAACAGAAGATGAGATGACCCTTATAAAATGCAGAAGGAAGGCGGGAAAAGACTACCTTACTATCAGGGAAGAAAAAACAAGACAGAGACAAGAGTGTAGATTGGAGAGGGAAAAGTTGAACATTGTTATAGACTATTAAAATTCTCAGCTGAAATATACCAAACAAAAATAGAGAACAGAGATCTGGAGGAAAATATTCTTCCACTTTTGTCCAGGCAAGAGAAATGTTCCACACAAAGAAATAACCTGCCAAAGGTATAACAGCATGAGCGTGTTCAATGAGGCTGAGCTGGATTATATGAAATCCGAAATAGCAGCCCTCATGAGAACCAAAAAATGTCTATATGAAAGCCCCAGCAAAATGTCATCAATTCCCATCATAGTTCAAAACACCACACCACCCATAGAGCCAGAACCACATTACAATTCACTCATAAATCCGTCATTAGTCTGGATCGATGACAACCCACCATACAGCCACTTCAACACCAGAATCTTGTTTCGACAAGTAGCTATTCGACAAGTATCCGACTACCATCAGCTGTCTATTTACAATCACAACAATCCTTAATATTTGCCATTACCTCAGACATTACCGAAACTAGATGATGAACAATTGTCCTTGGAAGAAGAACTTGGTAATAGCATTGATAGCATTAAGGAAGTCCAGATAATTAGGCTGGGGGAAATAATTCAACTGACAGAAATTCAAGCCCCAAAAGTTAGAAAAGCAGTAATAAAACCATAAACATCGCTCTCCAACGACTGAAATTTATCCCTCACGGACCTAAATCAGATAACACAGGCTGCAGGGCACTACATTGTCATGAAAACACTCCCTGAATTACAAAAAACAATGCGAGTTCAGAGCACAATACAATGCACCACTGTGGAAAACGAAGCTTCAGAAACAATTGAACCCTTGGCCGAAAGGAAGTGTCTCAGATCAAACAATTTCTTGCCGCCCCTACACTACAGTGGCAGATGAATAACACCACTTGCAGACTCAGCTATAAATAAAAAATAAAACATTCAGAAGAAATTGAAAACGTTGCAAGGGACCTTTAAGACAAGATTCCAGCACTTGCCAAAAGAATCCAAGCAAAAGGATAGCAAGCACAAAGCGAAAGTTGAAAACAAACAGTTAAAAAAAAACGCAAGACTGTCTTACCTAAATTTGGTGGGAGAATAAATAACGGTGGAAAAACCATCTGAAGAAAATGAGCTAAAAATACTACTATTTGACTCTGTTGGAGAATGAGGGGGGCCATGCAACCAAAAGGCATAGTGTGTCTTAGTAATGAACGCAAGCCAGAAATAGATGAGTCAGATTAACGTCTGGAATTAGGAAACGAAAGTTAGATCAGTTTCAGAATCACAAAAAAACTGGCATCGACAATCTAACCAATTTCTGACTGAAGAAACTAACAACACTTCATAGCCATTATATTAGTTGCTTCACCAGACTGTTCGGGATTGAGGAGGCCCCGATAGTATGGCTAGTAAAAAGTGATACTACCCTCCTACACAAATCAGGTGAGATACAAACCCCTACTAAATACAGACCGATCTGCTGCCTCAATAAAACTTACAAACTCTTCAACTGGCCTGGTTGCAGACATCATCTACGAATACTTCGCTTCTGGAACGTACATAGAAAAAAGACAAGCAGAGTGCAGTAGGAAGTGTTTAGGCCCCCAGAACCAGTGGTTCATCAATAACACCATCTGTCAGCACTGTAATAAGAAGCAGAGAAACTTAAGCATGGCGTGGATCGATTACCAAAAGGCATACAATAGTGTGCCCCAAACATGGCCTCTCCGCTGCCTTAAACTTTATATGATCAATCCAGTCATCAGGAAAACCATGACAGTATATATAAATATGTGGCAAACAACTAGGGAAATTATCAACACTAATGGAACAATAAGAATGCTTGATGTCTATATCTAAAGAGATAGCTTACCTTCTCTATTCTATTGCCTAGATATTGATCCACTTAGTGAATTAATAAACAAAAGCCTGCAATCTTAGCAAGGGTCGCCAACAAGACTCAAACAAAAGGGTCAACCACCTGCTTTTCAGGGATGATTGCAAGCTGTATGCTAGTTCAGACGCTGACTAAAGCAGACTCCTTAACGTTGTCCATACCTTCTCTAAAATATTGGAATGAAGTTTGGCCTGTAAAAATGTGGCAAATGCACCCTCAAAGCTGGGAGGAAAAGTCAAACGGAAAACATACAGCTTGCTGAATATACTGACATCAAAGTCCTTGAAGAGCGGGAACAATACAAAAACTTGGCATAGAAGAAAACTATTCAATTCAACATTCCTAGATTAGAGAAAAACATTGGCAGATAATATATACGCCGTGTTAGAAAAATTGGCAAAAAGTAACTGCTATTAACCAACGAGCTATGTAAGTGAAAGCATACATCTTTAGAATTATCGATTGGCCACAAAAGGACATTAATAGACTTTACACTAAAACAGAAAAAATGTTGACACCGTACAGAGTAATATACAGAAACTAGTCTGTACTATTTAATTCGTAATTACAGCTTTACCTTTCATCGTAAACTATACCAACGCACATATACATTCATATATACCCTTTTAAAGATATACACATCAATGCGCATGTATATATGCGTATACATAGGCATATATACACTATGGTTGAAATATGCATACATATATGAGAATAAATAAATAAGTTACGTACCTGAAATATTCCATGGTCACAGACAGAAGAAAAACATCGACTTCAGAAACAGACAAATCTATGTCTGAACATTTTTACAATTTTGTTAATATATACCCCTACATTCGAGCATCATGTTCACCCCTGCAGTAGAACGACTTATATTAATAATCCGCTAATATCAGCATGTGCATATTAATATCGAAATAAAACTATGCGGATGACGGAAGTCGCTTAAATAAATTAACCGGCTAAACACAGAACGTATATGCGTTTTTCAATGGCTGACGAATGAATACACAGATGCATATCTCGTTCCATATATGTCACTCACAAATTGATATACACAAAAAAATATACGCAAACATAGCCATGCACCTATACACACACACACACATATATATATATATATACATATTAATATATATATATATACTCCTTTCTCGCTCTCTCTCTCTCTCTCTATATATATATATATATATGTATATATATATATATATATATATATATATATATAGTCTAATCATTTATTCAACCATTAAAAGTATATAGAGGAAAATAACCTTTAGTCTCTGATATTTCGTTTGAGAACTACTTTGATGTATGCCAATTAATCTTTTGCAGCTACTATACTAGTTTGCTTCCAAGAATTTACGCTAGTCTAAATATTATTTAAGGAATCGTCAGTAGTTCAGACATATATATATATATATATATATATATATATATATATACAAATATGTGTTTTATATGTCTGACACACGAATAAGATAAGTGGTCACATTTGATAACAGATTATAAGCTGCTACATATAAAACAGATACACGCCATGATTGAGACCATCAGTGGTAAAATTATACAGGTAAGCTAGTGATGTCCTTAATATTGACTCTTGGGAACACTAGTGTAAAATTATTGAATAGCTTAAGAACATATTTCTTTGTTCCATTTATTTATACAATATTTTATAACAGATTAGCTTGTAGTCTTGCTGATAAATATAGTATTCTGCGAGCTTATTTCAGATTATTTTCATTTTACTTTGAAAAATGTATGTAAAATTTCCAAATTTTTTTTTTGGTACTGGTGTATTGCTGTTTATCTTCGCCGTGGGTACCCATATTTCCTCTTGTTGTGTGGTATGTCTTGTGCTGTGAACGATAGCGCTGGGCGCTGATAAAGTTTCAGAAGCTTTATTTAAACCAAAACAGATGAAAAATACTGAGTATTGTGTGTACCAGAGAGAGAGCGAGAGAGGGAGAGAGAGAGAGAATGGCGAGGAAAAAGAGCCCAGAAAAAAAAACTTTTGCGGACGTGACGTCACTTCTGATTTTCGCTGCTACATCTACCACTTTAACTGCGTCCACCTACTCTCTCTCTCTCTCTCTCTCTCTCTCTCTCTCCCTGCGACCCCACTATCTAACAGTATTGTTCAAAGCAAATGCTAGGGTAAATATTTTTGTATATTTAATCTGAAGTTGTCGTTAATTTAAATATTTACGCTATTAAATGCAGTGTATTTATCTAAAATTTGCCGTTACATATCATATATGTATAATTAGAAATTTGATTTTAAGTTGTTAGCCTGACTTTGGTGATGTAAGTTGCAGGACTTGATTTTGATTTAATGGCCACTATTTCCATGTATAAACTACAGTATGCACACCAGTTGATTCAAATATAAAACAGTGCGTTAAGTTGATTTTGAATAACTAAAATATAGTTAATATGCTCGTTTCAAGTAATATATTGTGAACACTTGTTGAAATTCATCAAATTGTTTAAAGGGGCACTTGCCCTACTTTAAAAAAACCTTATCTAATTCAACTTTTCAACATGCGTACTCTAAAACCAGGAAGAAAAGGTGTTTAAGACTGTAATAATTATAGAAGTTAATCGTGTGTTAAACTAAAGTTATAAAAAAGAAATACGGGTGCAATCAGACATTGAAATAAACAATAATTATGTTGTTTTCTATTTCTTTCTTTTAGAGCTTTCGTCGAACTTTTTAGTCATCTTCCGGGCGTAATGTTTAACTTGCTGCGTGTGTCATCATTTTGGATGGAAAACATATCCGAAAGAAACAGAATACATATTGCATATCCAGTGGTTACATAAGTTATGCCCTTTATTTTAAATATAATATTTCAATTTGACTGCATTTAATTTGGGAATTATTACTTTTCAATTATAGAAAAAGCACTAATATATTTTATTGTATTTCAGATTTTGTCATTGTTCTCCTTATTGTTGCGTTGGTTCCTTTTTATCCGTTATGAATTTCACCAATGGGATAGTTAACATGAAGCAGAGGCAAAACCAATCAATCTTGTGATGGCTGAATAACTGAAAAGTATACAAGAGATGTTTTTCACAATCGTGAAACGGTTCTCACTGGCTGTAGAAGGAATCAAAGAGAAGCACATAAAAAGAATCGTTCTTTATGAATTCAAAAACACTATTAATGCAAACTCGGGTGTTAACAGTTAGAAATCAAGCGCGAATTTTAATATGAGCCATACAGCCACCAATATTTTTATTGAAAACAACTAAAGAAATTCTCAGATTTATGTTGGTTCCGCATAATCTATCTACAGACGATCATCTCGAATAGTATGCATCGTTGCATTTTCCTGAGCTCAAAATATCTTTTAGAAATGAAGTAAGTATTCAACATAAATTTAAGCGAAACCCTACATCGCTCAGGGTTATAAAGAGCCAGCAGCCGAGACGTGATCTCCAACAAAGGGCTATTCTACTTAGTATATTGTTAGATATATGCTGGGTCAGGTATGAGCAATCTATTGTGAACAGCAAGCAAGATCAGACATATCTCTACCTGATGCCTCCTACAGGTAATTCTCTAGATGATTCTGCATAATCACACGCGTAGAAAGATATCTGGTATCAACAATTAGCTATTCAGGATCCGGAGTTCAATCTCTTCGAGTCAAGATGACCTTGTATCTATTTTAATAAAACTTCTATTTAAATTAAGTTCACGAACTAACATATATTTTAGTATATTAGTAAGTACAAAATAGACTTATGTGCTAGGGAAAAACACACACATATAAGACAGTAAATTATTAAAAATATGATGTGTGTATGGATACAAAAATTCAGGCTAATCAATAAACATATGCCAGTAGAAATAAAATAGAGTAATTTTATTAAAATATCATGTATCATGTTCATTTTATTAACATATTATTACATCAGTGTCGTTTTAAAAATTAGTTCATTAATTTCTACTAATATACTGAGATAAATGTATATTTTCAATTATAACAGTTTCTGAAGAAAACAAAAATGTACAATTATTTACAATCGTACGTATACATTAAGAAAATATATATTTTTCCGCATTTGGCCTCTGCAGCCAGAAAAAAACTAAAATTGAATGCATAGTGACTTTATTTTGAATTGTCATTTAAACAGAGGCAAGATTAATATCTTGTTTCAATTTATGTTTACAAAATTCGTACGCTTTTTTTCTACACGAGCAAAATATAAAATTTAAAATTACGCTTGAAAAATAAGATATTTTTATTACGATACAAATTAACCCTTAAATACTTTTTGTTTCAAATATGAAACATTCCATCAAATTCCCTATCTAATATTATATTTAACGAAAATATGTCAAACTGCTACAAGTATGTTGCCAAGTGTGTGAGTGGGTATAAGTATGATGTTGCATCATCACACCTGCTAAATAAGTAAGCAGTATTTTTGAACTCACGGGCAAGTGTAAGCGGTGCAGCATATGTCTAATTCAAGAGCCTAGACTTTTAAATCTGGTCATTATCATAGTAAGTAAAATTATTGTATGTTTCAGTAGTGTATGATGATTAGTTAGATGCATATAGTGTAATGTTTTGTTATACATGTTGAATTTTATGCCATTTGTTGGAGATGTGTAACATCATTTAGTTTTGTTTAATAAATATATATGTTTTACAAAAATTATTTATACTGCTTTATATTACCCCCCTGAACGTTTTTCACTTGATAACATTTGTTCAAACTAATATTAAATATAACGAACTGAAGGCTAAAATACAGTATGTTATGCATTATATTACGTTCTTGTTACGGTTCATGTTTGCATGGGTAATATCGTTAATTTAGTCCAGAGAACTGGAAATAAACAAAGCAAACACAAAGTGCAAACATTAAAGAACAAATTTTTATTCTGTACGCATTGTATTTATACACGTAGATTATTGCCAAACTATTCTTAGAAAATAATTATAATCATGTAAACGTGTTTTCAAACGGATATAACTAAAAATGCTAAAACGTTACTTTCAAAGCTTGCAACATTGAAAATGATCCTACTTAATTATTGTTATATGTATTATTTGTTTAATCTTATGTATTTCGATTGAATGGTTAAATATGTGAATATACAATTTAGAAATTCGAAAAATGTTGTGCATTTAAATATCTATATTTGATAATCATTTAATAATAAATCTACTTATTTGCTGCGAAACTGCTAGATCATGATATTTCTGATCCCGGCTTCCAAGCGAAACCATCCTTCTATTTAAATAAAGGTTGCTTATTAAGAAGGAGGTAATGCCTAGAACATTAAAGATAGAATGAAACCATACCATTCTAATTAGATACAATACGTTGGTGGATTAATACTTAATGAATTCAGCAGTATTGTCATGACATTTATTTTGTTTTGCTCTGTAAGATTTTCTATAAATGGTATCTTAGACTAAAATACATTCACAGCGCCTTAAAACCACATTCTAAAACACCGCGCGCAATGCTACAAGCACTTTTATGTACATTTAAATTTAATCATTATCTATCTATACATGAAGGAAAGGAACTACAAAAAATTGTAAAACAAAGAAAATTATCTGACTTGTAAACTACCTATAACAAAGGAAATAAAGATAAGAGTGAATTCTACGAAATAACTATAAACAATACCCAAGGAAAGTCAAACAAAGAATCTATTTATCATCTCATTTTGTACTGTATGTAACGAAGAATGTAAATTAAATATCATTCAATTCAATGTGTTTAGTCGAATGCAGTTGTTACATAATGAGAACCCCTATGCCAGAGAAGACTAAAACACATTAGTATGAATTGGAGTTAGTGCAAGTCAAGCTAACATAAACATTGGGAAATGAATCATTTCCCATAAGGTGAGCGGGATGTCAAATCTCAAAGTATAATATAAAAGCGGTTATTGGTGGAGATTACGATGACGTTACTTTTTAATCGTTGACAAAGAAACGAAGGTTTTAAGTCGGGTCTTAATGAGAGTTTTGTCAAAACAGACGTGAAAAAGAATGCTCTAAAACTTTCAAACAGTAAAAAAACATCGCCTGAGGCGAAAATTCTCCCCCCCCCCCCAATAAAATAATGTATGTTCTGTCGGGTCACACATTTATCCTCCAAAAAATAGTTATGTATTCAAACTTTCTGCAAGTGTAATAAATAGGCAGTAGTTACTATTAATGGTAACCATCTGTGAGTAAATGTTCCTCTCCAGAATTAAAATCCTGAAATCTTAATTGAAAGTCGTCGATACTATCTTTTATACGAGGTAAAGTTTTGTTATCTAGCTACACTGATGACGATCACCGCCGGCGACAACACGCAGAGAAAGAAAGAAGTAATAAACAGCGACGCGAACCACGGCAGTCAACCCAGCGGAAAAAGATAAGAAGAGAAAAATGTCAGGAAGACACAGGTAAATTCACGCTTTAACTTTGAAATAGACAGTTAGACAATTGTCGCTTGCCGCTTAAAAAAGGAAGAGAGGGAGAGACTAAATAATTTAATCGAAACCCACACACGTGTAAGATTTTAAGGGTGCACATTTAGAATTATGTGCACGCACACACGTATAAAGAACATCCCCACACTCGTTAAATGCACTAAGACACGTACAATCGCGTCAGCAAAAATAGACGAAAAAGTGTTTAAATACTAATAAGAACGCTTCTGAAAAGCATGACATTACACATTTACACAGGACAAATAAAGAAGCCTCTGACATTTTGAGTCACAAAATACAAAAGAACAAATAAATGATTTTTTTCTTAATCTCTACTTAGACGTTGCGATGAGACCTCATAATGGAAATAGCGTATCCTCGGATGATAGTTTAGGATATGCTCTGGTACATCCAGATGCTCTCTCGGTGCTAGTGACGCGCAAGACCTCGTATGAATCATCCTATTGTAACGTAAAGTATGTCCGTTTATTTTCAATTAGTGATGTAATAATACATATTTTGATTGCAAATTTAATGAGATGTTGGAACACTTACATTCTCTAACAAATGAATCTCATCCAAACTGATCTTTTTCTTTTTAACTTCATTATTGGTATAAAATAGTTGTTAAAATGTATACGTACTGCTATAAATGTTAGCATATCTTCTGTGGCCTAATAATTTAGTCGTTACGTATTTTATCAGACTAATCTACGGTGTTGAACCCCGAGGTAATATATTAAACTCCAACCTTGCTTTTATTCAATCCTCTGGCGCCTTTCGCCTATGTCAAAATTTGTCGCTCGGGTCAAACCGCTGAAATTAAAGTTATCGCTTTGTTCCTTTTTTAAAGATTAACAAAAATAAAACAAGCATAGTCAAGTAGACAATAGTGATTATTGACTCGCATGGTAAGTGGTTAAATCGATATTGGTAAACTGTACCAATCGATCGTTACATACATCACGAACGCAATCCTATCATGAACTGAAATATATATATATATATATATATATATATATATATATATATATATATATATATATATATATATATAAATGTCATTTCGCGTACAACAAAATCGTAGGATAGATTTCAGAGGAAACATTTTTTAACTCAATGAAACGGGCGGGTGGAAAAAAAAATTGCTAAAATGTTCCTTAAGGTCCTATCGTCTGACCCTCTCAGAGGAAACGTCAAAATAATAAATTACAAACCAAGCAAATCGAATGAGATATGGGGGGAAACATTGTGTAAGTTGGAAAAAACGATTGAGAGAAAAAAACACATAAATCTCTCAACGTTACGGTGGATTTGAATCATTAAAGATCTCGAACTGATGCTTCAAAATCTTTTGTCTACACAGGCTAGGTCGAGAATTGTTAATAACTAACGCCTCAATAATATTGAGATGGTAGTTCGACCTAGCACTGTGTAAAACAGAAAACCACCCATCGGAATCCTTGTCAGAACATCTATTTGTATTAACCAGGTGATTACCGATTGCTGATTCCTGTGCCTGGAAGTTCCCGGATGATCTTGAAACCTTGTGTACACGAATATCACCTGGGGTTTGTTAGGATATATATATATATATATATATATATATATATATATATATATATATATATGTGTGTGTGTGTGTGTGTGTGTGTGTGTGCATAGAGAGAGAAAGATTATTAATAAGCACAAGACTGTTTAAGTAACAGTGTTTGTTAACCGGAAATATTATCTTTTAGAGATAGGCGCAGTTCCTTGCGATAATTTTTTTTTTCTGAGATGCGAATTACCGCGTCCTTAATTACCATAGGCCAACCTCCGTTTCCACATATTTGCAGTGTTAATTATTGTTGACTTTTTAATGACAGTATTTAACATTTTCTTCTTTAAGCCGACTACTTGATTCGTACCGATATTTTGACCGCTAATATATGTACTAATTAACAAGTCCGAATATTTTAACCTTCTAGTAAATCACAGCATGTTCGGGTGATTCTCTGTGGGCGGGCAGAGTTATATAAACATGCATCAAATATAGAAAAAAAAAAATTTTCTCTGGAGAAATGAATTACTCTGCAGCTAAATGAGCTACATTTGCAATTTCTTGAAACCTTTTTTTCAAAATCAGCATTAAAGGGATTCTCCTAAAGATAAAAATCAACATCTATTGCTCCGGTGTCATTAAATCAATGGTTTGGTTTTTTTTAAGTTCGTTTAATTTTACAGTAAAATTATCAGAAACAGAATGTGGCCCGTGATTAGCTCCTCTGGGGAAATGAAAAGACATCACTAGTCCTGAGTTGATTCTCTTAAATTTGAATTTTTGATTGAACCGCTTCGACATGAGAACACAGCTCATTATCAACTGATTTGGACTTTTTTTTTAATTTAAAACTTAAATCTTTCTAAATGTGTTGTGATATCCACTCAGAATGCAAGGTCATAAATCCAGTTATCAGTTTTCAGCTCAGATACAATTTGACCATTTATTTCTCAGAAGGCTCATATCATTTCGGAGATGATATAGAATCATTGAAACATATGACATTTATTAAGACACTAACAACACTGTAAGAAATCAGGTCGCCATACACACATTCGATGATTTGATGTTGGCGATTTTAAGAAATCGATGCTCGCAACAAAGTTTATATTTTTAAAATGTTGCACATAAATTTTTTTGTTGAATATTGCATTTAATCATTTCAAAGTTGCTGTCATTAATGTTTTTTTTAATTTTCTAAAAAAACTTAGAACAAACCTGTTTTTACATTGACACATCGTTAAAACTGAATTTTACATTATAGGCTGATTTCTTTACCTCTTCATGAATTATATATCTTGTAACCGTTTATTTCAATGTCTTTACAGTTAGGAACTCTTCAGTTATATTGAATTACTTATCAGTACTGCGTATGCACATAACCAGCTGTGCGAAAACAGATATGTCTGAACTTTCATCAAAACCAATAGACGAAATCAGTCAATTATCGCATATCTGTCATATTGCTCTCTATATCTGCCACTATTTTCTCAATCCGTCTTGACGCGGATTTGCTCGTATAAACAAACAGAAAAAAAGTCAAACGTCATTGCGATAAAACTTATTTTACACAAAATACCAAAGTTATCCTTGACAAACAACCCTGGGAAATTATGCATAACCCCACTATTCTCTGAAACGTGCACCATCAGATTACCATCCCATTAGAATTTTTCAAAATCATTTGTGTGTTTGAAGAATTTTTTCAGAAGATATATGGTAAAAAATCAGCTTTATCTGCCTGAAATATAGAGACTGCAGTTTTATCATCAGTATAGACATCAACCCGTTGTCGGAGATACTTTAAGAAGTAAATTCTAGGTAGTTAACTAGATGAATACAAACGAATACTGGACGGTATCTAACGGTATCCCCGTGTTTTATTGGTCTCTAAATTCGAACGTATTTCAAAAATGAATAGAAATAAGAACTTTTTTTTATATAGCTTACAATTTATTGCAGTAGAATGTAAACATTCTCATCATAGACTCCTGCTTTAGAAATTCAGTAAACTAAATAGTCGCCCAGCTGGAAGGAGCAAAGGGCAGTACGCACGCTCCCTTCGACTACAAATCTCGATGTTAGATGTTCATTCTCGAACCTCTTTCGATCGTTGATGTAATGTTGCAATTGTTTTAATAAATTCTTCAATCAGCATACCCCAAAATAAAAACACTAATCTTTTTCTACTATCATCCATGTGCAAACCTGAAATTAGTAAAACAATCAAATCTCATTCTAAACACGACGTATCCCCACATATTCAGATGCATCTCATAACAATCTAGGTTGTAATTCTTATTTATTATTCTAAGTTTTCAATCACCGCGATGTAATCTTGTTACAGTCGTCGTATCCTCCAAGTTAAAATATATGCCGAGTTTTGTATTATAACTCCCTTTACTCATTGTGCTATGTATCCACGTATTTACCTCATAGCTCAAGAGGATAGGTTACCAGTGATTGCTGCAAATACACTATGACCTTAACAACAGTTACCATCTACCAATATCTTATGTACCTAACACCTGCAAAGAAATTACACTTCCTTCCTATGCTTCTAAGACTATATGCGGATATTTTCCTGATTACTCAAGCAACTCCACTTTCGCCATCTCTTGTCCTAGGGAACATGAAGCTATTTTCCGAATTCCTTCTCTAAACATTTCGCCCCCTTCCCTTGAAATACGATGCGAGACAAATCTCTATTCGATATAAACATGAGTTCGATTAAAAACTGCTAAGAAGAAATCACCTATTGGAGAATATTGTAAATTGCATTTGCCTACACGTAAATATATTTATGATTAATGTGATATTCAATACTATAGTGCATCACGACTTTTGTCTGATCATCTACAGTAAATAGAATACATTTACTCAAAACAGGAGCAAAAAATGACCACTTCAAGGTAAAAAACTAGCCAACGATAAGTGTTAAATGAATAGATTCTGATCGAGAAAACAACAATACTTCCACCTTTGCCAGAAAGATCACTCATAGAATGTGAGGACTAAATTACAAAATAAGGGAAGCAAGAGTTTCGAGGCTGCCGATAGTTAAGCAAAGGTCAACTTTCTACAGTCCTATTCTCGTCATAGATCGCCTCAAAATAAATCAAACACAGTTGATACCATTAAGTAATATTTGTATTCTGATGGTTTTATCATATTTCAGCTTCAATTCATTCTACCTTATTAAACTTTATCGTCGAGTGGCACTTGGCCTTTATATGTGGCGATCTCGAAATCACCACAAAATAAAACAGGACAATAACCACAGTAGTTCGTAACTTCATATCTAGCAACTCACAGTATTACATTTTTATTCACCAAAATCTTAATAGCTATAGAGTGTTCAACTTCGAATCGTTTACATGCGAGATGCGTAAACTAATAAGGTCAGGTATATGAGGCTTCAGACGATCTTTCAAATGAATACTGTGGTGAGGATCCAAAATAGCCCATTAATAGCCGCTACTTCCAGGTCCAATATCTCATTGATGGGGGAATCAGAACTATCGTTTAATATTCATTATTAATAATATATAGACGGACAAAATAACTTAATTTACGAACCATTGTAACAGGAAATACTGAAACAATAAATATATACTTAATATATTTTCATGGAAATAGCTCCAGGCAAAGCACTAAGCCACCCGGTGTAAGGACTTCAAAATACTACTTTAAGGTAAAAAAAAAACTCGCCAACTTTAAGTTTTGGATTAATAGATTACGACCCAGGAAACAGCAATTAATCCCTCTTTGTCAGAAATATCTCTCATAAAATGTGAGGACTTAAGGACAAAATAAGGAAAGCAAGAGTTACGCGGCTGTCTAAAGTTAACCCATGGGCAACTTTCTACTCTCCTTATAAAATAATAAAAATATATTTATAGGTATATATATATATATATATATATATATACTATCTTGAATATTACCTTGAAAAGTAATTTCAATGACGAGGTTATAATTTGAGAGTTTTTTGTGACTATAGAGACACCCGTTAGTTTTCTTCCGTGATAATATAAAAGCTCATTGGTTCCTGCGACTGATAACATAGCCACCGCTGTATAGAAGTGTTATGATCAGTTTTAATAATTATCAACAATGAGCGTTAGTGTTATGTACTCCTTGATTTGGTAGGTATATTATTTTCGATTTCTATTTCTCGTGGACCAATGTGTAAGCCATGTGAACTTAATTCTGTGTCTGTTCACTGCACAGGTCGTGACCGCCCACTCGATATTGTCGTCCAATCTCGGAGCTCTATTTCGCAATTAGCCGTAGTGTCAATCATGGTGTCTCGGTCATTGTTGTAACGAAAATATGTTTCTTCCTAATAAAATCACAAATCAAGATTAAAACAAGAAACGATGTATCATTCTGAGAGATTATAATGCTACTTGGTATCTTTACGGAACGACAAACTTACATTCAGAATAACTATATAGTGCGCTTACGCCTCCTAGACCCCGCAATATCTCTCAGACGAACGGAGAATAGACCACTTTCTCTGCCTGTTTTTTTCTAGAATATATATATGTATATATATATATATATATATATATATATATATATATATATATATATATATATATAAAAATGTAAAGTTGGTTTGTTCGTTTCCCATGGAAATATACTTCCACTATACTATTACCACTGAAATTTTTTTATAGCAATTCCTTACATCCGAGCTATGTTTTTATGTTATTAACATAATTTTTACTTTACACATAAAAAAACACTTTTTATTACAATCCGTTCCTACTAAGTTGCACTTCCGGTTTACAATCCGTTTCTGCGAACCTGCATGTCCAACTTCACTTCCGGATTGACCTTCCTCCTCCCGCTGTCACGTATCTACTTCGTACGTAAAAAGTGTTATTATTATTTTTTTGCTTTTTCGTCGGCTGAATTAAATATTTTTCTAGCACCAAACAGTAAACACGAATGTTATTTTGTTTTGTGTGAAGTTAAATATTTTATTAAAAATAAACACAAAATTGTTAAACATTTTTTTTGTCTGCGTTTTTTGTTTATTTTTAAATAATCTAACTTCGAGAGACGATCTTTATTTTAAACAACAACAAAACAAAAAAACAGGAAGTTGTGTGAATATCAATTTTTCTGTTAAAAATGTGTTTATTCGTTTTTGGTTGTTAATATTTGTCTTTTTTTTTCCTTCACCGCACAAGAAATAATGAAATATGTAATAAAGACCTCTTCAGTCTCGAAAGACAATGGATACCCCCTGTAAGGGTGTCTGTCTACAGTTAAGGAAGTGTTGCGCAATCTCAATCTGCTCATCACGTGAATGAGTATATAATATAGTACACCCTTTTTATGATTGTAATGAGATTGTAATGTTTCTTGATAAAAACGAAACGGAATTTCTTTTCTGTTTGTGTGTTTACTACAGTTACAGGCTGTAACTTACAGCTGTTATGGATTTTTTGACATTTCGGTGGCAAAAGGGAAATTATTATTTTTTTCTTTTTCGTCGGCTGAATTAAATATTTTTCTAGCACCAAACAGTAAACACGAATGTTATTTTGTTTTGTGTGAAGTTAAATATTTTATTAAAAATAAACACAAAATTGTTAAACATTTTTTTGTCTGCTTTTTTTGTTTATTTTTGTTTAAATTTATTAATCAGTTTTTATGACCAAAGGGGTTTCTTATAAAGAATGAGCATCCAGAGTATTTCAATACTTTGACGGAGAATCCCGAGGCAATCCCAAAAATGGTCGAAGCAGTTTACGATTTGAAATATATATATATATATTTTTTTTTCATAAATTAAAAAAG
The DNA here is from genome assembly GCA_963556195.1 of Sepiola atlantica. Taxonomy (NCBI): domain Eukaryota; kingdom Metazoa; phylum Mollusca; class Cephalopoda; order Sepiida; family Sepiolidae; genus Sepiola; species Sepiola atlantica. Next base: position 125,999,733 of record OY744523.1, read on the forward strand.
AAAATTGGTTATATGTCCCTTCTTACCACAAACTGGTCTGAAAGGTGTGATCATTTTACGTTATATTGATACAGGAAAAGGATGCCCTACTCTTAAGTCGGTACTTATCCAGATTAGGACCCAAACTAAAATCGACTTGGCGTCGGTTAGGGTTAGCTTGGGTCCTAATCTGGATAAGTACCCTAAGGTCTAATATTTTTTAAATTCTTTTATTGCGGATATTTTTTTCAAGCTGTTTACATGTAATCGCCTTAAATCTATATATATAAAAATGTAAAATTGGTTTGTTCGTTTCCCATGGAAATATACTTTCACTATACCACTGAAATTTTTTTATAGCAAATCCTTACATCCGAGCTATGTTTTTATGTTATTAACATAATTTTCACTTTACACATTAGAAAACACTTTTTATTACAATTCGTTCCTACTAAGTTGCACTTCCGGTTTACAATCCGTTTCTGCGAACCTGCATGTCCAACTTCACTTCCGGATTGACCTTCCTCCTCCCGCTGTCACGTATCTACTTCATACGTAAAAAGTGTTTTCCTTATTCGTTGTTTGTTTCCCTAAACAAACGTTTACACTAATACTTACCTAACAAACGTGCGTTAATTTCATTTCCTCTCTACTTCGATGTTTTTAAAACCTGCTTCCTTCCTCATTTTCTTCCATTTAATCATGCTTCATCTCTAAAAAAACAAACAACACTACTTGCATTTCTTACACAACCCTTACTCGCTCGTTATAATTGATTGTTTATTTTAAAACCAGTTATCTTTATAAAATTATTCATTCCTACTGTTTTATTTTTAGATGTAAGATTTAATATATAAACCACGTGCTTTAAGTTCATTTCGCATCTACTCATTTTTTTTACTTTAACCATTCTTCCTCTCTAAAAAAAAAACTCAACGTGCGTTAATTTCATTTCCTCTTTACTTCGATGTTTTTAAAACCTGCTTCCTTCATCATTTTCTTTCCTTTAATCATGCTTCATCTCTAAAAAAAAAAACAACACTACTTGCATTTCTTACACAACCCTTACTCGCGCGTTATAATTGATTGTTTATTTTAAAACCAGTTATCTTTATAAAATTATTCATTCCTACTGTTTCATTTTTACAGGTAGGATTTAATACATAACCCACTTGCTTTAATTTCATTTCGCATTTACTCATTTTTTAGACTTTAACCATCCTTCAGGTTCGATTTAATACTTAACAGACGTGCTTTAATTTTATTTCGTATCTGCTTCGTTGTTTTTTAAACCTGCCTTCTTCCGCATTTTCTTACTTTTAACATGTTTCATCTATAAAAAAAAACATACTTGCATTTCTTCGACAACCCTGAAGCGGGTTATAATTGATTGTTTTTTTTAATCCATTTACCTTTATACAATTATTCTTTCCTACTGTTACATTTATACAGGTAAACATGCCCCCCCCCCCCGAAGATCAAACTTAGGTCGTCATACTCGCCATGCAGAAACAAGGCGTCGATTATTTACAAATCAAACTCATGAACAACTGGCATCTGCAGACCAACAAGCTAGACAAAGGATGATTCAAGTACGTGCGAATGAATCAGCACAGCGACGTGCAGCCAGATTGAAGAGGAACGGTTGCGGGTACAACAATCCCGTCAGGCATCTTCAGATCTGCTTCGTTCACAACGTAACGAACGCGAGAGGCTGAGACAAGCAGATCGGCATCAAGCAAGGCTCCATTCTCAACAATCCCTGGATTGGGATCGCCTAGCATTTCATTACAACCCTCATGAGGATTATAGTTTAAGCCACCATGTTCACATAGGCACTATAACTGAAGTGTGTCCCTATTGCAAAGCTCTGAAATTTAAGGGAGAAACTAAAGGATTGTGTTGTGCCGCAGGGAAAATTAAACTACCTCAACTGGCAGATCCACCAGAACCATTAAAAACCGGACAATCTCTTCATCTACACTGAAACGGGAACCACTAAGAATATTGTGTATCCACAAGTATTGGAAAATTAAACCATTCATATTAAATGGCAACTTAAGGAACTGGATCAAAATGAACTCCAAAAGGCCACCTCTTCATTTCAACTAACAGCCACAGCAACGCGTGGCCGGGTACAGCTAGTATATATATATATATATATATATATATATATATATATATATATATATATATATATATATATATATATATCTTGTCATTCTGGTAGGCCATACATCAATACCACTGGCAACTTATTGGCTATTTTCTATATAGACATAACACCCAACTCAGGAGAGTATCTTATTATTATAGGCATTCTATAAAATTTAAACAGGTCTGCCTTATCAGAATGAACAATAGTTTTGAATATGCAATCGTATTTTTCAGCCAAGCTAATCACTTGGGTGGTCTTTTCTCTTAGCTAAATATTTTCCCATTACATGACTACTGACCAGAACATGGCAAAAGTTTTTCATCTCATTCAAGAATATATTCAGAAAAGGAATATTTCAAATCTTGTCTAATAAAACTTGAATATCATCATTCATTTCCAAACAGTTTATAAGCGACGATGTGTCCCAGGTTCCATTACATTAAAACACGAAATTTTACGTGTCCGACGCCAAAGTAAAGAACAGGTTTTACTAATATTACAAATGCCGTTATCGGCTATTTCATAACCAGCACTAATCTCAAAGATATCAAATTGAAAAGAAAAAATAGAGAAACAAATAAACAATGCACAAAAGAAAACAGAGACTACTAAATTATTAGCCGTCCTTATTCTTTTCAGTTTTATCATCTTCACATGTGTGATTAGACAGCTAAATTATTGTTCACCCTCTTCTTAATTACTGTATCCTGTTTTAGATTATCTGTCTGTGATTCTACTTAAGTCTTTTTTTTGCTAATTCATTTTGTCGCTGTATTTCATTGAAAATGAAAATAATTGAAATCTCGATATCTCTTTGTTGATAAACTTCCGTCAAAGTGTCCGTTAATCTCAGAAATATGTCATTTCATTATATTATAGCGGGATACGTTCACAGCTCACAATGTTGAAAAACATTACGAACTTATACACCTCCTTCAAAGCCTAAGTGTTAATGTAGAGCCCCGAAATACCACGGAAAGTTACCTCGCTCCTGCTTATAATGAAAAAAAACAAGTTGGTGGTTTTCCTCCGATTTACGAACGCCCACGCATTCATCAACGCCTACACGTTTCAGATTTTGTCCACCTTTTTGTCACCTTGAAACCAAATACCAGCATCTAAGACTTGGTCGAAAACTGTGCAAACGCACTCAATCAACACTGCAACTCAATACAAAACAGCATAAGTCCGGCCAGGAATTATTTTCAGTCGGTTCTTTGTTCCATCGAATCGCTGCTGTAATGTCTCTTCTCAGAGACAGATTTGGCAGCTTTGTCTTCGTTCTGGCAGTTCAGCCACCAAATAGACTGGTATTGTCCTGGCCTTTGGGTCTGGATTTACGCCGGTCTATTGGGGGTTGTCTGGTCCTGTGCAGTTCTAGGAGGTGCACCCTCCCAGGCTTTGCCTCCCCTCTTTGGGGAGGAGTAAGTTTATTGCTTACTGTCTGAGGCGCCCCTACCGGGGAATGCCAACGGGGCTGCCCAGGCAATTTTTAAATGGTCAGAATACTCACCTCGAGCTCTGGCTTATCTAATCCCACTTTCCCGACCTTGTGTCACATTTTACCTTGTGGGAGGTAGATAAATAGTAGTTCAGCCACCAAATAGACTGGTATTGTCCTGGCCTTTGGGTCTGGATTTACGCCGGTCTATTGGGGGTTGACTGGTTCTGTGCAGTTCTAGGAGGTGCACCCTCCCAGGCTTCGCCTCCCCTCTTTGGGGAGGAGTAAGTTTATTGCTTACTGTCTGAGGCGCCCCTACCGGGGAATGCCGACGGGGCTGCCCAGGCTATTTTTAAATGGTCAGAATTGCTCACCCTCGAGCGCTGGCTTATCTAATCCCACTTTCCGACCTTGTGTCACATTTTACCTTGTGGGAGGTAGATAAATAGACAGTTCAGCCACCAAATAGACTGGTATTGTCCTGGCCTTTGGGTCTGGATTTACGCCGGTCTATTGGGGGTTGTCTGGTCCTGTGCAGTTCTAGGAGGTGCACCCTCCCAGGCTTTGCCTCCCCTCTTTGGGGAGGAGTAAGTTTATTGCTTACTGTCTGAGGCGCCCCTACCGGGGAATGCCAACGGGGCTGCCCAGGCAATTTTTAAATGGTCAGAATACTCACCTCGAGCTCTGGCTTATCTAATCCCACTTTCCCGACCTTGTGTCACATTTTACCTTGTGGGAGGTAGATAAATAGTAGTTCAGCCACCAAATAGACTGGTATTGTCCTGGCCTTTGGGTCTGGATTTACGCCGGTCTATTGGGGGTTGATTGGTCCTGTGCAGTTCTAGGAGGTGCACCCTCCTAGGCTTTGCCTCCCCTCTTTGGGAAGGAGTAAGTTTATTGCTTACTGTCTGAGGCGCCCCTATCGGGGAATGCCGACGGGGCTGCCCAGGCAATTTTTAAATGGTCAGATTGCTCACCTCTCGAGCTCTGGCTTATCTAATCCCACTTTCCCGACCTTGTGTCACATTTTACCTTGTGGGAGGTAGATAAATAGTAGTTCAGCCGGGGTGTCAAGAGGTCCTTTTGCTCCATCCTGTTAGGTCCTTCATTAACTTTAGTTGATTGAAGACGTCGGGATGGGGTAATAGAAGTCGGGAATTCGATCTCGACGACTAGTCCGGCAGGATCTAGGCCATTTAGGTGGCCTTTTATCTGCCGGGCTGAGTTATATTGTCCTGGATAGTCTTAGAAGGTGCATCCTCCAAGGCCTTGCCTCCCCTCTTTGGAGTGGAGAAAGTTCATTGCTTACTGGCTGAGGTGCCCACCGGGGAATGCCGACGAAGATGGCACGGCTATTTTATTGGGCGAGAGTTCTTCTTCTTTAGGGGCGCTGTCTATACTCCTCCCCACTTTCTGGTCTTGTGCCACATATTACTGCAGTGGGAAGCAATTAAATACAGGTCCCCACCTCCGACTGTGTTGACTAGCAACAATCAAACACCCCTTTTTACGGCCACCCTCTAACTACTTATAATTCGATTCACACATTGCTGCCTGCTTCATTGAATAGACTGAAGCTTGCTTCTCCAATTTCCTGCTTCTGCTCCAACCCTAGCACCTGCTCCAGAAACTCAACTTGCTCCATCTCATTCCAGCACCAGCTTTTTCAAGCAACGTATTCTTCAACAGCTCCTGCTCCAGTTGACTCATGCACCAGCTCTTTCCTTCATCGGAGACTCGTGCTCCAAAACAATGCAGCAGCGCCTGCACCACCAGCTCCTTCCTGTAGCACATGCACTAGCTCCTTGTAGCGGCGCCAGCTCCAACGGGTCTGACTCCAGCTTTCTGAAGCGCATGCTCCAGCGGCCCCTGCTCCAGCTCCTTCCCGCAGCGCGTACTCACGCTCCTGCAGCTGCTGCTTCACGCAACGCCTGCTGCAGCTCCCTCCAGGGGATCTTGCTCCAGCTCTCCTCAGGGTCTGCTCCATGTCCTTCAAGCAACGCCTACACCAGCTGTCTCCAGCGGTTTCTGCTCCAGCTCTCTCGAGCAACGCCTGCTCACAATCGTTCTAGCAGCTCTTGCTCTAGCTTCCTGCAGCACATGCTCCAGCCTCTTCCGTGCGGGGCAGGCTCCTTTCCTTCAATCACTGCTCAAACTCATGTCTCTTGTCCCAGCAGTACCATGTTCGTGTTGATCTAGCCCTTGGCTCGTTTACACGGACCGGAACAACCTAAGGCATTTTATCACACGTCAAAGACGCCCACTTCAATCTCCGTGTTATATGATCCCATGCTGTCCAGGTTCCAGTTTCCCCGTTCTTTTCTACCCAGCCTCTCCTGCTGCCCAGGTTCCGCAAACAGCCTTCCTGATGTCCAGGTACCAACTTCCCATTTGAGGTGTTGATGCTCTCAGTGACGACATGCCTGTAATTCTAGCCTTTTCTGCCTCCAATGACGTCATCCATGTAATTTCAGCTTTTCTTATCGTTATTACCTTTATGGAAAATAAACTACCATTTTTCAACTGTGTATCTGTGTTTGTTCTCTCTTTTGCTGCATTACCATAATTAAATTGTGTCTACTTTCTTAGTTTTAAGACCAATAACCTTAAGGTAGTGGCACCGCCTAAGCGTCGCACCCGACGCTACCCAAGCGTCTGCGAAAAATCCTCATGTGACTGGACCCTGTATATATAAATCAGTATACATAAATCACTATGCTCGGTAAGAGATCATGGAAATATTTAAGCCTCTGACATATTTTCCAATATGTTGCATCATATTCTGCAATTATACACATCTATTTTGCAACTGAAATATAACTACGAATCTTTACTATGTCGCATTATGCTATGTGGCGAACCTAGCGCACCAGAACCGCAATCGCCTGGTTGAAGTTGAACAAGTCTTAAATTACTTCATCACCGCCTTGGAAAAAGGCTCGTATCGGCCTCGCGTGTAGAAGCTGGATAAGATAAAGAACAAGTGCCCGAACAAAGTATTTGTGAATATTAGACACGTGTGACCGGCGTGCTTTACCGTCAATAAAAGACGAACCTAATAGAAGGTTTTTGAGTTGCGTTTAAGCACCCAAAGGGCAAATATCATGAAGAGATAGATATGGGTATTAACAACGGTGTTGTTGGAGAAAAGTATACAACATGACGAAGTTCCGGTGGCGCAAATATATTCCTGTGATCGGTATTAGAAAACGGTGTTTTTGAAGAAAAGTATACGATATAACGAAGTTTCTCTTGGTCTGACAGTTTTGAATTGCAATTTCTTTTGTCAATCCCACATTACGTTTTAAATAGCATTTCTGTCGGTCTCATTCGTTCGTCAATCACATTCGCGTGTTAATTAGTAGTATCATTGATAAATGGATTAAACCTGATATTTTAACTTGTTTCTTTTCTTCTTCTATTGTGATACAGTTTTTGACTGTGGGCTACGGTTTTGTGAGATCTACTTGAGGAGTGTTCAGGTCACTCTTGGTTCATTCATTCTTAAGCATGAAGAATACAAATACGAAATTGAACCTAGCGACTACTTTTTATTTAACATATTGTTGATTCATATAATGGATATTCATATATCCTTAACAAATATGTATTCGAGATAGACAATTAACTGAGGGCATGAATAAAATATTTACTATGATCGTTATTTTAACGTTTTTTCACTGAAGTTCAAAACATTAACTGAGAAATCTACTTCAAATTACTTCTATGTTAAATGGTTCAAATAATTGTATATACTATTGTATTCAGCACGAAGAGAACTTAGAGGCCGAATCTATATAGCATTCATACTTACTCTACAAACCAGATAAATACACATACACATACACATACACATACACATACACCCACACATATATATATATATATATATATATATATATATATATATATATATATATATATATATTACTATTTCATATATACACATAAAATTTTATATGGAGATATACATTTTATGTATCAATTTTCAGTATTTACTTCAACAGCGCTCGATACGTAAGTAGAGCTAGGTAGTAGGCTATCTTAGCCTGAAGATTTTCCCCGGGGATGAAACGCAGGAGCTACTGTGTAGCTAAATTGTAATATAAATATATATATATATATATATATATATATATATATATATATATATATATATATATATATATATATATATATATATAAAATATATATATATATATATATAACTTCTTTGTAATACAGCAGGAAAAACACCAGCAGAGTGCTCGATTAATTGAGAATAAAAGTTTAAAATAAAAAATTAAGGGCGTTATATTTATTTATTTTGGTACATAAAAATGAGTGCAACAATTCTTATCGTCGGTTTAAAGCACAGAAGGACTTTGCTCTCTTCAGCTTCAGTTGTCATCTTTTTCGGAAATCTGAAGCCACGTGTCACTCTCGTTTAGACGCGTTATTTGCTTAGAGTGTTATGTATGTTTGCTTAAGTTTAGTGTCAGGAAGGTTCAATAAGGTTTGAAAAAAGGGTGGGGGTGAAAAGTAACAGTTGAGATTTAAACCGGGAAAGATTTAAAGAGATATAAAATTAAATAAAAAAATATATATTTTTATATAAATCCCGTGAGCCAATATTATAAATATCGTATATTTGGCCGTTACTGTTTTGGGGTGTAATTATGTGTCTTCTGAAGGAATTAGGGACAGAAAATGTGTTTAGGGATTATACTTATGAAGTGATAAAAAGGTTTAAAGGAAAAACAATAATTAAATTCAAGTTTAAATCCTGGATAATAGACTTTAAATCAATCCCAAATGAATGTAAATAAAGATATCATCCGGGCGGTTTAAGGGCAGTAACTCTGCAGGGTTTTTGAATAATTTGTATTCGCGATTTAACATTATTAACTAAGGTATACTGAATGATTATAGGGGTGATAAAAATAGTATGCTGATTACAACTGGTTTAGAGATAAGAGTAAAGATTGAGTCGACAAGATCAGATCTGTTTGGGAGATATGGGAGATTAGCATTATGACCGAGAAATGTTGGGGACTTATGGGAGTAATAATAATGTGAAATAGGGGTGTTACTCTCTTAAGGACTGGAGAAATATTTTTGGGAAAGTTATAATTATTGCTCTTGAAAAGTAGTGAAGATATGGATTGATTAAGGTATTTGTTCCAATTTTTTAATTTTATTTATATTTATGAAGACTGATAGTTGGGAAAATTTTCCGGAGTGGTAGTCGGTATTTAATGGCCCAATGTTATGTTATGCATTTGACAGAGGGGGTGTAATTAGACTTTTATGTGTATCTATAAGTCCAGTTTATGAGTAGTGCTTGTCTCCTGTAGATGACTCCCTTAAAGCGTTCATCCGAATACTCAAACATACTGTATTTGGGTCAATGATGACCTTTAATAAATAGTATTTTTCACACAAAAAGCATCTATTTATAGCTGGAGAGAAGGATGTCTTCATTTAATTACTTTCCATTTGATTGTGAACTTGTATTAGGCATCTTAACGATATACATTCATAATCTTAATGGCTAGATCACGAGAGGTACGACCAAATGATGTTGGACTATGAAAATAATATATCCATAAAACTCTTACAAACAATTCAATATATATATATATATATATATATATATATATATATATATATATATATATATATATACACTAGCAAAAACGTGCTAGCCTGGTTGGATGACATCATGCAAGACACACATTCTACACTCACCCCAAAGGGTGATGTAATGACTGAGAGAATATTATCATAAATAAATATCTCCTCCCCTGAAAAGAGTAATTGGTGGGGATGATGATATCATGAACTACACCACAGAACAGATACTCCCTTCCAACGGAGAAAATAATCATAGAAAAACGATATCATGTGGAATGGACATATGCTATACTGACCCAAATAAAAAGTAGTAAAACATGGGAGGATTCCCAACATCAAAGGGGAAAGTATTACTTTTGAGTATAGTACCATTGAAACAGAACATATACTATACTATCCATCTACCCTACTTTCGAAAAAGAAGTTAATTCCTAGGAAGATGGTTTCATGACCACAGCACATATATTATATAACCCCTTCCCTAAAGGAGGATTTAATAGCTGGGATGATTAGTACACTTCCGTAAAAGGTAGGAAGTAATTCCTGGGAGAGCGGTCTCATGACACCATAACCGATACTACACTACCCACCTCCATTAAAAATAATACAATAATATATTAATTTTGTTTTCATTCATTTAAAAACATTTATTTTATGGTTACTTGGCCTTTTGGCTTAGATAAAGGTGTAGAATATGTTTTCACTATCTATTCACATAATCACAGCGACATCATACGTTTTACTTATCGACGAAAATATTGCCTATATATGAGAGAAATATGAATATGTAAAATTACAACTCTATATTACATTGTATAGCTGTTTATATAATAAATATGCAAATTAAGAAGACCTAAATGTTTTTAGGTGTATTTCCAGTTTCTTATACATTGTAAAGTGTATACTGTATCATAGAATTAAATCAGCACAACTTGATTTGATATATAATATAAGTACGATAGATAAAAATAATCACATATATTCATTTAAATATATATATATATATATATATATATATATATATATATATATATATATATATATAATATTTCCTTTTATGAAATGATACGTTTTTATATGTTTATATAGGATGACCCTAAAAACGGGCCCCGACTCTAATTAGGCCCCGTTTCTTAGCGTTTCGTCCGAATGAAATGAATGTTTGGTCTTAACTAGTTTATTATATTCAAAACATCACATACAAAACACTAGGGTCTTTGGTATTTTGTCTCCGTTCTACAGCATGTGTTCTAGATGTCCTCCATTTAGCTCCGTGCATTTCTTGAGGCACAAAACGAAGTTGTCCATGACGTTCTTACAGACTGAATTGGGAATGGCGCTCATCTCCTCCCTGATGGCTTCCTTGAGTTCCGTTATGGTTCTGGGTTTCCGTGCGTACACTCTGCCCTTAAGATAGCCCCAAAGGAAAACATCTGGGGGGCTTAGGTCCGGGCTATGGGGTGGCCACTCAAAATTAGTCTTGAGACTGATCAGTCGGCCTCCGAAGTTCTCTTTAAGCCAATCTCGGGACATGTGTAAGGTGTGAGAACTTGCTCCGTCTTGCTGGAACCAGTACTTGCTTATGGGCGACAGGTAGAGGGTCTGGAGCTAACTCTTGAAGGTTTTGAGGACCTCCACATACCGCTCCTTGGTGACTGTCACTGTTGCCCCCGATACTTCGATGTAGATTGGTCCGATTATGCCTCTGACCGAGATTGCAGCCCACACCGTGCACTTAGGAGAGTGCAGGGGCTTGGTGGCTACATCATTGGAAGTGGGCTTCATCTGAGATCTAAAGGAGGTTAAGGAAACCTGGTGTCTCCTCGATCTTATCGAGCATCTTGACTGCCATAGCGCTTTTCTACTTCTTGTCTGAGGCTGTAAAGGTCTGCAGCGTCTGTATTCTGTATGGGTAAGCTCTGGTATCGTTCACTAGCACTCTCCTGCGAGTCTCACGAGAGATATTGAGGGGCTGACTTCGCTTACGCACAGAGCGTTTCGGACTCTCCTGGAGAGACTCTCTCACACTTTCGACCAGCTCGGCTGTCCGCTTCGTAGGACGTCCCGAGTGGCTTGGACGGTTCTCACTGGCAGCGTTGAGGTTCCCATACTTCTCGAAGTGGTCCACCCAGTTCTGAATTCTGCTTTTGGATGGAGCCTTTTCACATTCGAACTGATGCATGAAACTGTCCTGGGTTTTCTTAAACAAGCCTGTCATGTAGTAAAATTTAACACAGTGTATTATTTGTCCCAGCTCCCACTTAGTTCTTGGTGTACTCACGGTCGTTGATTCTACCATGTCTTGTAAAATAAGGGCAATCGGTGAATAAATGAATGAGATATCACATAAAGTGTACACGTGGGCCCGTGTTTTACAGGGTAAAGTCACAAACTCATAACACGATCATTATGAATTTCCGTACACATCTCCTAAGCGTAAAAAGGGTCGAAAAGTTGCCATATTTAACCGAATTATGTTTTATACTAATAAAGTACAAATAAGTTAGATGCACATCGTGAAACGTCAGATACCGCCGATGTTGATGAAATTTAAAAAAATAGGTATTTGCCAGAAATTAATAAATATTCTCTAAATTTTAATTTATTTAGAATATTTTATAAGGTATTGCACATGTTCAACTTTAGTCGCAAGTGGCACGCAATTTCATGATCACGGGACCTGTTATCGAGAGATTCCATGATCACGTGACCTGGTCACGCGATATCTAGTATCACGTGACCTGATATCGATCGATTTTACGATATTTAAGACTTAATAGCGGCTGATACGAATCAATATTCGATTCATATAATTTCACAGTCGTGCAGTTTGTTGCCATTACAAAAAACAGTGGATTTCTGGATATTTACAGAAACTACGATGGTTTGTGGGATACAAACAATATATTAAGAGAAATGCGAAGCAATTACAATTATAAATGTTGTATTAATTTAACTTATAAAGGCTGGTTTTGAGATTTCTTTGTGAAGATAATTTGAAAAAGAAAATAAAGAAATCGAAGGATGCATATAAGAACAAAATAAAGTTAAACATCTATGAAAACTTTGTTTGAAAAAACATCTGCGTTGTAAACTAAAGCATAGAACTGCAGACGGGTAGTCGATTCGTGTAAGCAGCTCAGTTGCTGCGACGTGTACTCGCTACTACAAGTAACGGCGATCGAAGTCACGTCGCGTGACCACGGTTATACTATGCAACCAGAGGGAGCAGATTATTGGTAGTATAAATAACAGAGACAACAATCACGAAACAAAAGACTCTTTGTGGTCAATCCGTGAAGACAAATATCTAAAAAAATCTGGTGGCAAACCACAGTGGTTAATCTTTTTCAACGTCCAATTCTTTGTACTTCAGTCTCCTCTTTCAGCCTCACTCTGCTCTCCCTACCACTCACCCCAGCTCAATGAAAAGAGTACCGTTTATATACTACTTTTTGCCCCACCTATGCAAATTGACTGTCAACCAGAGCTATCTAGCTTTCAAATTCTCCAAACAGCCAATTTGCAAAGGGGGGCAACTCAAACCAACTTTCTGGATCCATTCCTGGCTGGGGTAACTTTGCTAACCACACTCTTACATACTCGCGAAGAACAAAAAAAGGACTTTAGTAAAATTCTTACAAACAAATCAATCCACTTCGGCTAGACTATTCTTGTTTATATCAACAACAACATTAAAACAACAAATCACTGAACAAATGGGTCAACACGTAACACTTATTCCATGTTTAAAATAAAACATCACCAAACGGACAGATTGCTATTTTATAGAATCCGACATCGTTGATTTTTATCCATCGATTTCAAAGGATCTGTTTTATATGGTCATGGAATTTGCAGTAATAACTATCTATGATCATGTCAAATCCTACTTAATCAACTTTTGTGTCGTGAAGCCTTTTTTTCTGATATAGTTGTATCATATGAAATACATGTAAACATATTCCGTGGTTTCAGGATTGCGTTATGTTTCTAAACCAAATCATTGTTATTGTTCTAATATGCTGTAATATTTAGTTTACTAACCAATTTAATCATTTCGTATTGAGTTTCAATCTCTTACTTTCACCCTCTTACCTCCACTATTTCTCACGCTCTATGTAGTTTTATCTCCTTTCATTCTATACAATATCTATACTTCTGTCACCCATGGCGTAACTCTCTGTATTAACGGTCACAGATAATATATATCTAAAATAATACAAAGATTGAAATAGTCCGTTATAAACGAAAGGATTATATAGGCAAAATCATTACTATTGTTAAGCATTAGTTGGAGTGGAAAAGAGAGAAATAGTTAAGGATACACTTTTCCGGATTGGATTTGAACTGTTGGAAAGATCATATCGAAAAATACAATTTATTATAGTTTTAAATGTAATCAGTACCTAGGCTACGATTTTATTCTTATTTCCTTTTTGTAATATAAAGTTTTTATTGATAAACATAGGTTTGAACTAGATTTGAAAATAATCAGTCTCTTTCTATGTAAGATCGTACCGTGAGGTGTCTTTCCAAATGGTATATTTTTTGCCTCTTCTCATTATAAAATCACAATAAGAAAAAAGGAAAAGCGAAAAAAAAGAAAGGAAACAAGGAATGCAAAAGGAAATGAGAGAAGGAAACCATACTCTTTTATTTTGGAAAAAGTTATAACTAATTTGTTGCTATAGTATCTCTGTTTGATTGTATTTTTTTAAGATGGAAATATTCAAAAGAAAATACGTTTTATTTGCTTTCTATATCTTGAACAATTTAAAAAATATCTATTGAATATTACCTGTAATTGTAATTAATAAAATCTAATATGCTAAGTAAAAACATCATATACATTGTTAACCTGTACTTTAATGTAAGTTTGATTAGAAAGTGTGTTTCAGAAACGTGCGTACATGTGGATAAGCATTGTTTAGAGTTGATTTCAGAAAGTGAATTATAATATTACCAATTTTGATTAATAACTTTCATATTTATACATAAAGCTAATATATATATATATATATATATATATATATATATATATATATATATATATATATATATAAATATATATATATATATATAAATATATATATATGTATATAAATTAAAAAGAAACCAAAGGAATAACTCAATGTTTCGCCCAACTGTTACGTGCGCTTTTTTAAGAGCGAAAATCCGGAAAGCAGCAACGAACCGGTCTTTGCCGCATTTAGCAAGTATCGCCCTTGCAAAAGCCCACGCAACAGTACTATATATATATAAATATATATATATATATATAGTTATAGTTATCAACAGATAACTGTTTTGCCGTATTACAGTTCTACATTAGTGTTAGAAAGGCACCTGCGTCATGCTTGAATCGAACATACGATCATTTAGTAATATAGTCAGTGATTCTAACCATTCAGCCGTCAGCATAAAGATACTAATTTTAGATATTGTCATTCTTATTATTTATGGTTAACTGGCTTTGCCAATTCAGTTTTACTTATTCAAACAATTTACCCGCGCTTGTATCTAGTATATTAATATATCCACTAATGGTCGCGGCATAATTATGAAATGTCGAAAAACGGTTCCTGCAAACAACGTGGATCAGGTGAAAAAAGTTAAGCGTCGGTGCCTTTTGATGTTGCAATTAATGCTTTCAACCCGGTTGATACGTCAGCCCTAATAAAACTATTTACTTTATGCCACTTAACTAAACACTTTAACACTAATGAAATAGGATTATACAGAGATGACTGACTTATGATAGTAGAACATCTGAATCAGAATAAGCGTGCGAATATTACTTACTAAGCAATGAAGGAACTTGCATGTAAAGTAGAGATAACTTTTAACATAAAAAATACCAATTTGTTTGATGTTACACTTAAATCATAAAAGTATATGCATATGAAAGAAAATTATAGTCGTATGCACGTCTACTTCAAATCTAATCACTCCTATATATAATAAAACGTACGCCTTCCGCTATTGAACGTAAGTTCAGCAACAACTCATAAACTGCGAACGTTTTCAGAATTATCAGTAATAAATCAAACATGACTCCATAAAAGCTGCTGTATAGTTACTGAATTGAAAGTATGAAATACGATTCGCATGTACAGCTATTTGAACCGCCGTCGTTTTGGAGGCATCTTACTACAGCCATCGCTATCAAGGCTCGGTTGGAAATGAGCCGGTGCAAATAACTGCTTGTTTTCATCACAGTTACCGTAGCCTTTATGCACGACACAGTTGACCCAATGTCCCTTCCGTCTGGGGAGATAAGTTCCGTTCGTTGCAGTTCTTAATTATCTCATCATCAGCGCGTCGCAGTAATGGGGCAGTCTATTTCGACTGTGGCTTCTTCAGAGACGCGGAACATCAGGTTTTGTTACTTTGTAAGGTAGTTCTATTGAGTCATGTTGTGCTACATTGCTGTCGCTGTTACTTAAACAATCAACGCTATCGTCAATCAAGCGATCGGCCTCACTACCAATTAACGGGGCGCACATTTCGCCATCATTAGGCGTTGCGGTTTCGTTTTCTTCTGAACCGCACGCCATCCGAAAATACGGGCATCTTACATGGCGAAACAATCTATCGACGTACACAGTTTAGGGACCCAGCACTTCGGTCACAGCGCGTATCCTATATTCACATGTTTAGCTATGTGCGCCTCAATACTGTGTCCATGTACTTTAAAAAATTATATTCGCATTCTGTGACAGCGAAAGAGATTCATTGCCACCTTTCAACCGGACTTCATAGAGGTGCAATGAAATAGCCGGATCTGTTGCACTGCGGACACTATCCCTAAGCCTGGCATTTTGCCAGTAAAATGACTCTGTAGCAGATCAATTTTTTCTTAACAGGCATCCACTTTAGTGATATTTCAATTATTCCCTCCTTCAAAGGTGTGTACCCACAACATCAACATAGTCAGAAACCCACGCTCTCAGCAAAAGAAGGTTTGCGTCGATTCCACACTGGTTAGATCGACTTTTATATTAACCTATTATATTCCTCTTTTGAAACTGAGTATTCTAATGTTTATGTGGGTGTAAATCATTGTATAGTATAGAGCTATTTATATCTGAAAACCAATAAATGTCAATTAGTAGGAAATATCGATATTTTGAACTGGGGCTGTTACTTTTTAGGAGGAGTTAAAGCCATCAACGTAGCAAGCATGATTTGTTTAAAAAGTTATGAATTATTGCTGTGGTTTTCTATTTATTTTTCCATCTCTCTGTCTCTCTCATGTATATTTATATGTATAGATATATATGTATATGCATATATATATATATATATTGATCTCTTAGCCTATTTGCTTCGATTTCTCGATGCCTCTGCAATTATATATATATATATATATATATATATATATATATATAAATCTTGTTTGGCGCGAGATTAACCGATGGTTTCTAGCCCAATTCACAATTTGAAACTGATCATTGACTTTCGATCCATTCTTCCCGCCTCATTTACAACTTCCAATGTTTTCCATCCGTGAAAATTATCCTTTCTCTCGTAATCAATATTTATGAAAAAATACTTATAATCCAATTACTTTTTGGGATATTTTCATTCTGTTACAACGCGTTTTCTCTGCTAATGTACAGTAATGTGTCAATCGAAATATATCAACTATAATCGTTCATGGAAAAGGGAGAGATATAGAGAATAAAAGGGGGAAAGATATAGAGGCAGAAAAAGTGTATACACCACGCCGGTATTGTCTTATTTTGGCATAAAACTCAAATACCTAGGCGTCCGAATAAAACTGAGAATATATACACACACACACACACACACACACACACACACACACATATATATATATATATATATATATATATATATATATATATATATATATATAGTAAACTATGAAAATATATTTATGGCAATTAAGCTACACAGGGGCTCCCCCGCTTCATCCCTGGGGTCAATCTTTGGGCTAAAATGCCTGACGATTCCCCGTGGGATGAAACCCAGCAGCGTCTGTGTAGCTTAATTGCCATGAATTATTTTCATAGCTTACTACCTAGCTCTACTTCGTATCGAGCACTGTTGAAGTAAATACTGAAAATTGATACATAAAATATATATATATTTATAATATTGAATGTGGACACATGAAATATATATGTGTATATATATATATATGTATATATATATATATATATATATATATATATTAATAGATAGGTAGATACATTGATATATAGATATATAAATTGATGAAGAAAATAAGAATATAAATATAGACAATTTTGATTCACGAATTTCAATGAAAAAAATATGTATTAGCTCTATTTAATACTAAATATGCAGCTGTTGTTTTTAATTATATGTATATATATATATATGTGTGTGTGTGTGTGTATGTATGTATATATTTATCTCTTACTTCATGTATATATATATATATATATATATATATATATATATCTATATATATATATATATATTACGCTCTTAATTTAATTTAATTGAGCACTCTGCTGGTATTTCCCTTTATTCTTTTTTGAGTATACCTTTATACTTTATATATATATATATATATATATATATATATATATATATATATATATATATATATATAATGTGTGGGTGTGTCGGCTTTGGTAAAAGTGAATGTACGTACATTTTATTCCGACAGGGTATTGTTTTTTTGTCCTCTTGACTAGTTATAAATACATTCATGTTATCTATAAAGTTTATTTTTAACTGTGGAATTAAGACCTAGTTAGTTTTTATAGTTTCATAAAACAATACGTGATACTGGAGATAGGATGAGTGTAAGCTTATTACTATGTAGTTATATACTCATTTTTAAATACTAGGGGGATATTTTATGTTTTGGGGAAGGTTATTTGTGAGGTTAGAGGAGTTAAGAAATAAAAAAATTAACAAATTAACAATATTTAGAGTTTTAATATTAGTCTAATGCTAGAAAGAGGGGTTGTTGGTTGGGAGGACGGGTGTCAAAGTAGGTAATGAAAGTAATGTATTTACATTTTCGTTTGTGTCTGCAATTTGAGATGATTTCATTTTTAGAGTTAATAATGTTTAAACTTTTAGGTGCTGTGGTTATCATAAATGTTTCTAGTGTACATAGTTGGCAGAAAATGGATCCTGGAGTGTAAGAATTAGATCTTTTTTAATATAGTCCAACGTAGGGAGTAGGGTATGTTATTAATGTTAAAGTTTTTTATTAGATTGGATAGGGAGGTGCTAGAAGTATTGTTATTATTGTGTTTGAAAGAGTAGATATGGTTAGCGATTCCGGTCTTAATGGGGGATGCGCTTGCCCCAATATAAGTGTGTATTTTGTATGGGGTTGTTGTTGTTATATTTGTGTTATTTATTTATCGGGGATGTTCTGGGTTTGTATGCTCAAGTACTGGGCCAAATTTAAGTCGGTATTGTTAGTTGGAGAAGATGAAATATTTTGAGGGGTGAGGTCAGAAATATTATTAGTTAGTAGGGGTTGTTGGTTAGTGTGAGAGGTATTATTTAGGGCTTCGTTTGCTACAGGGAGTTGTAGAAGGGGAGGGCTGTCTAGAGAATGAGCAGTTTGTGTGTTGGGATTGGTTTGCACGGTGGTGTTGTGACGGAACTGTTTGACAGTACAGGCATAGATAACGTTACTTTGTATCCAATTACCATTTAATGGGCATTCTCTAGATTTCTGGCAGTTACAATTATTTGTGGGGAGTATAGTAGGTGCTGTATGTTGGGTGAATTTAATTGGTTTGTTATTAGATGTGATGATGGTTTGTGCTATATTGGGCATTGTCGAGTAAGAAATATTAATAGAATTTTTATTTAAAATAGTGCTGTACTTATGCGGGTGTTTGAATGAATTATCTAAAATTTCGAAAAATTCCTCAGCTATATGAGTTTTCACATTACAGTTATACGGTGGGTTAAACCAGATATTATTTTTTCTTCTAATGTTTTTATTTTTACTGCTTTCTTGAGAGTTAGCTGGGTGTTCAGTATTAAAAGTTCTAGATCGTCTATTTATATATGTCTTGTTTTTTGGGGTAGTGCAGTGTTAGCTCGCTGTTTATCCTGTGTTGCCATTGTGTGTGTGATTACATTTGAAGGTTTGTTCTTCTGGATAGAGGAATTATTTTCATATTTAATTTTATCAGTGTAACCCGAATTAAGGAGTGCGTTATTATAGAAATTGGAATTTTGTTCGAAGATGGATCTATTGGCAGATAATTTAGAGATTCTATTGGAAACTGACGGGCCAATAGAATTAATGATGGATTTTGGGTGGTTAGATAGCTTATGTACGTAGAAGAGGGTTAGATTTGGTTTGTGGAAGGGGCTAAAGGATTCGGAGTTGAGGTCTAGTGTTAGATCAAGGAAGTTAGATATTCTTTTCTCGGGTTCTATAGTTATAGTTAATCTGAAGTTTCTAAAATATTGTGTAGGTTTTTAATGGTGTTATTGTATTGTCTAGATCTCCCTCTAGAAACAAAGAGTGCATCGTCCCTGTATAGCCCACCGTTTAAATGTCCGAAATTGAACTTCGATTCTTTCAATAAACATAAACCTACAAGGTCAGTAACCTGAGCAGACTCCGAAGCTCCCATAGTTATATCGAAATTATTGGGGGTATCCTTTCTGGTCCAGAGTTTGTTATCAAATTCTAACATGGATCTTCTTAGCAAAATTATAAGTTTTATCTCTAAGTCTGTGATATCTGAGTTATTCTTAACGAATATTAGGGCTTTGTTTAATAAGATAGGGGAAATGGACTGATAATAATTGTCAATGTCGAAGGTGAAAAAATTCAAGTTAGTGTTAGAGTTATCCCTGATGTTAAGAAACCAATTGGTAACTTCGCCTGAGGATTGCCATAGGATGTATGAAGTTTCTTCTTTTAAGTTAGGAATGATTCAATCTAAGATTGTTTTGCTTATAATGCCTAGGTCAGATTTGGATGGGCAGATTAGTCTAATGGATGGGTTTTCGTGGAAAATTGGTTTGTGGTCTTTTAAGGTGCATCTAGGTGTAGCAGGGGTAAATATTTCAGTGAAATTAAGGATATTTAGAGAAGTTAGTAGGGATTTAGCTTCATTGTTTATGCTATTAAAGATGTTACTAGAACGGGTTTTATAGGATTTGTTAAGTTCTTTATAGATTAAACTTTTGTAGTCAGCATATTTCAATTTGTAAAAGTTTTTCGTTTTATCAGCAGGAACAATGATGTCAGGGTGTTTCTTGATCTTGCTACTGAATTTATTAATTTTTTTGATAAAGGGGTTGGAGTTCTTATTGTATTTTTTGAATGTGATACGTCTAATTAGGTTGAATAAATCATTTTCGAAATTGTTTAGATGTTCATTTAGTTTGAAAAAAGAAGATCTTTTTAGACCGTACCTGGATGCAGTTAACATTTCCAATCTTTTGAGTTCACTGGAAGAGTTCATGGGGAGTGTAGATCCATTATGTTTAGGATGTGTGAAATTATTAGCGTTATTCTTCTGGTTGTGATGCTTGGAATTTAAGTCATAGTAGAACGCCTTCCATCTTACGTGTGTAATGAATTTTTTCACCGAGTGTATGAGCTTGCAGATGTAAGCTTCATTTGAAGGGATGGGTATGTTTTTAGCTGATAGTGGTAGAAATTCCTTGTTGAACATTTCACAAATAGGAGCAAAAGCTCAACTGTGCAGGAGCGTAAATGAGAATAAATATGAAACTAAAAGTCAACTTTTAGTAGAAAGAACCTATAGTGAAATGGTAAAAGCTCAATATACGAGATAGAGCAATTATAAAGATAGATAGACGAAGAGTGATAAACAGGCACGAATGTCCACATTTATTTCAAACTTCGATTGTTCAATGCAAGGTATATTCTGTAATAAAATTATGTTTCTACATATATATATGTTTCTACTATGTTTATATATGTTTCTACACACACACACACACACACATATATATATATATATATATATATATATATATATATATATATATATATATATATATATATATTGCAGCATTTTCTCTCTAATGCAAATATTGTTAAATATGACAGACAACTTATGTCTGGATATATTTGTGTGGGGTATTTGCAATTTGCCGAATCATGTTATTCTTTCGGTTGGGAAATATATTTGAGAAAAGTATATACAACAGAGTACTGGGGTTGAACTCAAACGCTGAGAAGCCTATTTAGATTGAACGAGCCCAAAATGTTCGTTATGGGTATGGCACTATAACACCCCTTTTCTCAAGCGTTACCCCCACAGGAGTATTTATATTGTTTCCATTTGTGTATTGATTTCGATAAGATCCGGAGACTTCTGTTTCCTTCTGAATTGCCGCTTACTCAGGCTGCTTGGGGTACTGACATGCCCAAAGTATCGAATACTAACTAGGAAGAGCTGCCAGTGTCATCCGACAGTCGTTTCCTAATTTTATTTATGTGTTTTATATGAGAGAAGTGAGGTCCTTGGATTATGTAAATAATATTTCTAATTATTTTTTCTATACTACCAGGTTTACAAAAAACGTATTATTTTTAAACATCTTTAAATATCCTCTGCGCTTTAAAATGTATCGATTCTTTGGTACAATAGAGGTTCGACCTTATTTGGTCTATTTAAGCAGTTATTTGTCAAAAACGGAAACATGATATCTGCGGGAGATAATTAGGATTGCATGTTAACGTTTTGCGTGATACTGTACACCTCTAAAAACCGCTGCAAGGCCGTTTCTGCTTGAATGCCGCGACTTTTTCCGGGACTTTTTTAGAGTGTCTACAAAGTATTCTGCCTGGACGTTTAACCTAGGATTATACGCGGGAGTTTTGATGTGTCTGATATGAAATATCTTACAGAACTCATTTAAGTCGGAGGATTTAAACTGCGTTCAGTTTTCACTGACTAACAATCGAGCACTTCGAAACGGGCGAACAATTCGTGCAGAAAGTTGACAGTTAGAACCGTAATGTTTCTTTACATTGTAACATTTCGAGTCACTTGGAAAAAACTATCGACTAAAATTAGATAGTAAAATCCGTCTAATGGCCCCGCAAAATCCACATGTATCCTTGACCAAGGTCGATCTGTCTTTGGCCACGTACTATGTGTGATATGATGGCGCCTTGGCTGCCTAGGCACAGACTTCGCATGTATTTACGACGTTCTCCGTGATATGATCCATTCTAGACCAGGACACGAAACTTCGCATCAAACTGTTCATTCTGTTTTTCTTCGGATGGTGAACGTTAAAATGCCTCAGGATTGTCTTTTTAATTTTTGTGGAATGCCGACTCTTTCGTTGTACATGAGTACATTGTCGCATAATGCAATGCTGTCTACAAACTGTAGGTTATTATCAGCCATTTTAGCTTTTGCATTGATGACGAATCCTCTATTGGAGGCTTTCTGTTTAATTTCATGTAGAGTCATCGAAGCACTCTTACCGCATTGCGCAATATAGCTTTTATATCACCTTCCGCTTGCAGGGAAGCGATCACGGTGTCTTCCGGTGGCTCTCTCTGCCTTGACACTGGTATTGACAATCCATCTTTGTGATAGGATTTTTTTTATTGTAAAATCTCCATTTTGCAATTATAGTTCAATAAAATAGTTCCCCATCTCTGTAATCTATTCCTCGTGTACAGCAGCAGGCCTTTTTCGATCCTAAAATGGTATTTGATGCATGCGCGATAGGGTGTATGCGTTCCACTCGGCATTACATGAGGAATGCATGCTCCTAATCAACATGAACACGCATCTCTAGCCACTATTATGTCTCGGTTTTAATGCGTTAGGAATAAATCCGATGTCAGCATTTCAATAGTTTGTCGAATGCGACGTGCCATGCGGGCGTCCACTTCAAAACTGTAATCTTTTTTAATAGGTCATTCAGTGGAGTGCGTAGATTATGTATCTCTGGTAGTAATTTGCCAATCCAAGAAAACTCTGTAGTGCTGTGACGTTTTCTTGCGTCGGCATGTTCTAAATTGCAGTAACCCGTTCTGGGTCACGCCTTCTGCCGTCCTTGTCTATTACATGACCTGGCTATTTGATTTTTCTTAAAAAATCACATTTTTCTTTTTTAACTTTAAACCCATAGTCCCAGATTCGCGAAAACACTTGGTTGACATGTTTCCGATTTTGTTCTATGCCTCTGCTGTTGATTAGAATGTCGCCACGGTATGCAATAGCAAGATTAAGTTCGACCGACATGGTATTCATTACTTGCTGAAAAATTACGGGATCAACTTTGACCCAGAAAGCTAGCCTTTCGAATTGTATAAATCGCGATGCGTATTTATACACATCTGTTTATGACATTCTTCTTCCACGGATATATTGAGGTACGCTTAACTCAGATCTATTTTCGAAAAAAAATCTGCCTCCATTTAATTTTGTGACCATTTTCTCCGCCCTATGCAAAGGGGAATTATGATTTTGTTAGTGCTGCATTAAATCCCGTTGAAAAATCTACACACACGCGAATATAATTTGATTTCTTTTTACATATACATTGGGTGTTGCCCACTGACTGTATTCCACTTGGGATAAGATACAGGTCGTTACTAGTCGGTTCAATTCCTCATTTATTTTGTCTAGCGGGTCAACAGGCACATTCTTTTTTTTCTTAAATACGGGCTGAAGGTTTTCGTTCAGTTGACATTTGGACGCAATCATTGTACATCGGCAGAGCCCACCAGAAAAAAAAAACCTCCGGAAAAGATTCTTTCAAATCCAGTTTTAGTTTTTCTGATTCTGTTGTCCGACTATCTATTTGGGGCAAAATGTATTTATTGGTCACTCCCATGAATTGAACGCTTGCATTCAGTCAGTGGCTAAAAGCTTATTAGTGTCTTTTAACACGAGTATTTTTAACTTTTTGCTATTTCTCATTAAAGGCACATTAGTAATTATCTCACCCTAACATGTAATTCTTTCACCAGTCACTGTATTGGCTATCTTGTTACTTCGTAACATAGTGGGTCTATTCAACCTCTATCCACGTATGTAGATTTATTATTGACACGTTCGAGCCCGAATCCAATTGTGGTTTAATATTTTCATCCAGGATTTTAACGTGCAAATATTAATGCATTGCTGATCATTTGTACTTGTGGCTTTTACCCGCGTTTTATTTCCTTTATTCATTCTACAGTGCAAACTTTTGTGTCCGACCCTGTAACAAGTCAGGAATGTCTTAAAACGAAATAGGCATTCTGTTACATAATTCAGGCTTCCGCACTTATACCACCGGCTCGGCGGTTAGGGTTAGGGTTATTTTCATGAAGCTGGCTTGTTTTTGAGGCGTGAAAATCTCGTTTTCTGTGTTGAATTGCTTTTGGATGAGAGTTGAATTTTGATGTTTGATGTACTTTTGTATGTGTACAATGTCCGACTGTTTGATGTCCTACAAGTCATGCTAAACACGAATAAATTGTTAACAGACTTCGGCTAATTTCTGTGATGTTAAGTTCGGTTAATTTTCTAATTCATTTAAAAGTCAATGCCTTATTTGTCCGTCTTTTTATACGAATCCTTGAACGAAAATTAAACATCTAAAATTATCTGCACCAAGTTCTGATAATTTCATGTCGTCGCAGTACTTATTTACTACTGATGCGAACGTTGAATAATCTTCGTCGTCTTTTTACCAGGTTTAAACACTTCCAGTATTTTTGAAATAACGAAGTTTTTTTGTTGAACAGCTCTATTAGAAGTATTACTGATTTTGCAAAAGTCAAATCGCTAGTCTTTCGAGGCAAAAGTAAATCCACGAACTTAGTATGTTCAGTGGTGCCTAATTTCCTAAGTAACAGGCGAACCATTTTAAAGTCTACCCAGTTTTTGCAATCAATTTTATATAACTCTTCATATCTTCTAAAATACGAAGCAAAAGAGTTCTACTCATCAAGGAATACGTGAAGTTGTCGATCGCACTCCACACGGCATTCTACGAAAACCATTATCGTTTTCGTTACTGTGGCGTCTAAGCGATATTGTTTGCATTTTCATCTCAATCTTTTCGTCAGATTCTATCTTTTGCTCTATAAGCTTTTCATTTTGTTCTAGAAGAAGCTTTCGAAATCTTTCTTCAGTTTTCTGTAGTCTCTCGTCTGTCTCTTAATAATGTTTGGGTTACTGTTGCACTTGAAACTTTACTGATTTCGCAATCGTCGCTTTGAATTCTTCCATATTTTATAGTGTGTCCATTTTTGTTAGAAAGTAAATATTTCCTGTCGAGTACGGATTGTAATTTTTTTAAAGATTATGCTTGCTAGACATAAGTTTAGTTGTAAAAGCGTATAAAACCATTTTTTCTTCGATAAAAAATCAACTTTTTACTTTGTTTAGTACGCTTTCACGCGTGGTGGGTAGCCGTAGAATTTCTGATCGACACTTTAGTCAGAGAAAAAATAAAAATATGATTCATTTTTTTTTCTTTCGGCAGAAGTAACTTTCTATTTTAGAGAGAGAAAAAAACGATATAATCTCTTATTGCTAAATATTACAACAGTGTCAAAATAGCAATTAAAACAAAAATCACTGACTTTTATTCACTAAAGAAAATAATAAGTTGGTCTTACGTGTTTTTTCTTATTTTTTGTGGTCTTACACCGGTAAGCCAATTTTCTGAATTAAGACGTTGTCTGCTGAGTTTATAGTCGATTTTTCCAAGTTATTTTTCTCCTTATGTTTTCCCATAATTAATTTAGTCGCACGCTGTGGGGTTCATTTAAAAAAAAATAACTCCAGAATATTTTATTGTTAGCACGCTCTCAGTCTATTTAAGTGGTGTAAGTCTGAAATTTGAAATCGCATGTTGCCGGTCGTTGTGTGGTCCTTTTTTGAAGGTTCTCAACAAAAATCCTTAATGTTTTTGTTTCCCGTTAAAATTCGAATATTTAATAGCCAGTTTTCTTTATGTGTGATGTTCTTTTCATGAGTGTTCGTATTGTTGTAGGTCCCGTGTAGATTCGAATATCTGGTCGACAGTTGTTGTTGTTGGTGGT
>OY744523.1:126030958-126053458 GCA_963556195.1 Sepiola atlantica
AATGGTGTAGTGAATAATAGTCAATCAACGATTCCTCGACTATCAAACCACAATGATGTCGTTTGCACGGCCAGTGATAAGGCCGAACTACTTGCCAAGCGCTTCGCCTCTAACTTCACTTTGGACTCATATACCCCCCCTCCTCAAATTCCCATTGCAGACCGAATCCACACTTGATAACCTGGTCATCACCCCATCGTAGGTCAGAGACATCATAAAAAACCTTGACACCTCCAAAGCTTTTGGGCTAATCTTGTACCTGTAATAGTAATAAATAAATGCTCTGCTGAACTGGTCCCTGTCTTCTCCAAACTCTATGATTAATGCCTAGCTGAATCTTGCTTCCTTGATAGCTGGAGAATTTCCTCTGTGGTATCAGTCTTCAAGAACCGATCCTCAGAACTTCCGACCAATCAGTCTACTGCCGATCTTTGCTAAAATCTTTGAATCCTTAATCAATCTAGCGATAGTACGGCATTTACTTAATGTTAAACTTTTTTCTAACCGCCAGTATGGATTTAGACAAGCACAATCTACTGGAGATATCCTAACGGTCATCTCTTAACGAATGTATCATAAACTTGACAAGGCATGTGAAGCTAGGGCAGTAGAGTTTGATATATCCAAGACCTTTGACAAGGTATGGCATAAAGGGCTTCTCCTGAAAATACGCTCATACGGTATTACTGGGCAATTACTTAATATAATTAGATCCTTCCTAACCAGAAGAAACATCCGGGTTGTCCTCGATAGCCGTTCATCTAAGCAACATGAGATAAATACTGGTGTACCCCAGAGATCTATCCTGTGACTTTTATTGTTGCTGATCTGCATAAATGATTTCCCTGAGTACATACAGTCTGATATTGGTTTATTTGCTGACTACACCACGCTTTACTCTCGTCATGTTTGCAAAACAGACGGGATCATATCCGAGGCAATAGCTGAATCCTTAGAAAATGACCTGCAGACTGTAGTGGATTAGGGTCTTAAATGGTTGGTAACTTTTAATGCCGCAACGACAAAGCTCCTTTCCTCCAATAACTACAAAAAACCTATCGAACCACAAATTGTCATTGCAAATAACACCCTACCTGAGAGTTCATCATTCAAACTCCTCGGCCTAACCTCCGCAGGTAACATGAATTGGAACAAATACATTGAAGGCATTGCCAAGGCTGAAGCAAAGAAAGGGGCATCCTCACACCTGACATTATCCCGTATCTCTACAAAGCAACATCCGCCCATGCATGGAGTATTGTTGCCACATCTGAGCTGGTGCATCACTCACTAGTCTCTCCCCTTGACAAGGTCCAAAAGGAGTCGCCAACTTAATAGGTCCCTCACTGTCAACCGAGCTACAGTCCCTGTCCCATCGCCGCAATGTAGCATCATTGTGCTTCTTTTACAAATACTTCAATAGATTATGCTCCGATGAATTGGCTACTCTGGTGCCGCCTCGACGTATATTCACTAGACCAACTCGACAATCAACTAAATCACATCTATTGGAGGTCCCCAGATGCCAGAGAGCTTTCTACCCCAATAGCTTTTTTCCTCGTGCTGCTGGAATCTGGAACTCCCTCCCTGCTCCTTGTTTCCCCGACGGTACTGACATGTAGAAATTTAAAACTAATGTAAACAGACATCTCGCTAAGCAGATCCTAATTTAGATTGCCCCCCTCCCCAAACCTTATCCCTTTTTTCACAGTAGCCTCTTACGTCTACAGTGTCGGCTACCTTGTTTGAGGTGAACTATGTTTTTTAAAAAAATTCTAATTATTTATTTCATTTTGATTTTATTAAAAAATGTAAAACTGTGACAAATCTATGAAGTCATTATTCCGTCATAAATAAACATATGTGTGTTACTTCGATATTATACTTTGGAGTATTGATTTACTCCTCTCCAGGAGTTAGGCACAAGGCCAATTTTTATCTTACTCCCACAAGTAATATGTGACCCAGGGTCGGGTCGAGAAAGTGGGGTTTAAAAATTGCATGGGCAGCCCCGTCGGCATTCCCCGGTAGGGGCGCCTCAGGCAGTAAGCAATAAACTTACTTCTCCCCAAAGAGGGGAGGCGAAGCCTGGGAGGGTGGACCTCCTAGAACTGCACAGGACAGACCCATAGACCGGCGTAAATCAAGACCCGAAGGCCAAGACAATACCTGTCTATGGGGTGCAGTATCCATCGGAACAGATACTACACTTTGATCTTAACCAAAAGGCCAAGTGGTGGAGTAATATGGGAGTAAAGGGAATTATGATTTTAAAATATAATATATACGTGCGTATATACGGTGTATACTAGCACACTATGTAAATTAAGTAGCAAAACCAACTAATTAAGTAGTGACGCTGAAAAACATGTCACTTCTACAAATATCTAACAGACATTAAAAGTCATTTTAGTTGTTTAATAAATATAGCGTGAGAAATGTCGAGGGAAGTATATAGCCAAATAAGTGAAAGCTTGGTAACTTATATAGTTAAGTACATATGACGGATAATTAGAAAATGCTAAATGTGTTTTCAAACATAACTGGATCTCAGGACTAAAGAATAGTTTAGCATGCACTTTTCCCAATTGGATAATATACTAAAACGTCCTTTTGGACACCAACATTTAGATAGTATAATAATAAAAGGTGCACACAGCAAAATGACAGTAAAATGTCAATAGAAAATACACAATCTAAAAGACAATAGAAATACTATTTTCAAATATAATGTGAATTTAACTCAATATGTAACAGATCGCTAACTAAATGAGATTATGTTTTGCGTGTATTTCTGATGAAGAATCGGAATATAGTAAACTAACAATAAATTGATCCTGTACAAAAACTTTGTTTTGATGTTGTGTAATCTCAACCGGGTCAAATCCCTGGGGTCTTATTTATTTACTTCATCAGCCAGTCAGTCCTTGTTCGATAAATACATCTTAAAAGTTTCTAAATGCTTTTCCAATACTTGCATTCGGCTGCACATACGTTTGCGCCAATTTCTGTCGAACAAACCTCCAACCAGTTGCTCTTATGACTTTATATCACAATACAAACTCGTAATGTGTTAGTCTTTACAATATCATGAAATGAGAAATTACACATACATGAAAAAAGTAAATAGGCACCCTTATTCTCATTAATACTGCTATCAAAATGTCCTGATAGACCTAGGCACGATAATATTAATTATTTTCATTTTCGCATAATTCGACAATCAGCCAGTTAATAGTGGAAAGTACAATCCCTAAGTTTGCCGCTGATTAAGGCCACTTTCACATTATGTTATGATATAGCCGTTCAAAAAACTGAATATTTAATGTTACTTTGGCTAGTATATTGCTTAAATAGTTATATGTAATAGAAATATTGATACTTAAAACACAAAATATGTCAATTATTGTAAAATACACTCTTACTGCAGCTTTGTACGGCTCCGAGTGCAAGCCGTCGGCTAAGAAAGCAGAAACTTTGAACATATAATATGTGTGTATCGTGGAGTACTTACTTCTTCGATGTATGTGTTCATTACCGCAGAATATAATAATTGAGCCCTATTGTATGTAAAGATACACATCAGTATGTGTACGTTTTTAAATAGGAAACTTTTTCTTGATAATGATTCCACTGAAGAACATAAGTATTTCTTTGCTCAGATCCCCTGTTGGATAATGTAAGGGAGAAGAGAGCGCAAGTTTTCTACGTTCTACTGAGCACGTAAATGGCGAAGTTATGAATAAGGTAACTTCCGTTTCCTTATTTCCTCATGCTATTTTATAAGGATTTAATTGACATCATACGTGTCAGACGACAACATTCCAGAAAGTAATATATACGTTTTGCTTTTGATTTTAAATAGCAGCGTCGATTTTACGTTATTTGTCTGTAGTTTCTCACGCTAACTTCACTAAGAGAAGGTCAGCTAAACTATGTTCATGCTAAATTCAAATAGACTATTAGATTTACTTCTGGGATTAAGTGTAGTATATGTTTAGGTTCAGAGGCGCATTCTTCCAAAATGTACCCCTTACTTTGAATGAATGATGTGTATATTCCGTATAGTCCTATGTGGTTTCATTCGAGACGTAGCATCAACGAGACGATGCAACTATTTATTATTTCAATCCATAGGGCTCTTTCTTATGAGCTGGAGCCCCCCCCATTAAAAACCGACCTTGTAATGTAAGTAACTAGTGACTGATATGTATGCTGATATTAATGTTACAAATAATATTAGACAGGTCACGAGGAATGCGTAACATTTCATTTGGTAAATAAAGACGCAAACGTCTATGTTTGACAAATAAGGATGTAAACACCTTTGTTCTATAGACTAGTTATCCTATTGGATAAAGAAAATGTAACAAATATATAATTCCGGATATAAGCGGTCACCCGTCAAATAAAAGTTTTCGTTTTCGTGTTCATGCCCTTGGTCTTTTGGCTAGGAACAGAGTGTAATATCATTTCTTATGCTGCACTTAGTCTATTCTACACTCTATCATGGAATCAGAAATCTTTCTAGACTGAGGCCATTTTTATTTTTGTTACAATTCATAGTGCCTTTTTTAAGGAGTTTTATTTTTCCCACATTAAAAACAGACCTTGTGTCAAACTTTGCATTCGCGGGAAGCAAGTAAATAGGTACAGCGCTGTTTTAACGGACGTTAAGATACCGGTTGCATCATCTCATTCTTACCCCGCCCTAATTAATCCCAATGAGTAACGAATTATTTTTGAGTTTTAGTTTTTCTCGAATTATATTGAAGTTCTGTGCCCCTCCTTCTTGATGAAACAACTCGGCAGTGTGTGTCAAATGTAACGGTCACGTCGTTGAAATGATAGAAGCAATTAAAGAGACGGGAGCACACGTTACCTTGGAATATATCTACATAATTATTTAAAACTCTGATAATATTACTTATTTACTTGTTTCCACATTAAATGTTTCAGATGATTGAAGGAAAGCCGAAGAGATATCGTAGGAGATCGAGAATATTGGATGGGGAAGGGGTCCATCCGAATACAGCTTTCCATTGATATACTCTAGCAACGTTCAGTTCTACTAACTTTCTCCTCTGTGAATTTGTCCGACATAGTCTTAGATAACTTGATAAATTAATGAATAAACACACATTTAAAGGAATTAAAGTCAGTGACCAATTAGATAACTTTGTTTTGAGCAATTAAGATGGTTAGAGAATTCTGTGAGGCTCGTTAGACAAGTGGACAATGACAAGACCTGCGTTAGGTGAGAATATCGGATAAATGACAGATTAAAACCAATATAGATAAAAGAGTGTAACTTAAACTACGTTAATAAATCCGTTTATTTTATTTTTGTAATTGTTTTTTTAAATAAAAATTAATAACCACTGATTTATTAAAAATGTTGAAGGTAATACATGTTCGTTTGACCTACTTTTTATGTATATTGTTTCTACAGAATATGTGATGTAAAAATGTGGGAGTTTGTTGGTTTCGTCTCATACCCAGAAATCGTGTAGTCATACACGGGCAGCTGTGTATATTATTGTGTGTAGTCATTCAGAGAGAAGGGTATCGTCATATTACGGCAATTCAATATGACTAGACATGGTGAGGGGTTAAAGCTGATATGTTAACCCCAGCCGCTTCGACAGCACGAAAGTAAGGTAAATTATAATCATTTTATACTGTGTATATTATAAGAAAATAACGAAGAGATACACTCCTTATGTCAATTGGCAGCCGTTTGTTACTCTACTTTCAACTCATGTCCATGTTACATTTATTTATGATAAGAGAACTTTAGAGCATTTACATAAGAACATAACTTAAATCATCCACTATCAGAACGATTTCAAGAAATAGAAACGTCTTTGTCGATTTTTTACTTTGCATGTATTTGAATGTTTGAAAGAAGATGTTTATTTGTGGTTAGACTAAAACTACATATTATTTCTTTTTTCTCTCTCACAGACTTAGTTCCATTATTTCCAAGCCAGGTCGTGTAATGGATCTGAAATTACAATATTTATCGCACTGGTGTCCGTGTTACAAGTCTCTTGAGAGAAGTGATTATTAGAAAAGTAATTTCCCATGTTTTCTTTTGTTTTATTTTTTTATCTCGCTTTTCGTTTTATTTGTGCACGTGCGTGAGTTTGTGTACGGGTCCATGCGTGTGCAATACATCTAATAACACTTCCACGGTTTCCGAATGATGACAAAATAAACTTTCTATTTATAAAGGTAGCAGGAATAAACAAAGTACAAGATGAATCTTAAATATACGTGGTGTATTATTAAAAAAGAACATATGTCCGTCGTGAGAGTGCATACCTCCGCCTGATTACGTAATGATGAGTTAACGGCATATCTAGGTCTCACCTCTACCACATTGTATACATTATTCCCGCAGTTATGTAATGGAAACTTAGATAACTACAAAATAAATTTATGAGGTTGAAGTTTTGCTTAATGATTCCTGCTATCAAGTAGTAATCAGATCCGTTCATCAAGTTTCGAGATATAGGAAGTTGAAATTCTATCAGAACGACCACGTTTACAGAACTTTTAAAGGCCAATCTCATATAAGATTCGGGATTGGAATGACTACAAAATGGGACAAGTAGAAAGTCTCTACAAAAACAGAACTTATCGTCAAACGTGTGCATTTTACCTTTACCGTGACATTGAACTTTGACCTAGATATCCAAAGATTAAATCAGTTCTTAGTCCATCATCGATATTTTGACCGAATATAGTCAAGCGATGTAGAGTCAGGCTGTATTATCAAGAAAATATCTAACTAAACATGCGTCCGTTCGATCTCCGCGTTTAGTTTGTTTGTTTGTTTGTTTGGTTTTACAGCAATGCAACCTTTTAGGTCATTTCATGCTGAAGATTATTTAGGATTTTCCATTGGGATTGATATATAGATATTAGGGTAGTTAGAGTGGTTTTTATAACATTTTTATATATTTCATTTCTAGGAGTTTTGTTTTTATTGTGTTGATGGGTTATTTTTGTATTATTCAAATTGTGAATTTCATCTTTTAGAAGAGTTTTGGTATTTTATTTTTGTGGTTTGGATACTTGGTGTTTATATTTTGTTGTGGTAGCACTTAGCGATTCAGTTATTTGTGATTATTATTATGCAGTTGTATATTATATTCTTAGGGGGGGGGGCAGTTATATTCTTTGGAAGAGACCTACTTCTTTGATGTAGGATAGGATTTTTCCAGTGTTGTTTTCATCGAAAATTTCTTTAAGATTTTTCTCTTTGTAGTGTTTTTCTCTTATTTTTGCGAGGTCTATACAGTTGGTTAGTATGTGCTTTACAGTGAGTGGTGTTTGACAGGGAAAGCATTGTGGTTGTATTTCTCCTTTTAGGAGGTAGGCATGTGTTAAGTGTGTATGGCCTATTCTTAGTCTAGTAATGATGCTATTTTGTTTTCTGCTGTATGTTTTTTTTTTTTTTTGCTTTGTTATTTTTGGTGCGATTTGATAAAGTTTATTGTTGGGGAAATTATTCCAATAATTTTGCCATTTATTTTGAATATATACGTTGATACTTCTTTTGAGGTCTGTGTACGGGATTTTGAAGGTGGGGTCGATAGGTTGGTTGTGGGCTGATTTTGCTGCGATGTCAGCTAATTCATTGCCTTGTATGCCAATATGGCTGGGTACCCAACAGAGTATGATTTCATTTTTATTCTTTAGTTGCTGGAGTTTCGTGAGTAGGTTTGCAATTAGGGGGTTATTTGTTTTTTTATTTTTGATTGCTATAATGGCAGATTGAGAATCGGTAAAGATGATGAACTTCGAGGCTTTATTTTCTTTGATTAGGTCTAGGGCCAGATTTATAGCATTGATTTCTGCACTGAAGATTGAACAGCTTTTGGGGAGGCATTTTGTTATTTTGTTTTTTTTATTTATTATGGCTGCACTAGTTGTTTTGTTGTTTTGTTTAGATCCGTCTGTATAAATATGGATGTGTTCAGGGTATTTTTCTATGATTTCCCAAAATTTTGTTTTGAAGTTTATAGGATGCGTTGTTGTTTTTTTGTATTTACAGAGACTTAAGTCTATTATTGGGTTTGTTATTTTCCATGGAGGTGTTTTAAAGAGAACAGTTTTATGTATTTGTTTTGTTGCTATATTTGCTTCGTTGCAAATTGGTTTCATTCTTAGTCCAAAGGGTTTTATTGTATTTTCCTTTTGATTGAAAAGGCTTTCATAATTTGGTTTTAGGGTACTGTTATGTGCAGGATTGGTAGGGTTTGCAATTAATTTGGTATAGTATCTTAGAGCTAAGGTGAGGCATCTAAGATTTGGAGGAGCTTCATGTGCTTCAGTATAAAGGCTTTCCACAGGAGAGGTTTGAAAGGCCCCTAGTGCTAACCTTAGTCCAGAATGATATACTGGGTAAAGTGCTTTCAGGTATGATTTCCTGGCAGATTGGTATACGTAGCAGCTGTAGTCTAGTTTAGATCTAATTAATGTTCTGTGAATTTTGAGAAGAGTTTCTTTGTCGGCACCCCAGTCTGTGTGGGCTAGGACTCGCAGGATTTGTAATGATTTATTGCATTTATTTTTTATATAGTTAATGTGTGGTTTGAAAGTAAGTTTTTGGTCGAAGATAGTTCCTAGATATTTATATTCTTTTACGAAAGGGATTTTTTCCCCTTCGATTTTTAGAGATGGATCATTGTGGGGTTTTCGTTTATTGCAAAAGTGGATGCATTTGGATTTCGTTTTTGAGAAACTGAAGCCGTTTATAGTTGCCCATTCATTGATTTTATTTATGTTTTGTTGGAGTTTTCTTTCTAAGATGTGGATGTATTTGGATTTATAACTTATAGAGCAATCATCCACATATAGATTAAATAGTTTAGGGGAAAAAAGAACACCCATTTATCCAATTCGATATAATGGAGTTTTACCCTTCCATTTCGAAGGAATTGCTAATTAATATCATAAACTATGCCAAGAATTTCGTTGACATTTCAGACGAACAAATCACCATAATTTTGGCCTGTCGGAGGTCCATTTTGGCAAAGGATGGGGATAATTGGATTTAAAAAGATAGTACAGACTTTGATGTCCCGATGGGGGCTTTGATTCAGCTCAAATAGCAGATTTGGTGGGAATCTATATAATATATACAATCAATCGAATCGTAAACCCCAATCAAATTGGCCTATATAGTGATGACGGACTGATCATCGTCCCTAATAGCAATGGTCCTTTAATATCTAGGATGCATAAAAAACTAAATAAGGCTTTTAAATATTTAGGTTTGAGGATTGAAGTGACCCCTAATTGCAACGAGGTAAATTTTCTAGACATTACACTAAACTTAAACGAGGGAACTTTTCAACCTTTTCACAAAGATAATCATACCCCATTATACATTAATACTAAATCCAATCATCCCAAATGCATTATAAAATAAATTCCTACAACTATTAACACCAGAATTAACAAACTCTCATCAAATAAAAAATATCTTTGAGACTAGCAAACATATATATGATAACGCATTAAGAAATAGTGGGTACAACGAAAAATTAAAATATACTGATAATATAAAGAAAAATAAACCCAAATACAGGGGACGCAAAATAATCTGGTTCAACCCACCATATTTCCAGCTTTCTAGTCTTGATATCGGGAGAATATTTTAAAATCTAATAGATAAACATTTTAAAACGACTAATCCTTTAAGTAAAATTTTCAATAGAAAACTGTGAAAATTAGTTATTCTTGCACTAAATATGGAGAGCATTATTAATACACATAATAAAAAAATATTGAGCACACCGAGTAAGAAAACCAAAACGGAGGAAAAAATGTAATTGTCAGATTAAGAATAACTGCCCACTTAAAGGAAACTGTAACGTCAAAAGTGTTGTATATAAGGCTACGATTTATCCTAAAGAAAATACTAACAATAAGAAAGTGTACATAGGAATATCCGCCGGGAAGTGGAAACAACGATTCTACGTACACAAACACTCATTTTTAAACCCGGACGTCACCAATAAAACGGAATTAACCAAACACTGGTGGTTTTTAAAAAACAACAATTTGACACCAACTGTTTCGTGGTCCATATTATGTCATTCGAACACTCCGAAATGATTCAGATATAGATGCAATTTGTGCCTGGAGGAAAAAATTAGAATACTAAAATACGAAGACAATAACATTTTAAATAGACGAGTTGAACTGATGGCTAAATGTAGACACAGGAACAGGTTTAAAATCAATAGCACGTTATAAAGTTCTTTGTAAATAACAATTCTTTTAAAGTATAGTTACAATAAGAGTTCTAACTGTAAAAATATGTTAACAAATTAGTAAGTTTTTTTTCTCTTCTTAACCAATTTAGTAAAACACAAGTTTGTAAATAAATCGTGCTTAAATATCGCAAAACTTTAATTCCGTATTGTAGATCATCCCGAATCTTGACGTTATAACCAATTAAGTTTCTTATAATTTCTTATATAAATCGAAATCTTCATCCTGAATTTTCGTCTTTTCATTTCTAATCGTAAATAATTAATCGTGAACGCTCGAATCTTTACCAATTTGTAAATAAACCGTTTTTAAATGTCGCTAAACTTTAATTCCGTAGTGTAAATCATCTCGAATCTTGACGTTATACCGATTATATTTTTAATATGTTCTAATCTAAACCGAAATCTTCGTCCTACATTTTCGTCTTTTAATTTTTAATCGTAAATAATTAAACGTAGTTTTTAATCGTGAACGCTCGAATCTTTCATCATATATTTTTACCTATTAAGCTCACATTCGAAATTTTAAATTAGATAATTTATTTATTTAAATAGCAAAAACGAATTCTCTTATATATATTTTTATATTTCTGCATATGTAAAAAAATAGTCAAATTAATCTTTTACTTCTGTCACCCCTCCTCGATTATTTTAACATTTGCCCCCTTTTTTTACATCGACCAATCAAAAAAGTGTATTTATCTTTTTAAGACGATGATCAATTTCTCTCATTATTTGTTTTTTTACGTGGTTGTTTATACGTCTGAGGAGACCTAATTAAGGGGTCGAAATAAGTTATAATGTATACAACCTTAATGTGTGTATAGTTTTTTCTTTTTTATAATTATATATATATATATATATATATATATATATATACATATATATATATAATCTGTTCTCCCGAGTGCACTCGCTTAACATGTTGTGTGATCAATTGACCACCTCTTCATACCATTCTTCAAACAATTCTTCTACCTCTTCTTCTGTCTTCCAACATTTGATGGTTCTTGATAAGGTGTAGAAACGTATCTGTAATTTTATTCGCCCTACCGCTTCTTTTTCTCCGCACTCTCTCTCTCACAGACGTGATGTTTCTAATCCTAGTGTTTTCGATAAATACTATCATGGCATGTGTTCTTCAGAATTATGTCATCTATTCCCCGCTTCTTTTGTTCCAGCTCGTTTGACTCGTTGGTCTAGTTATCTCCATAAATCCGTTGTTTCTATACCTCAGTGTAATGCAACTTCTTATGCCAGTAGCTTCTTTCCAATAACCGTAGGCTTGTGGAACTTTCTTCATGCTGACTGTTTTCCTCCTACATATAAACTTGTTTATTTCAAGACTAAGACCAATAGGCATCCCATGTTTTTGCGATAGTCATATTTGTTCTTGTTTGTATCTATTATAAATAATTCCTTATAATAAAACCCTTCTAGCTCACACCTTTAGTTCAGAATAAAACATTTATCTTAGGATAGGACTGCTCGTTCATCCTTACAGCATAACGAGCCAATCTCAAACGATTTTTAACAACTAAACTCTCTATACAAGAAAGACCAGACTCTTCCAGAACACTTATATAGGTTCGACGATCTTGCCAGCTCATTCTTAAGACACTTAATACAAAAAAAACGATATTAAAAGTAATCAGTACTTTAATGAATAAAGCTTCGAATAAAGAGTGTTATTTATTTAAAATGTTAATATAAAAATACAACTTTGGAATCCCAGGATGCATCACAAAACATGTTAGCCTTCTTTTATTTACTTCTACTTTTTTCTTTCCTTCTTTTGTTTCCGTTTTTTGTGTATAAATGTTTACGTTCATATATTCAGTATGCTCTTATGTTTTAGTTTGCTTTTCTGAATTCTGTATGTTTACTAGGCTGAGCGTTTATCATAAAAGTTCAGAAGACGCTGTTAGCTTGTGCTATTGCAATGCACACACCACGACATTCATCAGTGCAATTAGTCTGCCACGTGTGTCAGGATATTTAAAATTAATCTTGGCGTACCATACAAACACGACTATAAATCATTCCCTATACAGACTGAATCAATTACAATACCGGACTGTCGCCTTTCATCTACGTCTGCAACACGATACTATTCTTTAATGGATAAAATGTGCGAATGTATTTGTTTTACTAATAAGTTACCGCTTATCAAGACCTAAAAGTAACTCGAGATCAGGTGTTAAATAGATTTTCAGTTAAACGATAAACGCGACCACCAGAGAGGATCAGGAACGATTGGTTTAATGAGCAAAACACTACTTAAGATGAACTGAGTATTAAAGAATACGGCTTTACAAGTCCTAGTTTCCATGAGACTTGAATATGACCGTGTTTTAGTCGGTTGGAAAGCAACCTTGTGGTGTCTTGTTCTCACAGATGGGATGTTCTAGGAAATAAACTTTGTTCATGGAAGGTACGCTTGTTTTTATTTGTACAGAGAGAGAAGGAAATAAAATTATTTTCTGTGGTTATAGTTGGGTTAGTTCTTGCTGCGATTTTTTTACAGGGGAAGTAAAGATTAGAGTTTAGTTGAGCGCCTACAATAAACATAACAATACAGCAAGATATATATGTAGCAACATCTACTCTGTGTGATGTAAGTAGGAAAAGAAATCACCCCGACTAAATTGCGAAATCAGTTGTGTATTCAGTCAACGAAAGATAGATTGGGCGGCATCTCCTCAGACATATAACATCAGTACAACATCTTAGCCCGTAGCTGGCTCTCATACAGGTAGACAATTGCGTCACGAGTTGGGTACCTTCTGGAGCGGTAGAATAATCCAACCCTTTCATCAGCGACCTTAGCAACATATTTGATGTAGGTCTCCCATTACAGGTCTACTTCAAAGAGAGATCCATTCAGGGGAAAGCTTGTTCAAGGAGAGAGCCATTCATTTCAACTGTCTAAAATACGGATCAGAGTGTCGGTGGTCAAAAGAATGAAATGAGTTGTAAAGGTGATAAAAGTAATAAGCTAATTTTCCCTTCATTGTACTCCGTGCTATAAGTCGAGAGAGATAGATAGAGTAACAGGAAAGTGATAGAATCAATTCTCATCGAAGTGTTGTCATGGATTTCGTAGAAATATAAAACGTAATTAACACTGAGCTTATTTTACACGAAATTAACGTTGGATTTAAACATGTATATAAAAGTTCTCGTCATCTTAAGAATGTGTCTCATGGTCAGCTGTCATGTAGTAGCACAACCCGGGCGTATCTATGGAAACCTAAATTAAACAGGATCTTAAAAAAGAACAGTTCCCGGTTCAATCTGATACATATCTAGAAACAATAACGGATATGATTACGTACAGGTAAGTTGAGCACAAGGCTTTGTTTAGATGATGAAAAATGCCTAAATGTTTCATGCGTATCTATAACCTTTAAAATGAAAGCAATATTAATTAATAATCTGATTACATATTTAAAATAATTTGATCTAGATATTTACATCATTCGTTTTGCTTGATTGTATTTGAAATGAGATTATTGATTTTACAATATTCTCAGAAGAGCCTCAAATAATAATATATATAAATTACTAAAAATAATTAACAGATGTGCGTATATCGAAATAACAATTAAAACAAGAAAGTATTCATATCTGTATAACGCATATATACACTTTGGAAATCCATACGGTTTATAAATATATAAATATATATATATATATATATATATATATATATATATATATATATATATATATGTATGTATGTATGTACATATATATATATATATAT
The DNA here is from genome assembly GCA_963556195.1 of Sepiola atlantica. NCBI lineage: Eukaryota > Metazoa > Mollusca > Cephalopoda > Sepiida > Sepiolidae > Sepiola > Sepiola atlantica. The sequence continues at coordinate 126,045,020 of OY744523.1, forward strand.
ATATATATATGTACATATATATATAAATATATACATATATAAATATATATATAAATAAATATATATATATATAAATATAGACATATATATATATAGACATATCTATATATATATATATCTGTGCTTATAGTTATGTGTATATATATATATATATATCTGTGTTTATAGTTATGTATATATATATACATATATATATATATATATATATGTATATATATATATATATAGAGAGAGAGAGAGAGAGAGAAGAAATAAGAGTGATAAACATGTAACTAATGTCCAAATTTATTTCAAATTTCGATTGTTCAATGCAAGGTGTATTCTGTAATAGACTAGTGTTTATTATTCTTTCCTTAAGCCAATCTTATCATAGAAAAAGCGAATGATATTATTGGTGAGATATTTGAGACAGCGAATCCAAGGAAAACAACTTAAGTGAAACAGTAATGCTAAATTAGGAGTTGGGATTGGAGGAGGAAAAGTTAAATATGAGGGAATACAGTGGTCGGATTGGTTGAGAGAGCCGCTGCTGCAGGTTTGCATCTACTTCATTTTGAGCACTTTCACCATACTTTCTGCCCCTACGAAAAAACTTTTTTCGTCTGTTCCAAAATCTCATTTTTCATTGGACACCTTTTCAACGGACAATTACCACCTGGAAAAACCACATATCTTTTTTACTGAACTTCTTTCACTACATTTTTAATAATATTTTTCAAATATTTGAACTTTGTCTTTTTCTACAGCCAACTTATCTATCTGTATTTCTCCTCTGATGATAAGATCTCGATCTTCGAAAAGCATTGGCTTAAGGAAAGCATAATAAACACCAGTGTATTATAGAATACACCTTGCATTTAACAATCGAAATTTGAAATAAATTTGGACATTCGTTACATGTTTATCACTCTTATTTCTTCTCATCTCTCTCTCTCTCTCATACATATATATATATATATATATATATATATATATATATATATATATGTATATACATAACTATAAGCACAGATATACAATATATCTCAAATAGAAATGCTTATATTATCTCCCACTATGGCTGCTTGATGACCTGAGAATTCTGAGCCCCCACCAACATACTTGCCTATCCGGCTTATCAGGCGTTGAGCCGGTGCCCAAGTGCAAACTTATGATCTACAGTTAACCAAAGTAGAATCTAGTCGGCCTGTCAACCGTAACATGCTTTTTTGTCCCTCCCTTTGGCTTATTAAAACTTGGCCTCGGTTTGAGATCCTCTAATGCGAGACGTATTTCTGACTTTTGATTTTGATTTTGTTTTAACTCTGCTTTTGACAAGATGCGGTAATACGCATTGAAACGTTGGTTGATTAACGTAAGGCTATAACAGTGTTTATGTTATTTATATATATATATATATATATATATAATATATATATATATATATATATACATATATATATATATTAAATAAAGGAAGATAGAGATAAAAAAATTGCATAAAATTACATAAAGTTACATAAAATTAATACACATTTTATTACATCGAAAGTTCAGATGCAAGGAGTTACATTAATCCTTAAACCATGGTTTTTCAAAGATAAAACTCTTCTTCGTCAGAGTATAACATTCGGTAATGTGGTATTTATAATAAACTTGCAGGAGTACCTGGCGTTGCCCGAGGCTCTCCATCCTCCTCTCCACAATCAAAATAGGATATTGAGCACTTTTCTCCCGGACAACGCCGAGAACTTAGAAAATCAAGACGGCCTCCAGAGCACTACTAAAATCACTGTTACCCATCCTCCCTACTTTTCATCTGAACAATAGTCTGAAGAGAAACACTACAGTAGCTCTATCTAGGACATTTAGCACTTTTCTCCCGGACAACGCCGAAGCCTCTGGGTCCTATATTGAAGAAGCCCCCACCCCCACCCTCGGTGCTGGGTTCTATTTTGTAGAAGAACCCTCGGTGCTGGGTCCTATACTGTAGATGCGCCCGGTAGCTATACTGCAGAAGTACCCCTGTCCCTGTACTGCAGAAGCCTCCTGGTCCTATACTGTAGAAGCACCCCAGGGGCTGGGTCCTATACTGCAGAACCCCCCGGTCCCTATACTGCAGAAGCACCCATGGTCCGTATACTGCAGAAGCACACCCGGTCTCTATACTGCAGAAGCCTCTGGGTCCTATATTGTAGAAGCAGCCCCCGGTGCTTGTACTGCAGAAGCCTACGGGTCCTGTATTGTAGAAGCACCACTGGTCCCTATTCTGCAAGAAGCACCCATGGTCCTATATTATAGAAGCACCCCCGGTGCTGGGTCATATACTGTAGAAGCATCCATGATTCCTATACTACATAAGCACCAATGGTCCCTATTCTGCAGAAGCATCCGGGTCCTATATTGTAGTAACACCCCCGGTGCTGGGTCCTGTACTGTAGAAGCAGCCATATTTCTTATACTGCAGAAGCCCCCTGGTCCCTATAGAGCATAAGCACCCCCTGGTGCCTATACTGCAGAAGCACCCCAGGCCCCAGTCCTTATACTTCAGAAACCTCCGGGTCCTATATTTTTTCAGCATTCCCGAAGGATGAAGATGTTGATAATTCCCTCTCAACCACCCTCCCCCCCCCCAAAAAAAAAATTATCCCCCCGCACCCCTAGAACTATTTTTATTTTAAAAGAAATAAGTTTAGATTGCTAGGTGCGGATGTGATTGAGCAACCCTTGTTTCACTGTTATTGATACATCCGGACAGAAGTTATGGGATGACCTGGTACAACCGGACAGAATTTAGGGCAAGAATGGATGCTGGGGATGTTCAGTGAGTCTGCATTTTTATCAAGTTGTTACATGAATACATTTGCTTATTTCAAAATCACTAGTGAATAACATTGAAAAAGTTTTTAAAAATCAGACCCGCCCCCGAAAACTGGCCCCGTTGACCTCCAGCAACATTTTTTTTTTTGTAATTTTGAGATATTATGCTCCCAGGTGTTGTCCGGTCCTAAAGATATCAACTTGTTGACAGTTTGCCGAGTAGTTTTTGAGGAGTAGCTGGAGATACATACAAACAGCCAAACAAACAGACAAACACAAAGACAAACATACAGACAACTGCCCTTTATATAAGAGATGAAAAACCACGGTTTAAGGATTAATGTAACTCCTTGCATCTTAACTTTCGATGTAATAATATTTGTATTAATTGTATGTTACTTTATGTAATGTTATGTAATTTTATGCAATTTTTTCTTTATATTCCTTTCTTTAAAATTGATTGCTCTACTGAACGTATTGAGCTTTACTGTATCGCGATAGATCACCTTACGATACTAATCATTAATTTTATTATCATTAGTGTATATATATATATATATATATATATATATATATATGATTATTTTTATTTACACAGACATGTTCTCTCCAAATATGATCTGAGGTTAAGATCGGATTCTAACTCTGCCTGATGAGATCTCAGTTTATAATAACTGTTGATCGATAAAATCGACATGCCAGTCTCGCAGATTTTGTACATGTCTGTGTAAATAAAAATAATAAATAAAAATAATCATATATAAAGCTCTATTTTATATTGAGCACTTTTTATAAACCCGGTTGAAATTCTTCGGATTACTACCCTGTGGATGTTTTCACCTGGATTATTACCATTATATATATATATATATATATATATATATATATATATAGGAAGAAAATCGTTATCGATACATGTCTTATTAAAGTAGATGGAACTCTCTCTTTTCATTATTTAATTTCATGGTGTATAGTGTTTATTCATGAACTATTATCTTTTTTATTAATATCTTAAGCGTTTCAGATCCCCGCGATCATCTTCATGAATTGTTTTTGATAGTTATATTGTTGGGATTTAAAATGTTTTATTATGTTGCTCTGTAGTTTTGGCGTTAATATATATATATATATATATATATATATATATATATATATATATATATATATATATATATAAACACTATTCCAGTCTACGCCCATCAACCAGCGTGTCAATGTTACCACATGTGTGTACAGACTGAATAAAAATAAAAAGTGAAAAAAGTCCCTTTGAAAAACACGAATGTAAAGAACTAGAATAGAATGGAAAGACAAAATAAAATCCGATCAGTGTCAGCCAAATACAGGTCACTGTCTATTAACACTTAAAATTGTCATTAATCAACCCTTCACTCGTTCTTCTATCTTAACGTACGCCCCTTGCCTTCCTGATATAATTATCATTTTAAAATATGTGGGACAGAACAGGAAAGAGAACATTAAAAAAAGAAACAAAAAATAAATACAATTAAATATATATATATATATATATATATATATATAGTTTAATAACAAGCTGTACAAATAGCTTCATGCATGATCCAAACACAGTTTGTTGATCACTTTAACTGCTCGTTTAAATTAGCCGCCGACTTGCAATTTAAAAAAGTTAAATTCCTCTTTAATGATTAGCTTATTCGTTGTGGCCGACGGAGAAACGCTCTTGACTACAAATCAGTGGCGATTTGTGATCTGAGTTCGGGCCCGCTGACCGTAAAGAATTAACTTCCTGCACTGAAGATTGCGTTAGCATGACACATCGATGGCTGTAAGCAATAAATAATTAATATTTATTTATAAATATTATTATGAGCCCCCTTTACTAACGCCCGGGAACTTGGAGTGAGTTTAATAACAAACAGTACAAATAGCTTCATGCATGATCCAAACACAGTTTGTTCATCACTTTCACTGCTCGTGTAAATTAGCCGCCGACCCGCTATTTACAAAAGTTAAATTCCTCTTTAATTATTAGCTAATTCGTCGGGGCCGACGGGGAAACGCTCTTGACTACACATCAGTGGCGATTTGTGATCTGAGTTCGGGCCCGCTGACCGTAGAGAATTAACTTCCTGCACTGAAGATTGCGTTAGCATGAAACATCGATGTCTGTAGGTAATAGATAATTAATATTTATTGATAAATACTATATATATATATATATATATATATATATATATATATATATATATGAAGAAAAGCTAAAAACAAGTACTAGCAAAACTAGTAATTTTGTCTAAAAATTTTAATAAAACTGAATCATACAATGTTTAAGGTAATCTATGAAAAAAATTTATCAGAAGATTTAACTGTATATAAAATAATATTAATAAATATCTTGACATCATAAGAATACTAATTTATTTATTTCTATCAATCTAAGTGATGTACTACTACGTAAACAACAAATAACTATATCAGTTAGTACTATAATTTTAATAAGGGTAGGTCCCACAAATAAACAACTGTAGCATTTATTATTATCATTATTATTATTATTATTATTATTATTATTATTATTATTATTATTATTATTATTATTATTAGTATATGCTACTTATTAAAACTAGTTCTCCAAATCAACGTTACTTCGAATATTCTCAGTATACTGGCGCGCCACCGATGTCGTCATCATAATTGTCTAGTGGGCTGCATTGCGCCGTCGTCATCACCGAAGTGTGTCTGAAATCAAGTACTGTCCATGCACATACAGAAGACAGTGTGACACGTAGGAGAGTTTAAAATGGGTCCTAATTTCGGAGAGGTTTTCTCGTCATACGAAAAAAGTCACACATAAACATTAAATGGAGAAAAAGAGTGAACATGTTCTTCTTAACTTAACTTCTTAGTTACGGGGAAAGATGAAAAGGAAAGACCAGTTGTGCTATGAACTATTTTAGGAATTGAATTACAATTGTTATTTTTCTGCAATTACATCCCGGATTCACGTCACTTTGTAACTGCTTCCACGAACATACTTTCTTTGACACGGTAACGATACGTCATTGCTCGAGGGGGCACTTAATTAGTCATAATACAAGTATGTATTACTTTTCCTTGATCTCCCTACTTGAATCTAGCCCACAGTTGATTGTTTACATTTTAGTCCGATAGCAAAACTGTTTTAAGATATTTGTGTCAGAATAACTTGCACTGGTCCACCTTAATACTAGATACATACTATTCGATGAAACCTCTCATTATATACTTCACTGCATTATGTCATATCATTACTATTAAACCTAGTATTATCGCTACGAATATTAATATTATTACTAATATAACTACTGTTACTGTATCTATTATTAGTATTAGAATTATTGCTATTATTATTACTATTACAATTATTATTACTACTACTACTATTATTACTGTTATTATTATTATTAATATCACTATGTCTATTTTTATTATCCCGATGATTACTATCATTACTTTTTTATTGCTACAACTAATATAATTATTATTATTACAATTATTTATATTACTATTATTATTACGACTATTACTATGAATGCTATTATTTTTATCATAACTATCACTATTACCGTTACATAACGCACCGAAAAAAAACATTCGTTACGTTATCAATGACGGAAATCATAGCCACGAAGGTCTATTAAACGCCTCCTAAAACACGAAAGCAAAACGAAAGTTTAGAAGCGTTTTCAAACTTTCGCAACACAATGGTTATTTTATCTATTTTATTGACCCAATCAATGGTACTCGTGGGCTTCATCCATTGGTTCAGATGCATTTTTTCTTGATGGTGTATATATATATATATATATATATACATATATATATATATATATATATAATTCCCCCCCTCTCCCTCTCTCTCTCTCTCTTTCTCTCTCTCTCTCTCTCTGTATATATGTGTGTCTGTGCCTGTAGTAGTAATAGAACGGACGCCGAGTTTTTCAGTTTAAAAATAGTTATTTTCTCCTAAACAATTATGTGGACCGTATTAAATAGTTAATTTTCTTGTTTAACATATAAAACAGGATGACTTCAATTGATCTCATTATTGGGGGTTGTTTAATTTTAAAATGGAAATTTAAATCGAAAGACAGTTAATATTTGCGAAAAATATCATTTATTTTAAATTAAAGTAAATATTCAGATAAAACCAAACAAATTCAATCAGCTGTTTCGGATAACGAAAAGATAAAAAAAGAGAAGGTAAGGAATAACTGTTAATATTTCCATAGATTATTTTGATTGAGTTTAATGTTAAAATAATTGTTTTCAAGATAAACTTTCTCTGGATCCGTGGTGTTTGATCAGTATATGAACAGGTTTTTAGATGTTTTTTTTGTTTTATGCATATCACATATTTTTGGTTAATCTAATGTCAAATAAATTCATTTTAGTAAAAGTTTTGCTGTTTCAAGTTCTTTATATCTGAACATATTTATTGATGAGGTTGTCTTTGGAAGTTTTGTTTTACGGTATATAAACCCTTTACGGCTTATTTAATATCGAATAAGGTCATTTTATTTAAAATGTTTTTGCTTCAAGTTATTTATATATTGAAATATTTATTCATGCTCTTGTGTTTGGTTGCTTGGTTTTACGACATATCAACCCTTTTTCGAGTTATTTAATGCTAAATCAGGTAATTTGGGGGAAAATTTGAATGCTTCAAGTTTTTTCTGTCTTCAAATATTAATTTATGGTGTTTCGCCTGGTTGTTTTTTAGTGAAAAAATGTTGTTTTGTTTTAAGCTTTGCAGAACATGATTACGTTGTGCGAATAGAAAGGAAAAAAGCAACAACATCAATATTTGTGCATTTAACGTCGGGAAGTCAATATCTTCAGACAGCCTGATCTGGTAATACTACTGTTTCTTGAAAGAGAAATACTAGTCTTCGAAAATATTAACACAAACAAACAAACACACACACACGCACACACACACACACATATATATATATATATATATATATATATATATATATATGTATATATATATATATATATATATATATATATATATAAATTGATAGATGAAATATATGCCATAATGTGATTTACTGATACTTTCGAAGAATCAAAACCTATTGTAATTAAATGCACATTGTACACAAAATATATACCCCCGCCTAGGCATTTTTGTTAGATGAAAAACGTTTTTATATACAACTCTATTACAAATCTTGAAATAAATATTTTTAGGTTTGAATATTGCGCTCTATAAGAATCGACATGCCCTATATAAAATAACCGTGTTTTATATTATCATATATATATATATATATATATATATATATATATATATATATATATATATATATATATATAAGGAATAAAATAAACTTTGTTTCAGACAAAATGTTAAAATAAAAATAAAAAGTCCGCCTTCTTCCTCCTCCTACTTATTTGTGTAATTCCTTGCTGTCATTCATTTTAAATTGCTACTAATGTTTCTTTACAACTTTATTAACTTACAACGTATTTGATCGGCTTTTACATGCTAACGGCTGATTATTTTTTCTTTTTCTTTTTTTTTCTTTTGTAACATTTTTTTCTTTCTATCTTTCTCCCTTTCTACTCTTTATTACACATGACTATATTTTTTCCAAATTGCGTTCTTTG
>OY744523.1:126058458-126065958 GCA_963556195.1 Sepiola atlantica
GACAAACAATATTACAACATTGCTGTTTTACGGTATTTTATAAATATATGCAATTAATTTCGGTAGTTACATTACGCCATGAATTACTTTAATACCATTCCCACGTAATGAACCATTGTTGCTTATTCCAAAATCCTGTTAAAACAAGGTGACTTCACAGTGAATGTAAGCATTCATCACTAATCAGGTTTTACTTGCAAAATTGCACTATCATATCTGTAAAATTGCCTGAAATACTACAGGGTGGGCCAAAATAAGGGTCCTATCTTTAAATTTGAATAACTTGAATTTGAATAACTTCCACAAAATAAAAGTTAAACTCACCCAACTTTATGTGTGTGTAGACTGACCCTTCCGAGATTTTTTGAAATAAACAAAACAAATTTTAGCCGAAAAACACTTCTTAAAACTTACAAAAACTAAAGTATTGTTTTTTACACTGTTTTGAGTTTTTTAAGCAAAAATAATGTTTTCTAAATGAGGGTACGTTCCTTAGGGCTAATACGGCTCGTGCTTGCTTCGGAAGGGGTCCTTTACTTATTCTAAAAGAAAAATTTAAAAACATCAATAAATAAAAAAGTTATGAATTTTTAAAAATAGGACCCTTATTTTTGCCCACCCTGTATAAACAAAACCGTTATTCTGTTAAGTAACATCGAATACAATATTACATAATGCATTTTTAAACGATTCGATGTATGAAATAGCTGTGTAATATAGCTATAAAATCTTACATGTGTACTTTTTATCGGTCTTTACCACCAACAGATGAAAGCAATTATCATGTTACTAACAAACTGTTACGTACGAATCCAAATAATAGGAGTAACAATAACAAAGATATAGCATATTTCTGCAGTGTTAGACTGTGTTTGTAGCATTTTTGAGACAAATTCCAAATAAGTGGTTAGGGGACAGGCATACCGGACAATGAAGTAGCAACGTCTGGTTATATAAATGATTCGTTTTGCAGACCAATCAAGCTTGATACAAGCAGGCGTATTTCGCCTATTTATCAGTTAGTTTGGCGACTCACCTGATGGTTAGTTATCGTCGGTGTACCTTAGCCCTCTGTTGCGATACCGGTGTTGCTTGAAGTTTGTTTTTGCTGAAGATCCTATTTGCTGAAACCGGTGTTCGTTGAAGGCTTCTCGCCCTCGTCCTGTTTGGCTGTCGAATTTAAGTCAGTTCAACGCTAGTTGACTTTTGGTTTTCTGTAGGTCCTCTTTACTGTCTTGTTTAAATCACGATTCAAACGGCATACTGATGCAATTGTATTTACCACACAAAATCTTGCACTTCCTGTGATGATTTTGTGTTGTCCGTTCTTAGCTTATAGCAGTGTTTTAACCTTTGTCTATTGTTTGGATTTAGTCTTCATTATTCGATGAAATGAATGAACACAAAATAAATTTCTCGCAGTATTTTACTCTCGTCATTTATTCTCGTTCTGTTTTGTCGGTTTTTGTTTATTGTTTGTTTAGGGAAAATGATCGATACTTTTAATCAAACTACTTGTGGAAACTGGATAAAATATACAATTTCACATATAAATCAAACTATCTGAGACACAATTGAAAGAAACCATTTGCAATATATATATATATATATATATATATATATATATATATATATATATACACTCTTGATTAAACAAGGCGGATAGTTTTTGTCGATGTAATCTACTGTCTTATATTTCTTGGTTGCAGCCAAGTAATCTGGTCGATCATTCCAAGTTGAAAAAGATGTCTGAAATACTTTCAACAATATTAACATTTTGTAGTTTTCGTCTGTCAGTAGTTTGTGTCTTCACAAAATCCTTCTAGGGTGTGGAGATAGATGAGCCGCCATAGCATATATTTTCTGAAACTACATCTTAAGGTTACTTGTATAACTTTAGCACATTCCCATAGTATGGATTGAAGCATTACCAGTGTTAATTATCATTAGTAGTAGTAGTAAAAAGAGGTTTAGTAGCTATAGTAAAAATAGAAGTATTGTCAGTAGTAATAGGAGTCGTAGTAGCAGAAATATATTTGAAACTAGCTAAGCTCGTGTTGTCTAAAGAAGTAAATTTGTATGTATCAGCAAGGGTCGACTTTTTGACTTGCTTTATTCTGTGTTGGGATTAGTTTCCCCAATTCTTTCTAAAAGCAGATACTTATACGAGGGGCTACGTGAAAATGTATGTCATAGGACCGAGTGGTTTCGAACTTGTCACACGAATGTCGTTAGTCGTATTCATTATCGACTTCACCACGGCCCCTACCATTTGTTGTTTGTCTGCATTTCTATATCTCCACAATTGATAGGTTCTAAACCTACTCAATAAAATTGCACCAATCTGGATAACAAAAGCAGGGAGAAATGTTAATATGTAATTTCTGTTTAATTTATCGTATATAATAAATCTCTTTGGATAATGATTTTATTCGACAATACATTATTTTAAAAAAAACTTAACTTTTAGGTGCTTTTAATAAGCTAGTATGTATAGAGATTGTTATTTTATTAAAATGTGTTATTCCCTGAATTTCTGTTGCTATCGATATATACTGTTGCTCATAATAAAGATGTTATAAATTTAAAGTTCTTGTATTTGTATCGGAAAATAATGCGTTTATGTCACCGTCATTGCGATAAACAAGGCTACTTTATAAATATATATTTAATATATATTTTTTTTACGTTTTGGAATTTTTGTGAAGAGGATAGCTGATTTGTGTTATTTAGATTATACGGACTACTGTTTCCACTTTAGAGACCCGTGGTGCAACGGATATAAATACTGAATAATAACCATTTCTAAGTCACAGTTTTCTGGATGCTGATGGTTCAATTATCAGTACGGGCTGTACTGAAATTGCAATTACGAATTACTGAAGAGTTTCACCTTGCCATGGTTGAAGGAAACTACCACTGTAGATTACATACAGGGTTCCGTTGAGAATTCCGTACATATTCTAAAGTACGAGCACACGCACCTGAAGAATGTCGGAGGTTACAGCGGTCGAAACGTTGTGGGAATAACTTCTTAGATGAGAACAGTAGTCCGAATAATCCGAATAATACATGTATTTATTAGAGACAATGTAACTTTTTCGGGCATTGTTGAAGTTCTGTTCTGAAGAGATGAGATGTTTTGAAAGAAAATTATTTTTAAGAATATGACTTAAAATAAATATTGCTAGGAGCAGCTGTAAGCTACTTTTATGCACGTGTGTATACTCTTTATTTTTAATATAATTTGTAAATTATTTAAACTGTCACACACACAAACACACACATATATGTATATATATATATATATATATATATATATATATATATATATATATATATATATATATGTGGGGGTGTATGTGTGTGTATAGTTAATGCTAGTAACAGTACTAAGCCAGATACTCAATAAGACTTGACGTATTCTTGCCATGGAACCGGTAAAACCAATAGACCACAAAAAAGATATACTATTACATAGTTAAGTTTGAGAGAGGAAAATTAGTGGTCTTTACTTCTTTAGTAACACAACGTTTGAGAGGTAAGGGAGAACTTTACTTGAACACTCGGATATAAGGTCCCTTAAGTTTTGAGACTTTGAACTGAAGTAGAAATTTTAAAAAAAGAAAGTTTATATATCAACATACCTCTAATATTTAGAAGCGCAATGTACATAAGAACGAAACGATATTTACTTATTTTGTTGGTTTCTTTTTCATGAGAAGTAAGACGCTGCAGGACAACTGGACTATGGACGTGACGTTGCTTTGAACGATAGGTTTGTTAGTGCGCCGGAACATAAAAGCGATCATCTCCCGGGGCTCGTTTCTGGGAGTAGCTATCATTAGTCCAATGTCTTGTATGAATCGTAGAATATCGAGATCGAAGGGACCTGACGATTGGATGAGACGAGCTGCAAAATGAAATGGTCGGTTAGCGAGCTGCATTTGTCTTGTTATGGCAACTGAGCTACGGTGTCAGGGTTGACAACAGTTTCCGCAATTCTTGGTGGCTTGAAATAGGTAGCGTCCCATATTAATGGTTTTCTGATACGGCAAGTAAAAAGTGTCAAGCTCTCAACAGAATTGATGCGAACCCGGTAGAAACCAAACGTCAAAACTAAGCAAAACTAAATATTTTTTTACAAAAGTGTCAGCTTTCTCCCAGATATAGATCAACGTTTATAATTTCTAGTAGACAATCGATGATTCCGTGTGTGAAACATTAAAAGTATGACCAGTTAAGTCGTCTAGACTGTGGGCACGTCGAATGGTTGCATTTGTTTGTCTATTTCAGCCATTCTGCTTAATTGATTTCTGAGGAATCGATAATAATCGAGGAAATAACAGGGATTTTGCGGCTAGCTTTATAGTATAATCTTACATACGCTGCTCCAACCAAGCAATATATTACCTAAACAATTTTTTTCCCAAATGTTCTCGTCCTCATCCATATTACAACACGAGCTAAACATGCAATCTAATAAATGGCAAAAATAGAAAATAATAATCTTGGCTGTTTCATTAATTTTTATCGATGCCGAAATGCGAGTGCGTGCATCGATTTTATTTAAATAGGTGTAGTTTGAGATACATAAAGCTATTATTTATCACCAACAAACATGGCGAATTCGGAATAACAATTTAACACCTGCCAGATCAAACATAAAGAAGAGCATCCATTGAAAATAAATCGGCAATAAGATATGATTACCATTAAAGTTTAAATAATATATTTCGCACGCACGCACGCACGCACGCACGCACGCACGAACACACACACACACATATATATATATATATATATATATATATGTGTGTGTGTGTTTGTGTATGTGTGTACGTGTGGGTATGTTCAATTGTAGTTCTTTCTTGGGTGTATGCACTATATATGAATAAATACATGTATGCACAGCGCAAAGCGTAATAAATACACACAGATATATGTATATATATATATATATATATATATATATATATGTATATACATATACATATAATTAATATATGTAGTTTAAATATATAAATAACATGAACTTAAAACCAATATTTTTTCAAAAGTGGTCAATACAAAGTAGAACCTTTTAAATAAACATAACACTTAGAAAAGCCTAAGAAGCGTTCACATGTAAGTAGATTACTACGGAGCTGCAATTTAAATTGCAATGTTATATGTATGGCTAATCTTGCAGCCACGTAAATGCACTGAAAACGAAACGCTGGTTAACTCGCGTAGGCTGTTCTATTTTTTTATAAGTTTATATGTTTATATATATATATATATATATATATATATATATATATATATATATATATATATATATATATATATACGTATAGTTTGGCAGCAAATTTTTATTAAGACATGTTTCATTAAAATCCACGGAGTTCTGCTTTTTTCAGATTTTCTTGGTTAGTCGTTCGACTCTTCGAGCGATTTTACGATCGTGTGGTAGGAGCTGGTGCAGTATAGCACCCATCGTTATGGTTTGGGTCAAATCTCGAGCGCTTTCGGGCGTCTCGTCCATCTTCAGGAGGTTGATTTTAGCTAATATGGGGCTTTTCCGCTTCCATTTTTATAGCTTTTTTTTCTTTTTCATCCTTTAATTTATTTATGTTTTATAGATTTACATATGTATAGATTAAAAAAAATTTTTTTTTCCTTAAGTGTTAATTGTTTAATGCGGAAAAGGCATTAATTCCGGTCGTAAAAAAAAACTAATGTATATATATATATATATATATATATATATATATATATATATATATATATATATGTGTGTTTGTGTGTGTGTATGTGTCTTTTGTTAGAGGGTTATGTCGTGCGATCACGGGTTGTATGTTCGGCGCTATATAGCCACCTTGAGTTATATTAATGAAGGCGAAAAAAGCTTCTCTGTGGCCTATGAAAGAAAATAAATTCAAAATCAAATTTAGTACAGAAAACTGCAATTCACTGCTTTTCTTTAATTTTAAATCTCCGATTACGATTGTTGGTCTATTCTTACAGCGTATTCATTTGTTATTGTTTTTTGGGGATTAGTTCTAATTTTCGAACGGCCATCGTATGTCTTCGAGCATAGTTTTCTGTACTAAATTTGTTTGGTTTTTAATTAACTTCAATCACTAATGTGTATTTATAAGCGTAGCATACGTTGAATACTAAGGTTTATATATATATATATATATATATATATATATATATATATATATATATATATACCAATATATATGCATATATATACAGATATATATATATATATATATATATTTATATATGCATATATATATATATACAGATATATATATGTATGCATGTATGTGCGTATTCGTGTGTATGTATATATATACTACTGTTTCCTATGTATACTTATATTATGAGATAATATATTGGGCATATATTACATTCGCTCATTTTATGAATATATCTAGCTATTAGTATAAAAATATACGTATGGCAAGTAAATCATAGTGCGACGTAAGCGTTTCATTTCCCGATAAATGTTCTCGGTATTCATATTCTACAATACTTTTTTAAACAATATCAAAATAAACCTCAAACCAATTAAGACAAGGTTCAAGATCTTAGTTACGGTTCCTCCGGTCTGGGAAAAAGAAAGTGGTATTTCTCAAAATTGATATTGCTGGAGTTTAATCAGTATTTAATGGGAAACTAGATTAAACTAATTCCAATGCAAATATAGCTGAATTTAAGGAAGAACTCTAGTTGTAAGATAC
This sequence comes from Sepiola atlantica, assembly GCA_963556195.1. NCBI lineage: Eukaryota > Metazoa > Mollusca > Cephalopoda > Sepiida > Sepiolidae > Sepiola > Sepiola atlantica. The sequence goes on from OY744523.1 coordinate 126,065,196, forward strand.
CTGACTTAATTCAGTCAAATAATAATTTTCGTATTAAACATATTTGCATATACACGAAACTAAGATGAAATACCTAAGTTTCCTTCGTGTCAAATAATCATTTAAGGTAGAATATTGAATAAATGAAGAAAAATATATCTGATTAAGCATTTTTAAGACCATAACATGCAAGAAGGTCTCTGAAATTATTGCAAAACATTGTTTAATTAAAACTAGAAATATGTGAATTGAACTTGACAATATCCATTGCTCATATCTGTGGATTCTTCTAATATATTTGATGGATGTAATCCTTTACTGCTGCCTTTGCTGACCACATTTGTGTTCTGCTAGTTCATCAATCAATGTCCCTTATTCATAGAGTAGAGGATAATACATATTCACACATGCTGTAGGCGGAGCTTCCAAGAACAGAGATTGTTTGCAAAATCACACCTATTCTCTGTAGAGTTGCCAGAAAAGTATTGTACTCTAATAGCTTCTTCCTTGGGACGGATTATATTGGGGGTCCCCTCCTTACTCCTTGTTTACCTTACTGTACCAGCATGTACGAATTTACGTGTAATGTGAACGAACACTTTGCTAGCTGATTAGCCATACAGATTGTCCCCTATAAATATGGTCCCTATCAAAGTAGCCTCTTACGCTTCAGTGGACAATAGGTCCTTGTTTAATGGTGAGCAAAAGGCAACTCAACAAAATCGCACAAATTTTTGCATGATGTATGTTTGAAACGTACTTTATGTTTGGAGATTTACATGTT
>OY744523.1:126070958-126153458 GCA_963556195.1 Sepiola atlantica
GGCGGAATCTTCAGACTAAAATGCATGGAGTTATTTTTGCCGGGTGTTTTTATATACACAGCTAGCTAGTTAACCAATCAGTTTCTTCGTTGTTCTTTCAGCCAATCGTTGGGCTTCTCGCGAACAAAGGTCTCGTTAGGGTTACTTCCTATATCCTGTTCTATTGTTCTACTTTCTATAGATTGGCCTATATCATGTTTCATTTGTTGTGTCAATATAATGGGTGAGTTCATTTTAACACGGTGTTGCTTGTATTTCTATTTTAAGTTTTACTTTTTAAATAGTTACTTTTTTATTTAGTTTTTTTTACTCTATTTTATATATATATATATATATACATATATATATATATATATATTAATATTTACGATTTCTACAGATAGACGTAGATATCCAATTTCATGAATGCCAGTGAGTGTCTCGTCTTTTATATACAATCGCGGGTATAAGATGCGTTTCGAGTACATTAAAGGGGTATAATACCATTTAATATATCTATTTGCCTGAGAAATAGTGCACACTGTTGTGGATGAATTTTTCATATATCGATATACTTCAACTATTACCCGATTCATACAAAACCATCACATATCTATGAATTGTTTTAGTTTAGATGTTTAAAGAATTTGTTGGAAATCTTCCAATGTTCATTAAAAGCATATGTAATTATATGCTATCATGTTTTTATTCATATAAAGTTAAGTGTGTGTATAGGTTTATAAATTGTAATATAGAGCCGTGTCCCCTAAACTAATTAATACATCATTATTAATTTTGAAACGCAGCTATTCAATGAAAGATGTCGTAATGTGGTTTATATTTAGTTTAATTTTATGCAAAGGCCGTTAAAAGTGAATGAAAGTCTTTTGTGAGAATTAACATACCACCGATTCTTGTGAATATTAATATTTCACAATTTATTACAGAGCACGACATCTCTTTTAAAATGCTCCACAGTCATTGCAACCCTCTATACATGGTACGAGATTTACCATGTTCCGTGAATTTTAATTTCCTCTTAATACCTCTTAGGCTTACACCTTCAATTATAGACATTTTCTAGAATCAAAACCCTTTAATAGATTTCATCAAAATCCTAACAATAATTCAAGGTTTACTTGCAGTATATCTTGAGTTTAATCTTCGTAATTAGACATAAAGTTTTGTAAAAGTGTTCAGATTAGGGATTTGATTTAGCCGTCCTGGCCAAATACACTTATACTTATATATATATATATATATATATATATATATATATATATATATATATATATATATATATATATATATGTATATATATAATTTTTTACATATACAGATAAGCATGTATATATGTATATATATTTATGTATACATATATATATATATGTATATATATATATATATATATATATATGACATGTACTTTTGTTATGAGAGGTTGTTCGATCAGTCAAGTGAATATATAGTATTTATATAGGAGTGTTTATGACAAACGAAGCCGTATTTTTTAGAAAGTATGTTCTATTTATATGAATATATTTTCGTATCAAATGTGTCAATATTTCAATTCTCATAAATGTTCACGAAGAAGTACAAAATAGAATGAGAAGAAATGAAAATAGCTCTTTAAGTTTACAGAAAAAGTATGTAGTAAACATTGTACACGAACATTACACATTTTCGATAATATAAATTGTATATAATTAAATATATATATATATATATATATATATATATATATATATATATATATATATACGTTTTTAGAAAAATATATGTTTAATTATATGCTATTTATAGTATCCGAATGTTCCAAATTACTAGCTCAATGAAGTTTTATTGCAAGGGGTAAAGTATGTATATTTTTTATATTTGCTTTCCAATTAGCATAGGAGAAATCAATCAATAACACTAACATCACCTATCTATCTAACTTCCTTATCTTCATATATCATTGAAAAACGATAACCATATATTTAATCTGTAATTTCAGCTTCTTTATTTATATATATCGAACATATTCAGAGACAAAAATATTTTGAATACATTTATATGTTATGTATTTATTTATTTTTGTTGATTTTGTTCTAAATCAAATACTTTACTTACGTCTTACGTTCGTTTCACAGAAATTTCAAGCGAAATATATAATCTTCATCTAAACTTCATTGATCATCTGATAAGTTATTCATTCAATAGTGATGGGAAACACATTTCAAAGACATGAGAAAAGAAAATAGGAAAAGTTTTTAATGAGTTTTTGACAAAGGTAACGGCATATCAAAATACATGAAACAAACTCACATGAAAACATGGTAAAAGAATTAAGGAATCACACCAAATAAAACTTGAAACGGGTTTGCGAACTGTCTCTTAAAACAAGTCCAAACTGAGCCAGCATCTACCCAGCGACAGCCAAGACAAAATCCCCGATAGAAAGACTCCTCACCAAAAAAAAACTTGAAAACACTGATTGATTAATTATTATTATACCTAAAGCAAAAACCCTTCCTCAGAAAATCTAATGCTTTATACGAAAAAACAATTAGACCTAAAACCCATCAAGCATAAATAGCAGCTTCGCAGGAAAACATAGATGAGCAAAATTTCAGATTGAAAATATTTCCTATATAGAAAACTAATTTTTATATATCCTTGTTTGAATAAAATTCTTAAAATTATAGCTAAATTCCTAAATTTAGTATAGTTATGTTTTTATTATAATTCCCGGAGTCAGTCTAACGCTTGAATACATCTATGATTAAGACAGAAAATGGCTATAGCTTCGATCAACAAATCAGGGTTTTCCCCCTTGACACCCAGTTACTTAATTCTCGGTTAAAATTACACATTAATCATAAATAATTACACTTATTAAAAATAATTAAAGTAACAAATTAATAAAAATAAAAATAAATAAAAATATAATTTAAATTAAAAATCAAAACAAGCAAAAAGAACCTCTGTTTGCATATTTAAAAAGGACAATCTTCTAATCTTTTTACCAGATCTATTCTGAAGTTTATCTTCGCCATTTTTATTTTTTGTAGATAATTAATCGGCAAATTTCATAATTGAGATTGTTCCATTTAGTCCGTGCAAAAAATGTTATTCGCGTTAGTCATTACATACGTTTTAATACTACAGTCTTACCTTTGAACGTTTCGTTTACAATTAGTCCGCCTACAAATGTTGTAATTTAACCAGTTACACGTTACGCCATTTGTATTCGTTTTTATTATTGTAGGTCTGCGTAGATTTTCTAAGTATTTATTATTGGCGTACTTCAGTCTGAGTTAGGTTCAAACCATATAGCATTATTTTAAATGTTTACTTTTATATATTTCCTGATATGTGTAGTTTCATTATTTTTGGTTATTTTACGCAACTTTTATTTACGAATATGAACTGTATATATCTTCACTTCTGATTTACTTGTGACTAGATAGTTCATTAAAATCAATACATATGTTATAGAAGTTTAAAGAGGAGTTAATATGTGTTTTTGATTAAGTCCATAGCCATAGCCCATTCATCGACCTAAACAAGTTTGATTTGCACGCAAAATACTGTATCCCCCTACAAAATCGTCGTAAAACCGCGCACAATCTGACAACTAATCATGTTGGGATATAAAAAGAGAGTTAATACCCTCGCTGTAAAGTTAATCTAACCCCCGAACAGCCGTTACATGTTAAACATCACTCACGAAAAACTTCAAAGTTTATTCTGGTTTAGATTACAATTAACCATAAATATAAAAATATATCTTCCCAAATACACAATATTTCTTTACGATTCATGGACATTTAATATAATGCTTAAATTCGATGAGAAAAGATGAAAATATGGGCGTTCATACCATTCCAGTCAAACTAATACAACGGGTTTAAAATAGATTAAAAACAACGCAATTGTTTTATTTATTTATATAATTAATCACAACTTGTGGAGAGAGGTTAGCAAAACTCCTGGTCCGATTTTAACTATTAGATTTAGAAATATAGGTATTTTATGTATCTCTATGTAGGTTATAAGAATACCATTTATCTTAATAATTATAAATGTTTTATTATGTATATTGTCAAATAATCACGAGTTATTTATATTTTATTTAATATCTTAAAGTTTAAATATATATTGATTCAATAACCTCTTCTCATATTTTACAGTTAATAAGGCAGGTTATATAAATACTCTATAACATTAGAAATACTAAATATATGTGAAAACCAATTGGAAAGCTAGTTTAATTAAATATGGATAGTCTCCAAATTAAATGAATATCTATTATATTATAATTAAATATTTACATAAGCTATAAATAAAATAGTAATTACCTGTTTCGATGGAAACAGTTTTGTAGAATCTCTTGCTATATGGTCAGCAGATTATCCCTACATGATATTATATCACATGATTCTAGAGCTCAGAAGTTACAATTCTTTCCTTTTGATGCGTATATATGTATTCATATTACCCAACATAGACCACTTCAACTTACAAAGAATTTTCCTCTCAAGTAGATGTCTAACATATTCAGTTAGTGATGCAGGGGATTTTTCTCGAAATCTATATCAAGCTCAATTCTAAAAGAGCACATATGATTTCTATAGATATCCTTGAAGTCTCCCAGCATAGAACCGACATAAGAGCTTGTATTGGTCCCGTCTTTACGTCACATTTATAAACCACACATGAGACAATACAAATCACATAGAAAACAATTATTACCATTTCCTCAATGCAATTTTACTCTGAGTCATTCGCGGAGGATGTTGCTAGTGCGAGCATTGAGTTCTTTACTCATATTTACTATTTTAGAACTGTTATAACCGATTATCGATGAAGCAAACTATTTGGAGGTTGAAAAAGATAATTTCATATTATTTTTATTTATGAATCTACTAATTTTACCTCAATGAACATCCTTTTCAATAATGCTTTCGAAATATGAATTAGAATAGGCTGGATATATATGAGGTTGAATCAAGTGAATTTTTCATTTAAGTTGCACAGGTGTAGATTTTCAAAATAGTTCACTTAAATACATGCACATGCATGCCTCAAATATGTCAATTTCCTCCTTTTAAAAAGCGCCAATCTGCACATAAGATCGACAGAACTACACTTATTTTAACGTCTTTTAGAACTTGACGTTCCTTTCTGCTTCTATCGTGATTCGACCCCTTGGGGTCAATATCATCAAAATGAAAAAGAAAAAAGAAAAAGAACTATAAGACAGTCTTGAGTGGCAAAGTTGTTATTCAACAAATTTATTTTTCAGTTAAATTGCACGATTGTTAATTTTCAAAATATTTCACTTAAATATATATATATATATAACTTCTTTGTAATATAGCAAGAAACATTCCCAGCAGAGTGCTCGATTAATTGAGAATTAAAGTTAAAAATTAAAAATTAAGAGCGTAATATTTATTTAATTTTGTACAGAAAAATTAGTACAACATTCGTAACGTCGCTTTCAAGCACGGAAAGACTTAGCCACCCGGCTCTCTTAAGCTTCTGTAGTCATGACAACAGAAGCTGAAGAGAGCCGGATGGTTAAGTCTTTCCGTGCTTGAAACCGACGGTACGAATGTTGTACTAATTTTTCTGTACCAAATTGAATATATATAAATATATATATATATATATATATATATATATATATATATATATATATATAATAAATTATGAGACAATACAATGTTTAATGCATATTGTGACACCATATGTGCACAACCTTCCCGCATTTTGCTCTCTGTTAAGGAAGATCGTCGATGGCTATTAGCGATAACGTTTAGATATTCGGAAAAGAATTCGGCTGCTTAAATAATTTGATAGATCAGTAATTAGATTCCAGTTACTGTAGCTTGTGCTGCTAGAGTTGCGGTCTAGTTGTTCCCATGTTGTAGCAACTGTAGGATTTCCCATGTTGCTTGAAGAACTTGTTTGTCTCGCCACGCTGAAGAGGTGTAATACATCGAAACAGTAGTTTGTCGATGACTAATATATATGGTGTTCAGATTCTTTCATCAATTTTCTTTGTGATAGTTCCATTTATCCTCTACCTTACATATACATGGCATATGTCTTATGCGTATGCACGATCGATACAATTTATGTGGCTAATCAAATTATGTTGATTCGGATCAAAGAGACATAACATTTGCAGTGAAATCAAATTTTATGAGTAATAAAACAAGATAGTTATGACTTATAAAAACGATTGAGTAAATTTAATTAAAAAATGGAAGTTAATCTCATTTTGTTCGTTTTATTACGGCAAAAGTGAAAATAAATATTTTAAAGCTTTTCACGGTTGAATGAAAAGTTCTTTCATCAATAACTTCTTGTTGGCTGATAAAGTATATAAATAAATAAATAAATTATTACATATATAAATTATTTTCGCTTAGCGGAAGAATAGAATTTAACATATATTACCTCCGCTCACTCTTTCTCTCTCTCTCTCTCTCTCTCTCTCTCTCTCTCTCTCTCTCTCGCTACACCTCACTTTCTCTCTCTCTTTTTTTATCTATGTTTCACCTCCTTTTCTCTTGCTCGCCTGACTCCCTCTCTCTCTCTCTCTCTCTCTCTCTCTCTATATATATATATATATATATATATATATATATATATATATATATATTTATTAAGGGAAGGCAACGAACATTTAAAACTTTTTCATGTTCCATATTGATGCGGCACATGTGTGTCGGATTGTCTACATACTTGTCAGGCTGTTGTGCTTCTGCTTGTTATAAAAGGATTAGTATCTGTTTCATAGGGATAGTTGTAAAATCATTATTTGTATGCCTTTCTTTATTGTGCAGTGGCGACAATTTCTTCTCCATGAATTGTGTATAATATGTGTGTATTTATTCATTGCTTTTTGTGTAAGAGGGTGTTTGTGTTTGTGTACCTTTTAAGGTCAGTTTTGTGGTGTTTATGAATATGTGAGTTTGTGTATTTTTCTTGAATCGTCCATTATGTCTAGATGTGCATTACTAGTTATTTTAGTGTGTGTTTGAATGCGCCCATTGGTGCGTGTATACTTTATGCGTTGCTGTCTAATTTCGTGTATGCGTGTGTGTGGTGAATTTTATAGCACTCTTATTCACTCCTGAACGCGAGAGTGTATCTGGCGTTATGCTATTTTCAATGTGTGTTGATTCATTTTCTCCGGTATGTGAATTTGTGTGTATTTTGCTCGTTTCATCACTTATGTGTGGGTGTATATTTTTTATTTTCTTAGTGTGTGTATCAATGTGTCCATGAGTGTGTCTCTGGGAATGTTGGAATACTTTATGTGTAGGCGTCTGATTCTGTGTATGCGTGTGAATTGTATATTTTATGACACTCTTTTTTCCATGATGACAATTTCTTGTGTGATGTGTCTTTGGCTATTTACTGTATGTGTAATTACTACACTTACTGTGTGTTTGTGTATTTGTGCTTTTTCAATGCGTGTTTCTGTATTTGTACTTTTTCGATGTGTGTTTGTAAGCCTGTGTTGTGTCTGCGTTTGTCAGTGTTTTGCTCGTGTGATGATGTGTATGCGTATGTGTATTCTTGCTTTTTGTAGTATGTTAATGTTCGCTCGGATGTTTCGATTTAACAATGAAATAAATGTATTTTGTTTTATATTTACACGTCACAATTAAAATAGTATAATTTACGATTAAATTATTTAATTAAAAATACATTAACAGGAGAGTTAAATATCAAACGTTCACTAAAATATTCGTAGTAATTTCTTAAAATGTAACATTTCAAAAATATAAATAAAAACATTTTAAATCATTGTTGATATTAATAAATTATGTTGAAGAACAAGAGAAATGTAAAAGTACAAATAGTTGTGAGAAACGGGACATTCGACGCAAATCGCTGGTGTAAAATGAGGGGGATTGGCAGTATCGTACATATGTAGGAAAAAAAGAAAGTTGTATCAACGTTGAGATAAACAAAATATAAATTATGTTAAGTTTTTATTTACTAAAGCGTATAAATTATTATACACAGTTTCTTGCTCGTCAGTGGATGCAATAAGTCGAACACCGATGTTAGATTATGAGAAGAGTAATGAGTAGTACCAAATAAACTAGAAAGAGAAAACCGCTGTTTTAGGTGATTGGTTACTTGCGTGCAAGCGCAAGAGAAAAAGAGAGACATATTGATAGACGTATAAATAGACGGACAGATTGAGTGTCTCACTACATCTGGCTACATTGTGTGCGATACTCATCTCGGACGGCGCATTTTACACGCTTTTCTGCTTGAAGTATCGCCAGGAAGGAACAGAATTATTTCTGTCCGGAAGTCAAGTTATTTCGTCATCTACTTTTCTGGAGTCACCTTAGACCTATAGGTGTCACTCAAACTTTTCCATTCAGATAACGGCTGTCGTTATGTAACAATTAGAAGCAACCTACAAGTGTCAGAAAAAGAAAAATTGTAGTAATATATAGGGATACGTACAAGGGGAATTTTAAGCAACGTACAGGTATGAATAAGGAGAAAATATAATCAACGTACGCATATAACAAACTGGAAATCAGGCACAACTTGCAGGTTTAATTTCTAGAGAACTTGGTTTCAATATACAAGTATAACATAATTATAGTTACCTACAGATAGGTGTTAGAAAATTTTAAAAAGTGTACCAGGTTACAAGTTAAAGAACATAAAATGTGTATCAACGTACAGGTGTCAGAAAATGGAGTTTGTGAAAAATCAACAAGGGTAAGACATGAAAAGTGTTAGAAACGAAGTATAGGTGTCAGAGAAGAGAAACCGGGAGCAAGTTAAAAGTGTAAGAAAAAAGAAAGAAGGAACAACGTACAAGTGTAAAAACAGGAATTTTGAAGCAAATTGTGAGAAAAGTATAGAAGAACAAGAGAAATTGTAAAGTAAGTATAGGTGTGATAAAGGGGAAATAGATTGTTTTATGGTTCAACCCAATCAGTGTTTATCCTTTAATTACTAATTTGCGGCTACCTCCGTTACAATACTACTTCCCCATCCTTTAACCAATAACGCCGTATAGAAATACAGTATAATAAGATAAGTTCGCTTGATATTATTAGCAATACCTACCAGCGATAACATGGCTAATAAAAATACATCCATTATGAAATATATTCATGATTGTTTATTAACAACACGTTATCAACTTTTAAATAATGAAAAAAAACACATATAATACACTAATACATGTTATATTTGTGCGTATGTTATCACCCTTAACACATGTTATCAACGTGTCGTTCGATAATCAAAGATGGTGATTGGTACTAAATATGATGTGCCTAAGTAAAAATAATTCCTACTTTACGCATTTTAAAATAAATTGTTCCATAATCAAATAATATAGACTTAAACAGTACTATTTGAAACAAACACATTTACAAAAAGTACCACTCGTTTTATTTATTTGAACAATATTTACCTGACAATTATTTTTACGGGAAGACAACTGTGATAATTTATTGTTTTAAAAACAATTAAATTGTTACAATTTGAAATAAATAAATGAATAAGAAATATTTTCGTTTGATTTATGTGAATAATATTTAGCTGACAATGGCAATTCTTCTTCCTAAGAACAAAGAACAAATAGCATTTATTTCTTACTTGTATTGACATGTATTATTTCAAAATGTATATTATTATAAACAGTCAATTATACAGATTGATGGAATTTCCACGGTTTCCCGCTTGTATATATGAATATTAAAAGCGCCATTTCAATCTCAGAATAAAATATATAACCCCATGTAAAGGTGCCTGCACGGGGGCCTATGATAAAGTACGGTGTGTGTACTTCCTAACTGCATCTCTATTGAACAGGCATTGATTGACTTCAGTGACAAAGAGAATGTTAGGATAATTAAAAACAATGCTGGGAGAAGACACGTAAGGTTGGTTTCATATCATTGTGTTCCTTCGTCTAGACTAGGTTTGTCAGTCTTCCCTCCTATTTCACCCTTGGCTGCATGATGAGATTTTTATATTTATAAAATTGAACGTTTTGCAGTAGCCCCGACTGAATTCCGAACCGGGCAAAGCCTAGCCAACAGCCCACACCTTCGACGACGACACCACAACACCTCCATTGGAAATCGACATGCTGTGTTTAAGTATATTTCTATTTCTCTTAAAACTGTGTAAAGTTCTCCACAAAGAACAGCTTCAAAGACAAAATGTCTACTCACTTAAGCAACGAAATAAGCGAGGGGGCTTATTCTGACATACAACGTCATCAACAGACGCTTACATCAACATTAAGAGGAGTTATTCACCCCAACACCTAGTCGTCGTCCGGGGGCACCTGCAGATGTACGACCGTCGCTGTCGTCTTAACAGAAGAAATGCAGCATTCTCTGTCTTTGTTACTGTGCCCTGGAACAGCTTGCCACAGCAGGTCGTGAGGGGGCTGACCGTATCCAGGTGACCATTTACACTTGCTACGTTTTCGCCCTACAGGCTGGAATTCCATTGTTTCCATGTAACTGCAGGTATCGATAGAGTTATTTTAAATAAACATATGCACTTACTACGTAATTGAGCACTCTAGTAATTTCTACCATATAAAACACGGCATTTTCATTGTTGCGATTAGTCTATGTGTGAATCATGTATATACACATATATAAACATATACACATGCTTAATTATATATATATATATATATATATATATATATATATATATATATATATATATATAACACTTTATATTGATATATGAAATATTCTACATATGCGAGTGTCATATTCAGTAGAATGGACGTATCAGTATACTTTGATGTATTTCCTGTACGGTTTTGTAAGATACTAGCGCTCCGGAAATTTGCTTCTCTCCGGATTCCTTTTCGTGTGACGTATCATCGACGTTTACGTCAGTTGATTTTAATAATATTTTTATCTTCAATATGGATATGGTTTATTTTAATTCTATATACAGCCGAGCAGAGATTGCCCGGATTTGCCCGGCTGTCAAATATGTTGAACGTAAATAAGGGATGTATCGATGTATGATCTATATCGTAAATGCAAGTAGAATCGAGACTTTTGAAATATTCGATAATGTAAATAGAAAATATATGTAAATTAAGATGCTAAAGAGATCACGTCAAGCCAATTAACGATGGTGTTCTCAGAGGGGTTACATATGTGCCAGCCCTTGTTTGTTATTATCTAATTGGCTACTCTAGATCTAACGAATATGGCATAGGACTCTTTAACGATTTTCATAACCCTTTAGCAAAGGTTTCGGAAAATTTTTATAAGGATTTCTTTTTAGCTCATCTATTTCGTGAAAGACAATTGGAATTGTGATTTATGTGGACAATACCGGCGACACATTGATTGGTGTTTGAAGGGTAGTTTTTCGATATCTGCTGGAATATTTTGGAGCTCGCAATACCAAAATTAAACAACTCAGATTAATCATTATTTTTGAAGATTGATTTAAGAGGTATTTAAGATATGAAAATTTGTTAGCTGTTTCAATTGGCTCTAGAATATCGATAAATTCTGCGATTGAAATAGACTCCAAAAGAGTTGCTGAACCTCGTTTTTATTTTAATTAAGACAACTGAGTAGTCGGAGGGTCCCCGGCAAGACAGGGCAGTAGATGCGCACTTTTCAGGGAAAGTTGTCTGAAAAAGATCAAGTAGGCTTGTGAAATGTCCATCGACATTGGATAGGCGCATTGGCTTGTCGACAATTTAGGTAAGCAAAAAAAAACAGAACTTTTCTCATTATCAGTCTTGGTTGAGTGGACTAGCCACTTAAAGCTGTGGACATTGAACTTACCACATACATTAATTCTATCAAAAGGGTGAACAGAGATCTACAAATCAGTCGATGTATGGTTGACATACCTTGAATCTAATAATTCAATAAATCATTAAATACATTAAATGTTAAATATATTTACATTAATGTTGCCTGGAATTGAAGCACTGCGTGTTCGGAAACATTTAGGGTGCTTTATATCCTCTGTAATTCTAACAGATGTGAGACGTAGTGTGAATGAACTGCGACCTTAAAGACGTTCCGTGCCCGTCACAAAGACCGTATTTAACAGTTTAAATCAGGCAAGTGGTTAATCTTCGAGCAGCTTTCTTGGCTATAGCACTTTACTCAATAACTGCTTAATCATTTGATAATGCGGCTCAACGATTGTCATATCCGCCCATCTACACACAACCGCACCCTTGCCTATGCAAGAAATTGTACAAAGCAAATGTCATGGAAATGTGAAGAGAATTTCCGCCAATGACTCAAGGAAGAAAAGAGATGGCTGTTCTCTTGCTATTCTAGTTGACAAGATTACAAGAAGGAATCTATTATTTATATATATCCTTTCAATCTCTGTGTGCACCAATGACAAGCCTATCTCAAAGTGAAGCGTTACAAACCAAGAGAGCGATTGAGGAACGAATAAGTGGATTACCATATAGTTACAGTGAAGCAAACGCGCCATGAAATAAATATGAAGACGAAATGTTATAAGATAATATTCTTATTCTTATCTGGTGTAGATTACATACATTGCTGCAAGAAAATGTTTGCAGAACTTATTTCTCTATACATAAAGCAACACAGCTTATCGGTCTACGTTGAAGTCGATTGAACAACTAACTTTCACGTAAAACTCTCGAACATTATTTGAAGGAAGAATCGTCATCTTTATCTAATTAAAAAGGGATAAAAATTGATAAACGTTCACTAATATATTTTTTTACAAGATAATTTTTCATTCTATATTTATGTTTCTTCGTGTTATTTTATTGAGACAATTCGCCTATTTTTACTCTATGAAAATAGATGAGAACATCCCTACGTCGAACTGATTTTAAGTAGGTCAAACAGACAGAATATGTGTGTTAAATCGTTGGCCTTGTGCTTAAAGTGTTTGCCTTCACTTTCAATATTTATGGCATCGTTACTTCAAATCATATATGAGACAAATGTGTTGTTACTGTTTTAGCTTTAAGCCAATATCGATCATCCCCATGAACGTAAAATATTTTAAAATAACGAATACATGAAAATATGTAATATATGTTTTTAGTTATAATATTGGTTATAAAATTACAGAAAAGTTGAGAAACCTCGCATATACAGGTACTTTTGTTAGTTATAAATATTCTAATCTCGAGGAGCAGATGCATTAATTAGATTGTATTACCTAACTACATCGACCCCCACTTCCTAAAATTTATTGTGACATATATTCGTGTAGCAAAATAAAGTCGTCGATGTGTTCAAATCGGAATTTTCCATGTAAAGGGTATAAAGCATGTAAATAGAATTAGTTCGTTAGTAATTCAGTTAGAGGTTAAGGTGACGTGTACTGAAAGTGGCGGATGGCAGGAAGTATATCTGATAAAGAAGCGAGATAGATTCTCTCACTTTGTGTGTTCAACGGATACTTTTTCGGGACGCTTCCACATGACTCACTGATATAGCTTCTCTCAAAGGTGTAAGGAGTCATCTAATATATATGTATATATATATATATATATATATACATATATATATATATATATGAATATATATGTATATATATATATATTTGTGTATGTGTGTATATATCTTTTTATAAGGTGGGTGAGGGTTACGTGTCAAAGTGAATATCAACGCATACTGGTGACCCGAGTGTTACAAGTTCGAATTCAATCGATTGCATAGCACCACTTTAACATAGATACTGAAAACCTACACGCTGTCTCCTGTCTAAGTACTTAATTTTCGAAGATAATCGGGAAGCAAATTTAATGAACAGATTCAAAAAGGCCGTACTATTCTAATTCATATTAATTTAATTTACTAATATAATTGCGGACAAGGAAGTGATATATTTTGTATGTGACTTTAGTTTATAACTGTTAAAATTCTATATTAAATTCTCTGTGAATTGCGAATTGTTAAACATTAATAAACTATGCTGCCTAATTTTGAAGGAACCCCGAGGACATGTACGTTTCCAATTAATAAGGGATCTAAGAGTATTGGTTACTCTTTTGCAGTAAAAGTAAAGAGTGATATTTAATGTCGTTATGTATCTATATGTATACTAGAAATAAATGTAAAACGTTATTACACCCATTCAGCTCGCATATGATTATTTTAAATCAAGAGGAGGTGCGTTTGCACAACCAGTCAAATATTAAAATAAAAACAAATTCCAAATTACTGCATTTCTGATTGTTATATGTGTTCATTCTTCCGATATTTATTTGTCTCTATGTTCTCTGTTTTCTTTCCCGGTTAACGGTTACATATTTTAACACCTTGTTGCGGCATCGCAGTTTGTTATGCTGAACAATTTCAATCGGTGTATTATTTCCATCTATTCAAGTGTGATAAATATAAATCCAATGCATACGCTTTTCTAACAGATTACCGCCCGAAATGGCCACATCAGCTTTTTACCTAAACTTAAATCGACTAGAAATTAGATACTTACTTCCGATTTCTCTATCCTTACCCAACCCTCCAGCTCCCTGTTCGGCGGTGTAACACAATGGATCCGTCGCTTTCAAATTGTCATCAATTTCCTGGCTAATGCTTTCCGGTAAGCTTGGTTGCGGGGTGGGGGCAGTCAATAGTATCAGACAACTACAGATATTTCTTTTGTAAGTACCTCACAAGAAAATTGCAGGTTTCATGTAAGAATTCATAAATTTCAATGACGTAATGATAATTAACGCAGATTTTAAAATCAGATAACCAAACTATTCGTTCACTTACGAACTGATATTGTTAATAAATATATCCGACAGCTGTATACACCAGTAATTAAGACAATAGTGTAACATATTTCTTGGGTGTAATTATATTTACGTGAACTTTATATATAGTTCTTCACGTGCCATTGTTTATTTAGGATTATGTAATAATTTAAATAAACGCTATTATGAAAAAAATGTCGTTGATAGACCCCCTTAAGCACGTGAGATTGGAAATACTTTTTGATTAAAATTAATTTCAGTTGCTGCTAGAATTTTACTGAGCCCATAGGTCATATAAGGTTCTTATGAATAGAAGCGCCAAAATTCCTTGTTACCCTTACGAATATAATGTTACGTGGGGCTAATTAACCGATTGTAAAAAACACTTGTGCAATGTTTTCAGAACTCACTGGATGATTCGTGTGTCGTCTTAATGACAGAAATCAGCTGTAGTATTATTGACACGCCGGGAGTAGTCTGCTGAATAGGTAGTGGCAGCTCTCTATAGTATTTGCAGTAATAAACGTAGTAGAAATGTTACGCATTTCTTTGTTCTCTTTGTAAATATAATTGCGTAAGCAATAAAGGCAAAACAAACACTTCCATTATTTGTTCTGTATTTGATAATCATTTGTTGCTGCTTTAATGAATTACTTTATGACGAGTTCATCTAGATGAATGCATCTTTCCGGGCATGTCTCTTAGTGGTGACGGAAGTGCCTTTACAAAGACGTACGTTTACTTTCACGTCAAACCCTTAAGACACATAATTTATCTCGCTTTTTTGCCAGGTGGACTTCCTGCCATGACGTAACTTCCTATACACGTTAACTAATTTACTAACTAATCTTCTCATCGAATTTTTTTTTCTTACTTAATCTACTTCACTCAGGAAATACATTTAAAATAAAATCACTCAATTTTGTTGCGGGAGCATATTACGACATAAACTATTAGTTAAGGAACTGGAGCTAAACCTAATACAATCTTATTACCGTTATGATCATCTCATTCAGGAAAAAAGGGACTGATAGCGATCAGAAGTATAGTTTCAAAAGGACATATTCACGTGTGTTCCTAGAGATTGACATATTAAAAAGAATCAGTTATTATTCAAATACTCTGTACGAAGTATCATAACTGTCCAGATGAGAAGTAATACAAATAATATGATTAAACATTATTGTGTAATAAACGCCACTGTAGAACGCATCATGGAATCTTTGACAGCTATGTGTGTGAGTTCATATAGAGGTAGAAAAATAATCGTTTGTGAAAATACTCAATCTTATGGATGGATGCAATCTTCTTGAGTGAACAATTAAACTTCATTTTACTACATTGCGTATTTTTTCTTTCTTGTGGGGGCTCGGATGTTTTTTGTTTTATGATTAGGGTATCTTTTACAAAAGCCCTAGGTTTGCAAATGCGTGAAAGTAAACTTAACTGCCTACAATTTCTGGGTTGAGAGAAAATATAACATTGTCCGATTGAGGTCTCTTAAAATGATTTATAGTTGCCTACACGCGATTAAACTAGAGTAATTAATTTCTTTTAAATCAATTGATAAAATAAACAACATTTTATATAACGAAAATATTTATTTACATTCAAATATTTACCTACTTATCGCATCAATTTTTCTGGGATATTGTTAAGTTTATCTGTGAGTACATTGAAAATAAAATAAAAATCGACAACTCTGTACACGGATTGAACTCACATTATTCAAATGAACAACACATTTATGTTCAATACAGTTTGTATATATTCATATATAGGTGACCTTCATTGGAATAGCGGGATAGAAAGAAAGACTCGTAAACACATAGAAAAGCAATAGTTGCTAGGAAAGATGGAATCAACAGATAGTAAGCTCCGGTTACCCCAAAATCGACTGTTTTATTGGAAAAAAAAAACAGTCACAAATAAGTGCAGATCAATCGTAAATTGAAGTGTTCTTAATGTTTCTGTACTGATGGGTCATTGCTTATCAGGGTCAGAGGGCAACTGAAGGATACGAGTAAAAGTGATCGTCAGTGAATGATGATCACCACCATGAGAGTATAGGAGAACATTGGATGAAACGGGTAGATGATTATTTCAAAGAAATGATTATACAAGAGAACAACTTACAGGTATTTGCTTGCGTGAGATAGCAAAGGAGTCATGGTATCAGAAGGTAAATTATTCACCATTTTCTAGGAATATCAATGAGAAAGCCCTGTTCAAAATAAGTGTCACGTTTGCTTACAGTCAATCAAAAACAACAACGCGTCAACGATTCAGATCACTGTTTGCAACTGTTTTTAACGAAACAGAAATTATGTTTTGCGTCAATATAGCACAATGAATAGCACACAGAGCCACCACTAAACTTTGGAGTCAAATCGGTTGTCAGACAACAGAAAGTGAAAGTCCTCCAAAACAACGAAAGGCGCAAGCATAAGTAGGCAAGCTCAAGACCGTATTTTGTTCATCGATTACTTTGAAAAAGGATCAATTATTAATATCGAATATTATATAGAATTATCGGTGCGTTTAAAGGAAGAAATCGCAAAAACACAAACCAAAACTCAGATCAGTGCTTTTTATTATGTAACACGTTTATCACAACGATGAGAAAATGACATTAATTGAACTGAAAATTGTCTGCACCTACTATATTGCGAAGATCTACAAATGGTTAGTTGCAGACCGAAGAAAATGTTCCAGGAAAAGCGGTTTGCCTGTCATAAAGACGTGATATCGGACACTGAGGCGTATTAGAAGGTAAGAAAACTTTTACAAAAAGATAAATGTAATTATTAGAGAAGCGTTAGAACACGTGTATCATCCTAGAATTAGTGTATATTCATAAATAAAGTGGAATTTTGCAAAGATGGTTTTGTTTTATTAATTATGGTAGTGAATTATTGAGCGTTAGAATCAAACAAATTGGAAAATGGGTTTGTGGAAGCCCTTCGTGAAAATTTAGATATCTTCGAGTTTACTTAAATTTGTCCAATATATATCCGATATATTGAAATAAATATCCCCCAATTACACTATCTTTAAAGGTATATAAGGCGAATAATATTTCCACAACCTCGAATTCGAAAAATCAAATATATCAGACGTCTAATAAGTTTGATCCATAGTTCTTAGACACTAATTAAACAAGTTTTCTTGAATTTCAGTTTTGTTTTAAGAACTCTTTAGTTAACGCCTTTAATGTTTGACATTTTCCAGAATGGATATCATCTTGTAGTACATAAACACATGAGAAAATAAACCTTTGAAAATATTTTAAGCATGAAATCTATACGAGGTTAAGCTGAAACCGTGACATACTTCCTTTCGAAAGGAAAAAAAACTTAATATTTTAAACTAATACTATATTTGTTGTTTATTCCTGCCATAGCATGAGTATACTACTAATATATATATATATATATATATATATATATATATATATATATATATATATATATATATATATATATATATATATATATATATATATAGTGTGTGTGTTAGAGTGAAATAAATTCCAGAAAGAAAATCCGGGTATGAGAGCTGAATGTAATAAACAGAGAAAGAATAAAATAAAGAAACACGGAATCACATAATCTTTTTAAAAATGTAATCGCCTCGTTTGGATGCTTGAAAAGGTCGTAACGTCGAAATAAATTTTTGGAACGGTGATTATGTAATTCCGTGTTACTTTACTTTATTATATATATATATATATATATATATATATATATATATATATATATATATATATATATATATATTAGTTGTTTCAGAGAAAAAACGATGAATTTGATTACGATTCTGCTAGGTACGAGTGTTTAAAAAATAGTAAGGGGCTAGTTGTATGTGTGAAAAAATCATGTCAGTGGAAAGAGGGTTTATGAGACTCAATTTTGATGGTTAATTCGTTTCAAAACTAGGTAAATGACTCATAAGAATATTAAATTGATCCAATAGGAACTGTAACGTTTGAAAATTATATGAATAAAAATTCCCAGATCAAAATGGATAAGGATTCAAAAAATCCCTTTTGAGTTAATAGGAAAAAGCTTCCCTTTAAGCGTGCTTTACTCAATTAAATATCGCTGCTATTCGTTATTTAATGGGGTAATTTATAATAAAATCTTTTAGGTATGACTACGTTATACACCTACGTTTATGTTGTAAAAATATTTCATTCGTCGTCCATACCTTATGTACGGAGAAAATAATCTCATCATTCGCAACAAAGCAGAAACATAAGAATGACGATTAGTAACCTAATCCAGTGTTACTACGCCCATGTGACTTCTTTAGATATTCATACAAAAAGAATGTCTCAGCGCTTGGAGCTCGAGTCTCGAGTCTAGAAGATGCTGATACTGAATGGACGATCCTGAAACATCAACCATCTTACAACATTTACTCTAAAAATGCAGGTTATGAAATGCCGAACAATTCAGGATCTTACAAAGCGTATATGACGTACAGTGAGGTGTTTGAATTTGACAAATTTACAAAGCGTTTCCACTTAGAAGAAGATATGAACAAACGGAAAAATAGAAATCGTATTTGATTTATTCCCTTTAGGCTCCAGGAAATGTAAGCTGCTCATATCTACTCTAAGTTTTTCAAATGCCCAAACCGACACATGTGCATCTTTCACCATTAAGAGACAAACACAAAAACAAGTGTACATTTTTCTTCTTAACTTCTATTGATATATAAATATATTTATATGTACGTATATATACATATATCTATATCTGTATTTGTGTCTTTATTTTTATAACTATACTAGAATAATACATGTCCTAGAACGAGTAGCATTTCCCATCGAAGGAGACCAGTTTTACACCAATATTATGTTCCCTTTCACAGATTAAAATCAAGACATAATGGATACAAATTCAATTTAACTCTGATATATTTGATTTTTTTAAATGAGAGTTTGTTCCCCTTTAAGGGTCTTTAAAATATCCCTCAAAACTGAAACTTGGGTAATGAGTGTTAAAATTACATACGATTTGGAGGAAGCTGAATTTTCACGAAGACGTTTCAAACCCTTGTTTACAGTAAATATAGCCTAAATTGTATCCTCTTATTCTTAGTAGTTATGTTTCAATTTAGGAGTGAATCATGTATTACAAATCCATAAAGATATCGACATACCTCACTTTATATATATATATATATATATATGTATGTATATGAATTGGAAGAGATGTACACATCCTTACTAAAACGTTGTTTTTAATGTATTATAGAATTTTGAAAAAAAGACAAGAGACGGTATGTTTACTTTATATATATGATTTAAATGAATAAAATCATTTTTCATAAATATATGTATCTGAGACTTTCGCCGTAAGAAAGCTTTGACGAAGAGTTATTTTCTTTCATTCTGGTTTTCTTTCTCAATTTTATGGTGTAAAAATCGCAGGTAAATTCACACGTGGTTCAAAGAGGATAACTTTCGTCTGATCTCGTTGACGATTTTGAAGAAAGTGAGCATTATATATGTGTGTATTGGCGCGGTTACGCTTATATGAATTGGAAGAGGTGTACACATCTTTGAGAAAACGTTTTGCGAAATCTATTATAGAATTTTGAAAAAAAAAACAACAAACGTTTTTATATATGTATATATTTATTAAATGAATAACACAATTTTTCCGATACATATATTTCTGAAACATTTCCCTAATTGAGACATTTATTAAGTCATCTTTTTAAATAACTCTCATGTGCAAAATCCAAATAAGTGATCCGCAGCTTCCGTAAAAGGGGACCTTAAGAGTCAGGACTGATTTGATCATGTTCCAAGATAATTTCAACATTTGTATGAACTTTAAATTTTAGATAACTTCCTTGTCTGTCTTTCTATAAACGGTTAGACAGACAGAAAGGCAGAGACAAACACACACATATGGTCTGCTTTATTATATAGATATATACGAAGATATTGATAGAACGATAGGAATAAGTGAGAGAGATAAGGAGAGAAATACAGAGAGACGAAAAGGTGTTACGTATTACATCTACCAAATGATTAACTTACATCTAATTATATTAATGCCTAGCTAACCCGTGTCTGGGCGTTGTCGGGAAAAGTAGATCAACTCAAAATGTTTTGCAGACCCAACCTTGAACTATATAATCATTTTCTGCGTATGGTTCTCTGGTGCTAATTATGACCTTACGATGATAATATAAAGCCGTTTCATGTGTGTGTGTGTGTTAACATAGTTTACCAAAACAAGGCAAGACATAAACGTAAGAGGCCACTGAGAAGTAAGGTAAAAGTGTTTCGGGTCATCCTAAATTGTGAGTAGCGCAGCGAGATGCTTGTTCACATTAGTTGTACATTTCAGCATGTCGGTACAGTCGAGGAAACAGGGAACATGGAGGGAGTTTCAAAAGCCGGCAGCACGAGGAAATAAGCTATTGGAGCAGAAGGCTTGCGAATTAAAGAATCTTGTACTCGAACGTAAATGCCGGATGTTACATCATCGCAAATGTTTCGAATAGAAAATGCTCGATGTTAATACGGAGCCTGTTTATTTTTATTTATATATTTATGAATTTATTTTTTAAAGAAGACATCGGAACATAAAATAGTTAATAAGGAATTTTTATGGGAGTGATTCTATAAAAGTAGACTTTGTAATAATCAAGCATATGTATCTATCGCTTAACAAAAATTAAAAAAAAAACAGAAATGTTACCTAGATAGCCGTCCGTTCCTAAATGAAGTAGAATAACAAAAAAGGGAACTAGATGAATGAAATAACGAATTTGTTCACGAAAAGGCTTAACGGACAATTTTTGTTTTTCAATCAGGAGAAAGTTAATTGTGCTGTCTCAGGGATGCATTTGTTTCCTAGAAACGTAACACGCTCGACAAACCAGACCTTGACGCATGCTATATTTTAGACACGGGTTAATTGTTCATTGATAAATGTAAAACTGTAAAAGTTACGAAAACATTGTTTCCAAAAGATGTGAAGACAAAATGAGGCCGAGGTAAGAACGGGGAGTTGACTAAAATGCAAGCTTAATTAATTTACAGAATAGAACATATTTGAGCATATAAGACAATAATGAAAAAGAAGGAATACAATTATACTAGAGAATCAGTGATTTACAAGCGGTTAAATTGATATTAACACGTATTGAAAATATAAACAAGTTGCTTTCGATAAAAATACATTAAACCATAATAATGAGTCTACTGTTTAATTCTATTTTGAGGAGACGAAAGACAATAGTTCTCACCTGCGACGCCTAAAATGGTGGGGTGTTTAAAGAAATAGAAATCTTTACGTTAGGCTTTGTGTAGAAGGCAACTAAATAGATCTGGGATGATGCAGTGTTATAATTTCTCGCCGGTGATAGCTCATGGAAATACCCTAAGTAAAAAGGGACGACAAGGGGAGATAAATGCAAGGTGACTAATTCTAAGCTAGACAAAACCGTTCAAAAATAGTATCTGAAGAAGTAGGTGTATTTGTCATAAGTAATCTGGTAGTGATAGATTTTTTTGTTGCAAAAGTCGTATGCTTACAAATGCGAAATGAACGTAAATAAAAATACATTTACAAGTTTAAGTATTAATACTGAATTGACTATGTTACAAAACTGCGAGTCTAATATTCCATGAAACTGGGATGTAGAAGAAAGAATTCTAAATAAAAACACAACGCCCGCAACTTGAGAGGAGCGGTCATTATTTAGAGTGAAAATGTATAGTAGGTAAAAGAATAGAAAAGGCGGTGTTTCTCTAAAACATCAAACTTTCGTAAGCGCTCTTTTGAACGTATCTACGAATTGTTCTGCCTGAACATTGCTTATCGCATGGTACGTGCGCTCGTAATATGCTCCACTAAAGTTTGATAAAATATTTTAAATTCACTAGAAGTGAATCGCGTTTCGTTGTACGATACAATTCAGGGCAAATATTTCATATAAAAAACTAAATGTTACTTCGGTTGTTTTTTTTTATTTCTTCAAGTGTTACCGGAAGCTTCTTAATAACATTAAAGAATGTATTGTTTGTTTCTACCTTAGTGTCTAGGAGTGCAATCACTGTGTATTAAAGTGGTTCAGCATATTTTAAATAAGTCTTTAAAATCCGTCAGCATGACTGCTTTTTGACGATGGAAGATACTCCATTTAATAATTGCAATGCGTTTGTAAAACTTTCTTTACCCCATAAATCGTTAGAAGTTGTTTATGGTGTGTTTGCAACACAAAATGTATTCCATGAACGAAACGATTAAATTTGATGACTGAAAAAATAATGCCTAATGATTCCTTCTTAATTTGTGAGATTTGTATCGCACTTCCTCGCTCTGCGTTTTGTTTTCTAACATCTTTGTCTATAATCTATCCAAAATATTTTATTTTTTTCATTAAAAACATCACATTTCCTTCCTTCAATAGCAATTTATATATGACTTATTTTAAGTACTTAGTGTACATGCAATTTATGTTGCCCGGTCTATTTACTTTTTACTACAATGCCATCCAGGTACACCACTGCAGGTTTCAGTCCGCTAAGAAATGTGTCCATTACTTGTTGGAGAATGGCTTTTCCAACTTAAACCCCAGATGGAAAGCGTTCATAATTTCATACAAAGTAGCTTTGAGCACTCCCCGTCCACAGGTAGTTGTATATAACTTCCACTTACATCAACTTATAAAAAATGTTCCTCCATCGAGTTTAACGAATATATTTTCTAGACTAGGGAGAGCGTAGTGTTAATCCTATTAAGAAATCTGTAGTCACGAATCTCTTTACTTTTTTACGTACACTGTAGGCGCTGTATTCTACTTTTTATAATACTCCCATTTTTTTAGTTTATTTCATTTCTCGTCAATTTGATTTAATTACGAGAATAGATCATTTCTTCCAAGTGTACCAGAAACACTTCCGATTGTTTTAATCTATGCTCGGTCTTTCTAGTTCGGCATTTAAACATTTCAATATTTTGACAGAAAGAGGTTTTGGGCATATTCCATAATTGAAACTTTTCTATCATGTTCGCGCATAAGAAGTTGTCTATTACAAACATTTTCAATTTCAAAATGTGTCCTTTCAATATAATGTCACCAATTAGCTCGCCCTACAATATAATTTGTTCCCCAGTGATTATGTTGGCTCTTTGTACTGTATTCTATCAAAATTAGTTTTCAATTTTTTTTTAAATGTTAGACTATTCGTGATTTACATTTCTAAGCCGGAGTCTAGTTGTAATTTACTATTTGTATTCAATATTCGTACTTTTAATCCTTTTTTTTTATCTTCGTCACTTTTAGCAATTTTAATTATGCTTTTTCTAAAATTTAATTGTTAACGGTGCAGTTTGTATTTTCGTTTCACATGCGATCGCAATTAAAATACTTTTTGAATTTCATATGGACAATCTTTGTACTTTTTCAATTGTTCACAATCAAAACACGGTTACAGAGAAAAATTATTTTTCTTTTGTTCATCAAATTTAGTGAATTAATTTACTTTTTGTGACATATCCTTCTAATATGTGACCCGTCGCTTTGATCTTCAGAGAAACTAATAAAACGTTAGCAGTCCTTTACAATATGGTGTTTATTAAGTACTCTTCTTTTGATTTGTGCATTCGTATTCGAGACTAAACCTTGTGCAAAGATTAGATTAACATGGTTAGCACTCAACTTCGACAATGTGAAATCATCGCAGTGTGTGTTAACTATGCTTATTAAAGTAGTGTAATGTCCTTCTTCTTTTCTTTGTGATGTGCATGCATTTCCATTTTTTGGTGAAAAATACATTTTAGGCCAAAACAATTTAGTTAATACTTGTATTACTTCAACAAATTTAAGATTGCTGTTTTCGATGGCAATATATATTTGACGAATTTTGTATGTTCAATCGTATCTAATTTTCTTAATAGTAAACGAACCTTTTTAAAATCGGTCCAATTAGCACAGTCGTATTTTATATGTATTTGTATCGTCTGAAATACGAAGTAAACGTAATTTAGTTTTCAGGAAAATCATTAAAATTATCCAAATAGCGTTTTGTAAAAACTCACATTCATCTTCACCATTTTGACCCTGATTCGATAATTCCTATATTTTTCTGTAATAAAAACAACCGTGTGGTATGTTTACAAGGGAATCGTGAGTTCTGGGAAATTATCAATCGTGTGGTGAACAATGGCAATCAACAATTCGCCCAACCACAATGGTGTTGTTTGAACAGCAACTGATAAGACTGAACTACTTGACCAACGTTAAGCCTGAAACTCCACTTTTGACTCCGCAAACAACGCACTCCTTCATGTATCATTGCGGACTGAACCCTCACTGTAGACCTGGCCATCACCCCATCTCATGTGTAAGACATCAAAACAAACGATGACTATTCCAACGTATGTTGGCCCTATTTTATACCTGTAATAGTAATAAATAAATGCTAAACTGTCACCTGTCCTTTTTAACGTATACCACAAATGCCTTGCCAAATATTGCTTCCCTGATAGCTGCGAAATTTTGCCCTGTGATACAAGTCTTCAAGAATTCTGGAAATAGAACTGATCAAGAAAATTATCGCTCCATTAGTCTACTCTCACTCTTGGCTAAAATATTTTAATCCTTAATCAATCTAGCGATAGCCTATTACCTCGTTAATGCTAAACTTCTTTCTGAGCGTTAGCATGGATTTAGGCAACCACGGTCTTCTGCGAATATACTAACGGTCATCACTGAACACATATTCCATACACTGGACAAAGCAGGTGAAGATAGAACGTTATAGCTTGGTGTATCAAAAGCCTTTTAAGACGTCTTGCATAAAGGTTTTCTCATGAAAATAAATTCATATGGTATTACTAGACGAATATTTAATAATATTAGATATTTACTAACTAAAAGAAATATTCATGTTGTCCTGGGTAGCCGTTAATCCAAACAACATAGCATAAATGCAGGTGGAATTTAGGGATCGATCCTTGGATCCTTGATTTTCACAAACAACCTTCCTGGTGACATTGTGTCTACGATGGGTATATTAGCTGACGATATCGCGCTCTACTCTCGTCATGTGCGTAAAACGGACGCGCACATGTCCGAAATAATGGCTGAATCTTTAGAAAGTCACCTCAAGTCCGTAGTAGAATGAGGTTAGAAATATGTTAACACTTAATGCTGCTTAGACAAAGCAATTTTCCCTCAACCGCTAAAAGAACCATCTTCAACCATCGATTGCCATGGCAAATAACCCCCGACCTGAGAGTCCAACGTTCAAACTCCTAAGCCTAACATTCACATGCAATATGAATTTGAACAAATACATAGAAGGCATTTCTAATTCTGCTGCAAAGAAAGTGGGATCCCTCTACCATGCTAGAAAACGTCTCACACCTAACAGTATCTTATATCTCTACAAAGCCATCATTCGCCCATACATGGAAATTGTTGTCACATCTTGGCTGGTGCACCATCCACTGTCTCTCCCTCTTAGACTAGGCCCAAAAAGAGTCTCTAATCGATAAGTCTCTCACTATCCACCAAACTCCATCCCCTTTCTTATTGCCGCAATGATTCATCCCTGTGCTTGTTTTACAAGTACTTCAATGGAATGTGCTCCGATTAACTTGCTGCTTTGGTGTCCCCTCGACATAAATCCACTCGACCAACCCGGCAATTAGCTTAACCCACTCCATTCACTGTAGAGGTTCACAGATGCCTGAGCACCTGCTACTCCAATAGCTTATTTCCATGAGCTGCCGGCTTTTGGAAGTCCTTCCCTGCTATCTGTTTCAACGAATGTATACACATGCAGAAATTTAAAATTAATGTGAACAAGCATCTTACTGCACAGCTCAAAATTAAGAATAATCCCCTTAACTTTTACCCAATTTCTCAGTAGTGCGTTAGTCTACAGTGGACAATATCCTTTTTTGGGGTGAACAAAGTTTTTACAAAAACGTGTTCTTAAAAAAGTACAGAATAGTATTTTACAGAAAGGCTGCGTCTGATACTGTTGCTATGAGTGTAACCAATGGCTGCTACAAATAGGGTTGATCAACGCACACCATAACACATTCTGTTAGTCTTGTTTTGTATAAAGTCAATGTTTTTTACCTCTTCTGGTTTACTTAAAAAAAGTCGGTATTGTTTCTGTTCCTATTAAGATATTTGCTTTTGAGAAACTACTTGCGGGATTGGTAATTCGGAAGTGTCAAAGACGACGCCTATCAATTTACTTTAACTTATTTTGTATAATATCCGTCTTGTGGGTTAAGTAGGGCCCCTTCACCATATGGATGATTTTCCCAATTTTCTTATCAACAATCGCTGTTTCCTGAAGTGATTTCTTAGTCCATCATGAAAAAATAGTTTTCTCTGAGTTTAAAACGTGTTTTTGTGACATGAGAAGTCATGTTTCCGTTTCTTATGCATCGGTAACGGCGAAAATTGGTTTGATCTACCTTCCGAACATATCTTCCGCTGCTGACATGTAATATGGAACGTTGTTATTCGGGGTCATCATATACACTTGTAAACAATCAGGAATGGCTTTCTCTGTAGAAGTAACTCTCGCTTTTTTAATGTCTTTTGTGAAATATCGACAAATTGTTTAGCCTGACCATTGCTTATCGCATATGTCGTGATTGTAATGGGTTTTGCTAAAACGACTGAGAAAACATTTTCAATTCACTGAACGTGAATTGAATACCCTTATTTGATACTACACAATTTACGACTCTAAAATGTGCTAACAATCAATGCAAAACCCCAATTGGTGCTTCTGTGCATGCTTATTTTTACACTAAAGTATATCTTACCATTAAATGAAACTATCCACCACTACCATGATTTTAATTATATTGGAACTTTTCTTTGTTGCTAACGCCCACCCCTGTACATTGTTTAACTGTATTCTCTATATATCGGTCTAGGCTCGTCCAGGCTTCGCATAAGACTCTTCATGTTTAATATACTTGGGTAACCGATATGAAACCCTCTTGGAATACATGTTTGCAATGCTGTTGGAAGGGCCATCCGATCACTCTATATATCTATATCATCGAAGATGGATATATACTTCCGGAATTTGTCGGTTATATTTTATAATATTCTTTGTAAGTGCATTATAAAAAGCATTGTTCATCTCCGAGTGTCACTATAAGTCCTCTTATTATAATACAAAACGTGTATTTTTCCTATACTTCCGTTTGTAAAAAAAAAGTTCATAAAGGGGGTCGCATGATTAAGTTTTGAATATTGAAGGTACTTCGTTGCGTAATTGTAATGTAGAAGGATGGTTCCCCTTAGTCATATCTGTTCGAAAGTTGATAAACCATTCTTCGAATCATAAGATGTTAATTAAGTTCATTGCCGGTTTGTAATAAAAAGTGTCTGTCGCGCACGAAACGATGAAAATTTGCTATAACGAAAATCATACTCAATGTTTCTTCCTCTATTTGTGAGTAGCTCTGTTCTGCTGGCAGAAGTGTACGAGACGCATGCAGTGTTGGCTTCGCGAGTCGTTGTCTGTTCTGTATAAGATACAAGCTATGATGCCGTATAGACTAACAACGATTTATTAGAAATAATTAAGACGTGAGAATGTGTGTGTTTTTTTCTAAAATGCCTCCTTGTATTCTACCGTCCAGATCCAGTCTTTTTCAATGTTCAATAGTTCGTTTAGAGGTAATAGTAGGTTGTGCATACCTGGGATGAATACTTTATAGAAGTTCTCTTGACCAAGAAAACATTGCAATGACGATATATTTTCTGGAAGTGGCATATTTTTTATTGCACCTGATCGCACCGCGTCGTGTCTTCCCCAGTTTTCTTTATTATTTGTATCATAATAAATTTCGTTTTTCTTTTTTTGATTTAAAACAGTAGTTTTAAATTTTGTTTGGAAACTTTATGTTCGTACGCTTTATGTTGCTACATAGCTTTTACTAGTTATTGGAATATCATCCACATAGGCCGCCACAAACTCTAGAGATCTAAGTAATGCGTCAAGTACCTGTTAAATATAGCTAGCTGAACCCTCCTTCTTTCAAAGTTGTATAACAATTGTATATATATTTATACACACTAACGTAGATAATTTTTCGTCCACCGGTATCTGCAAATATGTGCCGCTTAAGACAACGTTTGAAAAAAGAACTTCCTTCTTTTAGCTTAACGAATATTTATTCTTGATTAGGCAGAAGATGATAATACTCTTTCAGTGCATGGTTCAAACTTATGGAGAAATCTGCGCACACACGAATTTCTATACTTTTATTCTTCACATTTAGCGATTCTAATAAAACCTCATTTTATTTTATTTTTTACTCTAACGTGTGTACTTTTGTCTCCAACGCGATCGCACGTAAAGCTCTTTTTATTTTATATGCCAATATTTGTACCAATGCAGCTGTCCGCAAGTGAATAATGGTTGAGAGGGCAGATTACCTATCCTTTGATTATCAAGTTTAGCTGGTAAAATAATTTTCTTCGTATTGCGGATTTTTCTGGTACGTGTTACTCTACTCTGTTCAATATTTTTTTATGTTGACGCACGCTAATTAACAGTGGGCAGACCTCTGTAAAATCAGGCTTATTTTCCAGTTTATTAAGGATCTGTGTTCGATGCTAATACTTGCGCAAATATTAGGTATTTGAAATTGAGTTTTGTGGTAAGAAGTAGTTTATAAATATTATGTATGTTGTATTATAGGCAATTTTCTTTTACAGCAAATTGGCAATTATAAAATCGGCCAAATTCGCGCATTTATTATTAAAAATGTATTCTATCATCAGTAATACATATATATCCTTAGGTCAAATAATCAAGGGTGCTCCAAATAAGCTGATGTTGCTGATTCTTGAAAATTTCTAAACTTGCATTTTTTAATTCTTCCATTTTTCCCGTCATTTAAACTAAACTGACTTTTCTGTATATATATATATATATATATATATATATATATATATATATATATATATATATATATATATATATATATATATATATATACTGTGTTTTGGATCAGTCAGATGTCTCAGTGTAAAACAGAGCAAGAATATAAGTTATCTTACGTGGAATGATGGCTGTTAGTTAGAAACTAATGGCCATTATACCACGTCTGATGATTCTAGTCTTGGCGAGATGTAATAAAATAATAACGTGAAATTAATAGAATGTATGTCTTAATAATTTCTTTTTAATTTCTATAGAAATATATATATATATATATATATATATATATATATATATATATATATATATATATTTATAGTCGAGCACTCTCAAAGATGTTAAATATAGACTGTCAATTGGCTTTAAAGAAAAGTTCCGTATACGTTTGTTGACCCCTCTCGATGTGTCTTCTGTCTGCTACCCGTTTCTAAGCACATATAGATCTTTATTTCCCTTAATTACGTGATAGTTCCAAGTGGCCGCGAAGATAGGGCGACTGGTAACATGATGTATTTTTTACACATTATGAACCCAATAAGCTTGCAAATCTAGCGTCTGTATGTAATCAATACTTTAATACTTATTCATAAATATAGTCGTAAAAGCCCGTTTAAGAAATTAAAGTCGAGCACTCTCAAGGATGTTAAAATATACTGTCAATTAGCTTTAAAGCTTGAAACGCTATCGTATGTAGATTGTTATATATATATATATAAATATATATATATATATAATTATTATTTCATGTATCCACATAAAATGTAAAAAGAGATATAATATTTTATGTATCAATTTTCAGTATTTACTTCAACAGTGCCGAAGACGCGAGTAGATCTAGGTAGTCGGATGTGTAATATAGTTATGGCAAGTAAGCTACACAGAGGATTCCGCGTTTCATCACCGTAGGAAATTGTCAGGCTACTATATATATATATATATATATATATATATATATATATATATATATATATATATATATATATATATATATATGGTAGTTGTTTTTATTATTAGCACAAAAGTTCGTAACCTCTCAATGAAAAGTAATAAAAATAAGCTCGTACAAATCTTAGTTACGTGTTTCTAATTAACGAAAATAAAATCGACAAACATTTCATGTTGTTTTTAGCCTTTTCCCTCGTGGTTGAACGACTTGAATTTTCAAACATTGGTTTAAAAACTATTTCGTCCTGCTTAGAAAACTACAATTTTTATTTAATCCTTTTTGTGACATAGAAGTTACACGCTTCCCTTGGTAAACATTCAGTTGTATTTCAACATTTTGCCCTATTGCTAACAAATATCCAGATCATACTACCAAAGTCTTTTTTTCTTTAATTCAACATTAAAATTGTAGACATAAATCCTAGTTTTCGTTGCCAGTGTTGTTAACAACATACCTCCGGGTTACTTTTCTGTATGAGAAAATTCGAATTCATTGTCGCCAGATTTGTGCAACATACGTTCAGAAAAAAATGTTGGCCTGAAATATCCGAGTATTTTGTCTTCAGTGTTGTTGGGTGTAGGTTTCAAACTTTCGTCACCAGTTAACGTTGAAAGATCGATAATAATTAAATCATCAAAGTATTATATTTAGAGTGTGTTGACAGATGTACAAAACAATGTATTACAGAAAGTGAGCGCATTATAATGTGGCTATGGCAGTCAGCAATGACTACTACGACCTTTAGTCGTATCTCTGTTCATTGTGTGTGGAAAAGTCATTCTATTCCCGAAATAGGGTAGATCAACTCACTTCATAACACAATGAAAACAGAGCGAGAACTGCAATTTTTTACAGTGAAAGGTCAGTAGGTTGATACTGTTTTATTGCCTTATTCGCTCAGATCATTTAAGTGAGATTGTAAAAAAAAATGTTTGCTACTGATTTTAAATTGCTATGCGGTAGTTATTAATGAGCGATTGTGTAAACGACGAAAGATTCTGCATTGTCTTCGGAAAATGCTGATTGTTCAATTTAGGCGATTTCTTAATCTGATATGCTTAAAATGTAAAGTTGCATTGTTGTATGTCATAAACCCACGGAAGAGGATATACAGAAAGTTCAATAAGTCAAATTATCTAACCAGCGTGATCCGGGAATACTTTCTTTTACATAAAACATATAATTTGAAAAATTTAATGAAAAATAAAAGCAGAATAAAAAGTATTACTAATGTACGTAACCTTTTTAATAAAGATGGTGGTATTGAACCCGAAAACTCCCCTGTGTTCTTTGAATGCAATCTGCTATTCATTAATTCCATAAATCTAGAATGCGGAAGAAACTATTTGGAATAGTCAATAAAACGCTTTTCCTAGAACTAAACTGTGTTTGGCTGAAGGGGGCGTTCTCTATTATTGCAGATAATCTTGAGTAGCTAACTAACAACATCAAGCGCGAAGAAAATCAAATATCAACGTTGTGAAGAAGAAATAGTGTTGCATAGCCCCTTAAATAATTCATACCTTCGTATCTTCTCGGTTTGCTCTGTCGTCTAGTGGTTGAGTACTTTCTTCGCCTCTGCACTGTAGTGGACATTTCCGTGAGCTGTCTGTAACAAAAGACCTTTTTCGCTTCATAAGACAACAATCTTTTCATTTTAATTCCTTTTTTATTCGGCGGCAGTTTCTATTGCCAGTGGAGGTGTTTTGATATCGTTGAGTGAGAGAGAGAGAGAGAGAGAGAGATTTACGAATATCTTAGTTAGATTATTAATGTTTTTTTAAACTATTCCTAGAGAGAGGGGGGAAAGATTCTTGCGCTTGACTTCCCATTAGGGAAATTTTCCGTATTCCTACATTGGAATCACACGTATGTAATCAGACTGAATAAAATTCGCTTCTCGCGAGAGCGAATGACGTCACAGGTCCGTTCGTTTCTCACGCAGGGTCAGCCCTTCACAGCTGCAGACTGACCCCTCTGAACTCAGGTCTCCTCACTCGGTAACCTTGTCATGTCTGCCAGCTCCGACGGTGAGAACCAGCCTTGTTCTGCACTCGACTGCCCCGCGTTAATTCGCGCAAGTCAAACTCGACTTCCACAGATGCGTCCATCTCTCCAGAGTCATTATCAAACACACTCATAATGGTTTTTATAATCCCACAAGTTACGTCCATCATTATATTACAATAGTTCCTCTAAGAAGATGTCTTCACAGTGTAAGGTGTGGCATGGAGCATTTGATCGGAGCGTGAGAGCGAACATTCCTCCGACTTAGTGTACAGAGGATTATGTTAGTATAATTTATAGAACTGAAAATAATTTTTTAAATATTGAAAGTGAAAGAAACGACACGCATATGTATCGAAAACAGGCATCAAGTATTGGCCTTAGTGGCTGACGATTTCTTTTATTGTTTTATTAGCGATAGAACAGCGGTGTGTAATAACTTATGTTTTATCTCTATTTATATAAAGTTAAGTGTGTGTTCATGATCATATAATTCCACACCCATCATTTACTTCTAACTTAATAAACCACTGCTAGAATATAAAATAAATAAATAAATAGGCAAGGAGAAAACACACAGAATGGTGAATAGAAGGAGAATGTGTGTTAGACGGTTTGATCATGAGAAAGAGATATATGAAAATGAAAGAGAGACACAAAGAGAGATGGAACAGGTAAGTAGAAAAGTAAGAAAAACCATAGGTGAACGTAAATAATGAGGAAGAGTGAGTCAAATAAAGAGCAAGAGGGTCAGAGAGGATTGATCGATAATGGATGATTAATAAGAAGGTGAAATAACGAAGATAAACAGAGAGACAGGAGTAGAAGCAGGGTTAACAAAAGCGATAAAGAAAAAAAGGCGAGAGATAGAAATACAGGAATACGAAGAAAGGGAAAGGGGGAGAAAGTAAGACAGAGTGAGGTAAAAAGAAGGGGCAAGATATATGGATTGAAAAGGAAATCGGGCACAAGGGAGGAGACATAGAGAAAGACAGATAGAGAAGCGGAGATAAAGAGAACGTTATAGAGAGATAACGTAAATAAGCAAAAAGAAAGGGAGGATAAGAGTGGGAGAGATATAAGGCAGTATAAAGAGATAAAATGAAAACCAGTGTGTGCTATATAAAAAAAATGAAGACAAAGAAATAGATCATTAGATAAATAGAAAAGTAAGTTACAAGGAAAATATCAAATAAACTCAGTGAGAGAGGAGGTATAATTTGGATGTATAGAGACTTTAAATGTAATAAACGTTGACAATGTTCTCAGTTTCATCCCCTATTCGCGATTCTTCTTTCTTTTTATTTGTTACGCCCGCGTAATGCGAGCAAGGGTAAGTTTTCATTCGTGTCTCCTAGAAACAGATGTGCGTTATAAATGTAGACTGATTGACCCACAGGAAAATGTGTCTGTTTTGCTCATTCACAATATATGCCCAGATTAGGAACAACAATAAAACGAAGCAGAAGTATAAGAACCAGAAGAAGAAGGAGTATAGGAATAAAAAGAAATAGAAGAAGAAGAAAATAAGGAGGAGAAGAAAACAAAACAGCTACGAAGAAAGAGAAAAAAGAATAAATAGACGAAAAAGTCGAAGCAGAAAAAGAAACGGACAAAGCAAAAGACGGAAAAGACAATGAACAAAAAGCAGAACTGGCAGAAACAGTAGAACAATATAAGCGGATGGAAAAGAAGACGAAAAAGAAAAATGGAAAATGAAGAGTAAGAATAATATAATAACTAAAGAAAGAAAACAGCAGAAGACGAATAAGAAGAATAAGAAATCAGAAGCATACAAATAAGAAGCGGAAGTAGAAGAAAAAGAAAAAAGAAGAAGAATACGACGAAGATGAAGTGGAACACGTGGAAAAAAAAGGAGGTCGACGCAGGAGAACAAAAAAAAACGACCAAGTAGAAGCAGAAGACAAAGTAGACCAAAGAAGGAAAAGAAGAAAAAGAAGAACAAAGAGAAGAAGAAGAAGAAGAAGAAGAAGAAGAAGAAGAAGAAGTAGAGGAAGAAATAAACGAAGAATAAATCGAAAAAGGAGCAGAATAAAAGAAGATGAAGTATGAAAAAGAAGATACAGTAGAAAAAAAAGAAAAGGCGAATAAGACGACGAAAATGAATGAGAAAAATTACAAGAATAAAGAGAAGAAAAATACGAAGATAAAGAATCAGTCAGAAGAAGAACCTAAACAAAGGCGACGAAGAAAGAGGAGAAAAAGAAGAATGGGAATAAATCAACGGAGAATAAATCGAAAAAGCGGCCGCATTAAAAAGAGGATGGAGGAAGAAGAAGAAAGATAAGAAGAAAAAGAAGAAGTAGAACAACAAGAACAAGAACAAGAACAAGAGAAAGAATAGAAAAAGGAAAAAGAAAAGAATGGAAATACGAGGCAGAAGCGGAACAATAAGAAGAATAAAAGAAGAACATATGATAGAAAAGAGGAAGAAAAATCATGAGAAAAATTTCAAAGAAAGGCAAAGAAAGAAGATAAAGACAGAAGAAAACAAAAGAAAAAAGAGGCAAAAAAGCAAAGGAAAGACGAAAGGAATAAGTCGGAAAAGTAGCAGAGGAAGAAGAAACGTCAGAAATAAAAGGAGAAGGAATATACAGACGAAATAAGAAGTGATAAAGAAGAAGAAGCAGAACAAGAAGTAGAAGAAGAAGAAGAAGAAGAAGAAGAAGAAGAAGAAGAAGAAGATAAAAGACGGATGATTAAACAAAGAAGCGGAAAAAGAAGAATTAGACGATGAGGAAAAAGCAGAAAAAATGAGGAAGAAAAAGAAACGTAATTAGAAAACGAAGAAGCAAACGAAGAAGTTGAAAAAGAAGAAGAAAAAAGGAACATACGAAGAAAAAGAAGAAAATTCGATCAAGAAGAAGACGAAGAAGACACAGAAGAAGAATACAAAGAGAAAAAGATGAAGAAGAAGCAGAAGCAGAAGACGCAGAATAAAAAGAAAAAGGAGATGAAGTAGAAAGTTAAGAAGACGCAGACGAAATTAGAAGACACAGGAAAAAAAGAATAGGGGATAAGAGAAAAAGACAATAAAAGAAGAAGCAATGGAAAAAAGACCAAGTAGCAGAGCAACAAGCAGGAGAAGAAAAAGAGGAAGGAAAAGACGACGAAAATAAGAAATCGGAAAAAGCATAAACGAAAAGGATACAGAAATAGCAGAAAAAAGATAAAGTAAAGGAAGAAGAATACGAAGTAGCAGAAGAAGCAGAAGAAAGTAGAAGAGGAAAGAAGAGAAGCAGAAGAAATAATAATAAGAAGAAGAAGCAGAAAAAGAAGAAATAACGACAAATGAGAAGATGAAGAAGATGAAGAAGAGCAATAGAAAATATCAGAATAGAAAGAAAGATCAGAAGGAAAAAAAGATGACGCAGACAGAAAAACAGACGCAGAAGCAGACGAAGAACAAGAAAGAAAAAGAAGAAGTAAAAAAGGAGAAGAAGAAGAAGAAAGTGATCTTGAAGAGAAAATAAGCGTTTTACAAAATGGAGTTGAGATCCGTTAGTCGGTAGATGGGCAAAATACCATGAAAGCCATTAAGTACATTTGCAGAAATAATCTAAGAGTAGAGAAGGAAGGTTTTAGAAGTCAACTACACAGATAATTGTTAATAAGGCAATTACT
The DNA here is from genome assembly GCA_963556195.1 of Sepiola atlantica. Lineage (NCBI taxonomy): Eukaryota > Metazoa > Mollusca > Cephalopoda > Sepiida > Sepiolidae > Sepiola > Sepiola atlantica. The sequence continues at coordinate 126,107,262 of OY744523.1, forward strand.
GAATTATGTGGTGATTAAATACATAGACAAACATGAACGATTATTGTTAAATGATTAAGACAGGTGTATTAGGAACAAGTTAAGATATTGCGATTTGCTTGAATCGTTTATGCTGGCAGTCGTTGCACCGAGAGGATCAGATACTTATAGGAGGGGTCACGTGAAAATTGTTAATATGCCAATATAGATAATGTATCAGATTAATTGAGGGGTGGGCTATATATATATATCTATATATATATATATATATATATATATATATATATATATATATATATATATATATATATATATATATATATATATTAAATGAAGAAATGACATTTAATACTATTACCATGGTTTAACGAACACGTGCGCAATATTCATGATTTCTACCTCCACTGTTGGGGTCGAATACAGTATTTTTTAATCATTCCTTATTTTATTTTCTCGTTATTAATAAAGCATCACAACTTTTTTCTATTCCCTTATTATCTTCATCTCTCTAAGAGCAACATAGACGGAAGACTAAATTTATTTGTTTGATTTGCTAATACACACACACACACACACACACACACACACATATATATATATATATATATATATATATATATATATATATATATATATCAGAACACCATATAATGCCTTTCAGTTTTATTAACTTTCATGTTTTTCTAATTTAATTTTCAAAGATATACTTCCTCGTCAGAATTTCAAATAAAAACATATTTAAATACCCTTTTTATTTTCTTTATCTCGTTTTTTGGTTTTATTAATCCGATGTTGTTTAAACGCATTTGGGATGAGCGTCTCTTTAGTCAAGAACGGCACGTGGAAGTGCACACTGTAATAAGAAATGTTGTTCTTTTTTTAGATGTCATTGTTTATATTGTAATATGAATTATCAAAAATAATAATAAGCAATTTTAACGCAATATAATTCATTTTAGTTTTATTACCTTTCTTTTACCATTTAATTTTCGGAGATATACTTCCTGATCAGAATTTCAAATAAAGATATACTAAAATACCTTATTTTTTTTCTTTTCGTCATCTCGTTTTCTGGTGTTATCAAACGGCATTATAATTGCTCCTTATTATTTTTAATTATTCATATTATCATATACGCAATGCTAACTATGAGAAATAACAAAATGTATTATTAAAATTTGCACTTCCACGTGCCGTTTTTAACAACACTGAATTGATAACACAAACGAGATGAAGAAAATAAAAAAAGGTATTTTTATATATAGTCATTTTAAATTCTGATGCTGAAGTATATCTTCGAAAACTAAATTAAACATTAAATAAAATAAAAGTTAATTAAACTGAAATGTATTGTATGGCGTTATAGTTGCTCATAATTATTTGTAATAATTAACACACACATACACGCACACACAAACACACACACACATATATATATATATATATATATATATATATATATATATATATATATATATGGGGTAAGGTACACAGTAAGTCATGAAAATAAAATGCAGTGGTAGACAAAATGTGTGAAAAATAACAAACGGAAAACAGGTTAAAATGCAGGAGAAAAACAAAAACACGAGATTTGACCGGATTCGGTCGTGTTAGCGTACGTCGAACGTCTTCAGAAACACTTTTTCTGAAGACGTTCGCTGACACGAACGAAACCGGTACAATCTTTAACCTGTTTTCCGTTTGTCATTTTTCACACACACACACAGACATATATATATATATATATATATATATATATATATATATATATATATATATATATATATTAGGGCAATTACAAAAAGAAAGGCATGGGTTATCTGTCATGATAAAAATATATTAGAAAAAGTACGCCAGCCGACCGGTTTCACCAACAATTATCGAGAAATATATCGTGTCATTTTAAAAGGGAAGAATATAGAAAAAAGAGAGAAAGTATATATTTAAAACAGGGGTCGTCAAGATGGTTCGAGGGACTCCTTGGGGGTCAGCGAGGAACTCTAGGGTATATGTGATAGTCTAGGGTTAGATGGAGATCCGTGAGCTAATGATGTACACAACTTTTTGTTGTCAGTTACACTACGATACACAAAGAAAGAGTGTGTGAGCTATCTCCGCATATAATCAACGCCATTTCCAGCCTGACTCTTCTTTTCCCTGAACTTGCGTCGACCCAGCCTCCCTTTAAGGGGGCGTCACACTAATTCTTAAAATAACACCTCTGAAAAGTATGCTATTCACATTCTCTCCACACTCGTTTCTCTATATCTTTTGACCACTGAAGCCGTCATCAAAAGCTTTACTACCCGTCACATTAAGTTGACTCCAATACTCGCGTAAGTATTACATTTTTGTGAAATTTACAGCTAAAGATTTTCAGTATTAATAATAAGTAATTTCAAGTTTTCACTATTTTTTATTCAAACATATTTTATTGTTTCATGTCAGATACTTTAAAAGTACACGCAGTATAATGAAGATTATTGTAAATTGGGTTTCATTACTTAATCGGAAAATAGATCGATTGTGCTTACTTTGCGAAAATACACTAAGCAATGATAACATGAAGCCATCTCAGATAAAAGAACACTTGGAAACAATTCATAGTGATAAGACAAAGATCTTGAATTTTTCAAAGCTCTGACGGTAAAATTTAATAATAGACCAAGCTGGAAACGTTTTTTAAACTGCATATAAAAACTTATCTTGAGACAGGACAGAGAGCTATTTAAAATATAGCTTTTAATATTGCAAAGAAAGAAAAACCTCTCATCATTGATGAGAAAGTGATTATTCCTGTTCTTCGTGGGATTATTGGTAATGTAATGAAGGTCATCGCAGATACTGTTTTGAAATCTGTTCTCGTTGAGTGCAAGTACAGTGAAGCGCCGAATTAATCAGATGGCTATCCATGTTGAAGAAATATTTGTTTCAGAGCTTCAGTCTTCGAAGTTTTCAATTCAGCTGGATGAGTCGACATTTTGCAGTGGCAGTATATTGATTGCATATGTAAGATATTTAAGTCAGAGTCTTAATCGTGTTACTGACGAGTTCTTTTGTTCGCTAAATATCTGGAAGGCGATACGAAAGATAAGACTTTTTTCATATGCCTAAAAGAGTATATGGAGGAACATAACATCAATCACAAACATATTTATGTCGCTGCAACCGATGGTGCCCCGCCATAGTTGGTAGATACAGAGGTTTCTCTACCTTGCTCAAGATAAATGTTCTAAATGTACTCACCATTCAGTGCATTTTGCATCGAAGTCACCTTTTGACAAAAAAAGCTTAGTGGCGAGCTCCATGATGCATTGACGGTTTGTGTCGAAGCAATAAATAAGATAAAAGCACATCCCTTCAGTTCAAAAGTATTTGCAAACTTGTGTGAAAAAATGATGAAATTGTAAATCAGTTACTCCTTCACACAGAGGTGAGAAAGTAGTCGAGAGGTGAAAGTTTACAAATACTTGTTAAAATATTACATTTCTGCGGTAGAATATCTAAGCGAAGTTGCTCTTACACTGTGTGACGAATTGAAAAGATGTGAAAAGTGTTTGCTTTATTTGGCGGATATTTCCTCTAAAATGTAATGAGATTGCGAAATGTTTGCAGGGCTATGGGGTGACACTGATTCAGGCACAGGCAGTTCTCATGGGTTTCCAAATAAAGCGTGAATTTTTCAGAAATTATTTGCAAAGAAGAGATTTTATGTATTTTCCATATGTATTGCGCTCAAGTAAAAATATTTCAGACGATGATTTAAAAATATTAACTAATCATCTGCAAAACCTTCAGTGTTCGGTTTAAAGGCATAACGAACATGAAGATTCCTGCATGGATAGTGACACTGTTTGACGTAAATTTTTGAAATTTGGTTTTGGAACCAGATGTTGAGTGCGAACTGGCCAAATTGAGCGTCAATATTGCGGCGAAAATTAGTTTTGAAAGCAGAAGTCTGGGCGAGTTCTTGTACAAGATCTGCACTAAATATCTAAAACTTGCAGTGGAAACTGAGCTGTTCCGTCTGGCTTTTCCAAGCTCGTACATGGTAGAAGCTATTAAGCCATGCAAAAGCTATCCTCAGCAAGCAGAGGAATCGACTCGACCTGGAGGAGCACGGTGACCTGACCAACATTCAGCCTGACATCAATGCTCTTATCATTCGTCACATTAATGTCATCAATATAGAAATAAACAACACTTCAGCTATTTTTAAAGTGTTTCATGGCGTTGTTCATGATTTTTTCTATGAAATTGAAATGTACTTATAGTTTAAATGTAGGAGTGCGTTATCATCATACTATTATTCCATTTTTCATACACAACGATTTTAGATGAATACTTAATTTTATCAATTTTAGCTCGAGTTTTTATATCATTTTACATGGATGTTGGGCAATATCTGAAGAGAGTCGCTAAGGAAGGACACAAAAGTGTCGGAGGTCGAAAAAGTGTGACGGCCCCTTATTTAAAACAAGGAGAGTGTTCTGTTATTTACAATCGGGGATGTATCTTACATACTAATCATACTCAACTCTAACATACACTCATTCTGTTTAAAGAAGGAGGGCCGTTTGAGACGTACGTGATTAGTCTCCAAGATGTTAAGGTGAAAATAGAATGAATATGACTACAGATGGTAAATGAGTCAAAGCCGAAGTTTGTTGCACGCGACTGGTTTCTGATAAAATCGGTTATAGAAGACCCGTATGTATTTTTCAAACGCCCGTTGTCTTGCCTTCGTAATTATCCTGATGAATATGATATATATATATATATATATATATATATATATATAGTTGTAATGTGCAGCAAGCTTAATAACATGACCAGTTGAGAATTAAGGGGTGCTTTATCACTGGAGAATAAACGTTATTGTCAGGGTGTCTATCATCTGGATCGGAAATTTATTCTGTAGGATCTCAAATGTTCTGATTCTTCAGCATGAATCCTCGTAACCAAGACACATTATTATTTCAAAGATCTCAGCCAATATCTTAAGTTATTTGTTCTGCTATCTAAATGTTATCCCATTGCTGTATTCAGAATGTATCTATGCACCGACTGAACTTGAAGAATTATGCATTCTCAGAGTACTTACATGAGTATACTTTATTTTGATAAGTGGTTCGAACATCACAATTTGACATGTCGATAAAATCGAAATACAACGATTTTAATTTTTATACCTATGAAATAATACGAATTAAAATATAAAAATGGATAACTCAATAACGGGTGACAGTGTTGGAGTGCATTGGTATCCTCAATGATTACCGGTGGTTAAACATGATGAATCTAATGAAATATATTGTAATGAATGCAACTTTATTTTCACATCGTCCAACAAAGTAAATGCCGAGTACTTCCTCGAACCCCACGCATAAAATGCAAAATATAACGCAAAACGGAAAAGTTTTGTTCATTCAATCACCGGCAACTATTGTTATACCTGCGCCTTCTTTTCGGCTGGACGCTTTAATGAGAACTAATACAGGCCGTATAATCTGAGGTATAAATGCAAACTTCTTTATACTGAACACTGTTATGATAGTTGACTATGCTTGCCTATCTCGGGATGAATGGGATTTGTTTTTCATCAGTTCACGTAGCGGTTGAAAAGAGCCTCATTGGTTATATCGTTCGTTAAAGGAGACCTTTGTTCCAGGTGTCGAATCCTGCGACCGGTTTGAATAGTAATCTCTACACTGATTATTCCGCAAGGATGAAACGTATAAGTATGTAGATAATAATCAAATATTTAGTATTCAATAAGTATATATATACATATATATGTATATATATATATATATATACATATATATATATATATTTATATATTTATTATTAAAAAATAATATATATATGTGTATATATATATATATATTTATATATACGCAAATATTGTTAAACATAACATAATTATTCTGGTAACTTTTCTTTTAGTATTTGTTTCATTTTTCTACTAACCCTTAGTGTTTCAAAATTTAAAAAAATGATTAATGAATGTCCTATATGCATTACGAGTACTTCCGATCCTTCGTCGAATCATCTTCAGGCGACAATAGCAAAAATTCTGAAGAAATAACATTCCAGAACTAAAAAACGAAGAACACTGTAGATAGTTAAAATTATCAACAAACCCGTGTCTATTTAGATAGAAGCTTTACAATTTACAATTCACGTTTCCAGAGAATCGCAGAATTAGCATCTCAGAATAGATGTTATCTTAGTTAAACAATTAAAAATATGTTTACTAGTTTCATATGTAATGTTATTTATGATTGATTGCTGAGTTTTAAAATAGATAGTTTCAGGTATTTTTAATTAGTTTTGCAATGTGATGTGTTTGTGTTGTTAACTAAAAATTTGTCTAAATTGAGATGGGCAGTTGTTATATATATATATATATATATATATATATATATATACGCCCGCATGTATAATATCTCATTACGTCCCGGCCTACTTAATAAAACAACAACTTATCTGGCGCAATTCATCCATAGTGTATAGTCTCATCATAGGTTTACACACTAGTTCCAAAGCTATTTTATTGAACGAGTTATCTTTGTATTTACCGATGTTACTTTTTCATTGAAAACCAATCACCTTCCCCAGAGTGTTGTTTCAGGTCTATAAATAAGCTGTAGTCGCTGGATGGATCGAGAGTATAGAGTGATTCCGGAAGTAATTAAAAGTGCAATTCGTGTAGTTTTTTTCAATTGTGAGGCAATGCATTGTCTTGTTCAACAAACACTATCATAGTCTTCATACGTGGCCGTTTTTCGGCGATGTTTTCCTTCAAACGCACCACTAATGCAATTTATTTTCCCCCTTTTTTCTCCAAAAAAACAGAACAGCCTGGATAAGAATTTGTGATGATGTGATGACATGACAAAATGAGTAAACATATAAATCGAATTGGAATGTATAAGACAAAAATGAAATCAATTCCTGGGTTAAAAACTATTTTCTTCATGTGTATACTTTTGGTGTGTATTCTATTACACGAAATAACAATGTGAGACGTTATTATTTCGAGTGTTCCTTTCATATAAGTTTTCATTACTTACTTGCATAATGTTGCAATTGTGACTTTTTTCATATTTGAGAAAGAGTATAAATCAGTAAAATGAATACAACAATTTTTATGTTAACGATTCTATTTAAGGGGGAATACTAGACAGCGGATAGAAATTTCACTGAAGAAGCATTTTGAAAACAACTTCGATTTATTATATACAGAACATATGTATTTTGAAAATTGGCAGAAACAATTGTATGAATAAATATGTTTTTAAGGAAATTCTGAACATTTATTAATTTATATATAGGGAGGGAAATAGAGAGTGAAAATATATAGATATATAAACTTGTATAGGTACATACATATATAGATAAATCGATAAATACATAGATAAAGATATATAGATATATAGATCCATCGATAAATACATAAATAAACAGATATTGATAGTTAGATTTGTATATATATATATATATATATATATATATATATATATATATAGAGAGAGAGAGAGAGAGAGAGATAGATAGATAGATAGATAGATAGATAGATAGATAGATAGATAGATAAACACACATACATACGGATATATATATATATACATATAAGCGTTCATGTATAGATAGATAGATAGTTAGATAGATAGATAGATAGATAGATAGATAGATAGATAGATAGATAGATAGATAGACATTACGATATATATGAAGTATCTCAGTTGCAGTGATGATTCAAAGAGCCCGTTCAAGATTTTCCATGTCACTTACGTACATTGTCCAACCTCCATGTGTACTTGTTGATGTAGGAACCGTTTTGGCATTCTTAGATGCTTTTAGTAAGTTATATAATCGCGCGCCAGGTAGTTAGACACAAGGTCCAGTGTGGAAACCCACCGAAAAGCCAACGCACTAGGAAAAGTGCACTCTCGACTATAAAACTTGTGGGCAGCCCCTCCGCTAGGGTCTCCCTAGGGGATTAGCAATATACTAACCACCTCTCAAAGAGAGAAAATTAAACCGGGAACGTGGATCTTTTGGAAATTAACAGAACTATACCGTAGCCCGATCACATTGATTGTCGAGGACGAATCCTCGACGGGTTTAACCAGACCTACTCAAGCTACGTATCATTCCTTTAGTAAGTCTCGAATGTATGAAGCAAAGATTTCAACACAAATATGCTGTATACTTCATTGGTCTTTAGCAAAATAGCAAGTCTATTCCAAAGACGCCGGTCAAGATCTCTGCATTCGCGCCGTGCGTTTGTAATTAGAACATAGGTTTAATCGTCTAGACTGCGGAATATGGTTAGATTAGTCCAGATACACAATCTTATTCACAACCTGTAATTCCTTATAATTCACGTGTTCGCTGCGATCAGAGTAAGCATGCGAGTATATATATATATATATATATATATATATATATATATATATATATACATAAATATATATACATAAATATATATATATATATATACATATATATACATATATATATATATATATATATATATACATATACACATATATATATATATATATATATATATATATATATATATATATATATATATATATATATATATATATATAAGTATTTGCAATAAGAAAAAAAATGCTAAGGTAAAGCCACAGAAAAAAATGCTAAAGTAAAGCCACAGAAATTCTCAGGAAAACGTTCCCAAATCGGAAGTTTCATTGGAAAAGAAATTATCGTCGAGGAACGATACAGGAAAGTTAAACAACCTCGCAGTAAATAAGGAAAACCAAAATTCGCACAGAAGAGAAATAAAATAATAACATGAGTTCAGCTACTTGGAAAGTGAGTGAGAGAAAAATGCAAAACCGACAGAAAAAAGTCTAAAAAATTAGAAGAATTACACGAATGCAACAAAACAAGAATAGCAACAACAACAACAATAATAACAATAATAATGATAATAATGATAATAATTATCATTGTTGTTGTTATTATTATTATTATTATTATTATTATTATTATTATTATTATTATTATTATTATTATTATTATTATTATTGCTGTTGTGGTTGTTTTTAAATCCGGCCGGATAATCCTTTTAGACTCAAAGAATAATACAGTGAAAAACACTACAGTGCCTATCAAAGAGAGAATAATGCCTGGGAGAATGGTATCATGGCGCATGAACATATGTTACAATATCTCCTGAAAAAAAGGAGCTAATGATTAGGAGGATTGTCTGAGTAGAACGAACAAATACTACCCTACACACAAAGGATGAGGTAATGCCTGGGAAGATTGTCAAATAACAAAGAAAATACCCCTATAAAGGAGGAGGCAATGCCCGAGAGGATGGATAGAAGAATAGTGTCATGACAACAGAACAGATACTACACTATCCTTTAATTGAGCATTAAAAGATAGTATATGAGTGTCCCATATTATAGTACACTAAATTTAACATTAAACAAAGTACAATATTAAAAGAAAGTACAATAGTTCAATTTATTAAAAAATAATAGAAAGGTTCCGGCTTCAGACAGACGGATGCTAAATTTCTATTACTAATAGATTAGTATTATGTACTCATTGGTAGTGTTTGCACAAGAGTTTATCATTAACTGTTTGCTCACAATAACCAGTTTTTTTCCTTGAGGTTTAGTTACATACAGTCTTTATGTCAGTTTCAGTTCCCTTGGGACTATGTGACGTACTTTCTATATTTTTGTTCTATATCTATTTCAACTTATCTGTGGCTTGTTAGCATTTGTTGGTTATGGGGGTTGGTTTCCGGATTCAAGGATTTTCCTTAAGATGTCAGCTTTGTTAATCATTGGCGTGCGTTGTATAGTCTCATGCTATCATTCGACTCCAATTGTTCCGTGCCTAGTTGTCAAACAATTATTGTTATTTCACTTTCTATATTTCGTTTGAGTTGGGACAGTTCCATGTATTTGTTACGCTTTCTGTTAAAATGATCTTCTGTTTGTGATATTCTGGTATTGCGAAATCTATGATTTACTAGTTTTCTTACCTTCCACTTGTCTATTATAACGCGCGGTCTCCTCGTTCGGATGAGATTGTATTTCTCTGCCTGTTCATTATTATTATTATCATTATTATTATTATTATTATTATTATTATTATTATTATTATTATTATTATTATTATTATTATTATTATTATTATTATGATTTGTACTCACTAAGTGTTCTCACACAGGTCATCGGCGATTCCTCACCGACACCCGGTGGTATTCCCTGGAGTATAAGTGACAACAAGTCTCCCTAGATTTCCAGTATTATCAACCTCTTTTCGATAGCCACCGCAAATAACCCGGCAGTATAGCACCAGCCGTTTACCATTGATTTCTCGCTGGTAAGGACCATTGGTCTTCTCTGGGATTTGGGTCGCAATAAGCGTCCCTAAGGTCCCAGCACTGTGTGCACTTCCAGTGGAGGTTTGCTATGTGATGTTCCTTCCTCGGTCTTCTCATCCTCTTTGACGATATGAAAATATTCTGTGTCGTGTCAGCCTCGGCTGGTACCATTTTTTTAAAAAATATTTATTTATTTTATTTTGTTTTTGTTTAATTTTATTTTTTTATTTGCTGGTCGGTGGAAAAGATGGGGAGAGCGAGGGAGAGCGAGCGAAGAGAGCGGGGAGCTTATGGTGTTTCTCCTATTTCTGTTCATTAGTTCGTTTTTGTGTAGTGTCAGCTGAGGTCGGTGAAATGTATTGGAAACGGGAGCTCATGATGTGATATTATTTTTATTATTATTATTATTATTATTATTATTATTATTATTATTATTATTATTATAAGTAGTATTACTAGTAGTAGTAGTCGTAGTCGTAGAACTAGAAATATATAAAGAACATACTATGCCGAGTCAAATGTAGCTCAAACTGCCAGGAAATGTATGAAAGACAACTTTACTACCAACATCGGTTAGTACAACAGATCATGGTAATGAAGAGTTTGAGAGAATAGAAAGATTGAGGAGAGTTGACACCGTCCACTCCTCAACAAAGAGGTTACAAGTATATTGACTGAGTTTATAGTCAGTCTTATTTAAAAGAAATTCACCAGTCGTTACTAGCGAGAGGTCACTGGGACAGCGCTAATGCAGGAACATTAACAGACTCGCAAGGGTGATAAAAAGGGGAATACTGAAAATCTGGGGAGAATTGCGCATCAGCCCCCAAAGTATACTACCTATTTTAACCAGTAACAGATAATTGAGAATGACTCATGTGAGTATTATTAGTAAACAAAATGATAATAATGGTGGTTTGCGCACAATAATAATGGAATTGAACGAAGGGAACTAGTTATCTATGAATACATTTAAACTAATGTGGCGTCGCTTATGAAGGCCCAATGCAACTCAAGGAATGATGTAATTTTTATTTGAACGATGAACAATACTTTAAGAGGATTGGAAGCGGTAAGTGAAATGGGATGCATTAGCCCAAAAAGAAACCAAAAAGTACACGACGCCCTGGAAAAAGCGGCCAACTAGAAACCATGCAAACGGCTGCACTTGAACACTCAGACCAATTGCTACAGGCACGAACCGAAGATAGTATTGAAAAAACGAAAATTACAAAATCTTTTTGTATTATGAGATACAAATAAAGAAATGCATCCGATTAAGTAGACCCGACGTAATCATAGTCAATAATTAAGTATAAAAACCTGCTAAATTGTAGATTTCGTCGTCCAAGCAATCACAGGGTGAAATTCGTAGGGGCAAAAAATGAAGCAAATAAACAATGCAAATAAATTTAAATTGTATAAGAACAAACAGGAATCTGGAACATAAAGATAGTCACTACAATACCAATAATTGTAAGAGCACTAGCAAGAGTTCCGAAAACATTGGAAAAAAATATATGGGGAAATTGAAACCAAAGAGAAGACTAAGCCATTACGACACACGGAATTGTATTAACTGTGTGAACACCAACCAAAATAACCAACAAACGCTCACCAGCCACAGATAAATTGAAATAGAAGTAAACAAAACACTTCAAAGGTGATCACACGGATCCAAAGGAACTGAAACTACTAGAAATCTAATAAACTGCACCCCAAAATAAAAACACACACGTTCACACAAAGTGGCACCAGCCTCGGCTGGTATCACAGAAAATGTGCATTAAAGCTCAAGAAGGATTTAACTACCGAGGAAGGAGTAAACCATTAAGAGGTCTACTGGAATTGTGTGGAATGTACTGGAACATTTCAGAGACTTGTAGTCAGCCAAATCCCAGAGAAGACCAACGGTCAGCCATAACCTAAAAGCAATAGTAAAAGGATGTGTCGAGGATCCAAATTGATTTGCCACGGTTATCGAACGAGGCTGAGAATGCTAGACATCTGGAATACTTGTTAACATTCAGACTCCAGGAAACACTACTGAGCATTGTCTATGAGTAATCCCTGGTGGTGAATTATGTTGGAAACTCCTAGTGAATAATAATAATAATGATAATAATGATAATAATAATAATAATAATAATAATAATAATAATAATAATAATAATAATAATAATAATAATAATAATAAAAACGAAAAAAAACAAAATTGTCTGGGATATGGATATACAAACAGATAAACTCATACATGCAAAGAGACCTGATTTTATTATAACCGACAAGATGGAAAAATCGTGTAAAATCGTAGAATTCGCCGTTCCGTCAGACAACAAAGTAAAGATCAAAGACATGGAAAAACGAAGCAAATACACGGAACTAGCCAGATAACTTAAAGGAATATGTAACAGTAAGAAAGTTAGTATAATACCAATAATCGTAGGAGCACTAGGAACAATAAAATGAAACCGGTAAAAAGACTGGGGGGAATTGGAATCAATGGGAACATCGAAACCATACAAAAGAACGGCAATGATAAAAACAGCTGCACTCTTAAGGAAAATCCTTGAATACGGAAACCAATCCGCATAAGCTACAAACTGTAACTAGTCACAAGGTATTTGCAACAGGGAGAAAAAAACACACGAAGAACATCACAACACGAACCCAGGAACAGAAACTGCAAGAAACATCACTCCATAATCTCACTCGCCGCAATAAATTACACCGGCATCAGCTAACACCAGACAAAAATGAACCAAGGAACAGAAATTACATGAAACACTATAAGCTATCCCCCATTCCCTCTCCACCCCACATCAAAAAAAATGTTTTTCGAATTAAAAAAAAAATTTAAATTAAAAAAAAATGTTTAAATGGTGCCGGCCTAGGCTGACACCAGACAACATATTTTTAGAGGGTCGAGGAAAATGAGAAGACCGAAGAGGTACAGCACAAACCAGACCTCCACTAAAAAGTGCGGATAATGCTGGGACCTTTGTGATGCTTATTGCCACCCGAATACCAGAGAAGACCAACGGTACTTACCAGCGATAAATGAATGGTAAGATGCTGTTGCGATATCGCAAGCTTATTTACGGTGGTTATCGAAAAGAGGTGAAGAATACTGGAAATCTGGGGAGGCTTGTTATCACCTACACTCCAGGAAATACCACTGGTTATTTTCGGTGAGCGATCACTAACAATGATCTGTGTGCGAACTCCTAGTGTATCCAGGTAATAATAAATTCTCGAGTTCGGAAACTATAAAGAAAACTGAAACTACCAGAGTATAATAAATACAACATAATCTGAAACCCGCTCAAAAAAGCACACACGCGTACACAGATTTGATGGCACGTGCAACTGTTGGTAGCACCAAAAATGACCGTGAAGGGGCAAGGAGAATAGAAACATAGAGGATAAACAATAATATCCATACTTACATTGAAAAGGCCCGCAGAGTACTGACTTTCTGTGGAGACTTGTTGCTACGCAAATTCGAGAGAAAACCAACGACTGTTATCAATGAAAAACCTAGCGTTAGCAGTGTAGACAGAGCACAAAATGATACGCAATGGAAATCGAAAGAAGCGGGGGGATTGGAAATCTGGAAGTATTGTTATCACATGACTCCAGGAAAAACACCTGTTGTTTACATTGAGCGCTAATTGATAGACTCATGTAAGAACTACTACTATAACTACTACTACTACTACTAATAATAATAATAACTAAATTATATCGCAGGAATCTGATAAAGGGAATACAGGCCTTGTTCGTACCCCTAGTAAAAGAATCTGGGCATATTATAGACTTAGCAAAAGATGAACTTAAGAACTTGCATCAAAGACCTAGGTAAACCAATAACCATACATAATGAATTGCAGACGAACGGTAAGATTGACTGACTCTGTGTGAAATGGAGAGAAGGGTGAAGAGTTTTGATAACTATAAAAGAGTTGGTGTGTGATACGGTAAACGAACTAGATAAATACAGAAACCAGAGTACAAAAAGGCGGTCATCACGGCAAAAGGAATCGCCAAAATTAACAGCGAACCGGTAACAAAAAAGCAAAGAAAAGTCAAATGGGACGAAAAACAGCTATGGATGATTTATAAGACTGATCAAAGAAGAGACGACGAAAACACGTAAACATGGCTACGAAATGAAACTTGAACAGAGAAATCAAATCTCTACTGACAGTAGACAAATAATACAGATGCCAATCTGAGAGAAGGATAGAAAATGAAAAGTAGAAAATTGTCAAACATATTAACATACAACCGGACAAACATACCTCACCAATAGCACAGGCCGTTATAATAATAATGTCACAACCTAGAATTCGCCGCCCTAAACAGGATGAAACTTAATAAAACAAAAATACATAGATTTTGAGGATGGTTATCATTACCATATTTGCTGAGAAAACAACCGATCGTTATTAATAAGAATACAATTGTAAACGGCTGTTGCGTGTAGTGGATATTTTTCAAATAGTGATCAAATTCAGCGTAGAATCATAAAAATGTGAAGCATTACTTAGATTTCAGAAACGACAACTGAACGATCCTTGGTAATGTCTTTCATAAAAGCCTAGTGAATAGATAATAATAATAATAATAATAATAATAATAATAATAATAATAATAATAATAATAATAATAATAATAATAAATATTAATGATATGACGATGATGATGATACTTCTACTAATAAAAATAATCACAAAAACTAACTAGAAAATAAACAAAAGAAGCAAAACGTTACAAAATCCACAAGAAACTTGAAAATATAGATTCATCGAAAAAATCAATAAAAATGTGTATGCAAAAAAACAATTAAACAAAATTGATACTGAATTTTTTAAATAAACGTGCATTAGACAAAAAATGTAAATTCTTGGAAAATGACGAAACAGAGTTGATCTAGAGAAGAAAACAAAGGAAAAAATAAAATGCTCCGATGTCAAAAATTACCGTATATAACAGAAAGATAAGCGGCTATATAAAAAGAACAGAAACACTAGCAAAAAAATGCGAAAAGAAAAGTAGAAGACGATAAAGAAATGTTCACGGTCAAAAGAACGGTTGATTTGAAGATGTCAAACAGATTTTAAACGAGATAAAGTTTCACCGAAAACGAGACAGAAAATGCAGGTGTCGACTGGAATTTACAATTACTCGATCGGGAGGCAGGGACTAAATAGCGCTGAGAATTTTAGTCAAAAACGACAGTAGTTTTCACAGATTAATATTATGCAGTAAACAAGGACGTAAAACAAAACATAGACTTGTAAAAGCAACTTTCTCAAAATGTATTCAACTAATTTCAAAACGATACCTATTATTCAAAACGACTTAAGATATTAAATATACAATACAGTGAGTAAAATAGGATTTGAAAAAATGAGCTTTGAAAAGGCAGGTGTTAACGAACACCGATCGAAGAAGTGTGTAATGAATAATGAAATGAAAAATTGAACAATATTTTAAAAAATCAATCTATAATGTATATAATAATTATTTAATGTATACACACAATATAGTAATGTGATATAATATGTTGTGTATAGATGTTCAGTATTTACTTCAAAAGTGCTCAATATGTGAGTAGAAGTTAGTAGTAAAGTCTGAAGTATATTTATGGCAATTAAGCTACACAGGAACGTACGCCTTTTATCTCGCAAAGAATCGTCAGGATAAGTGCATATATATTCTGTTACAGTAATAAAAATGCATGCACTTAGCCTGAAGAGTTCCTGCTGGGATGAAACGCGTACACCTTTGTGTAACTTAATTTACTTTATCATGCATATATATATATATATATATGTGTATATATACATATATATATATATATATATATATATATATATATATATATATATATATATATATATATATATATATATATATATATATAAGAGTATAGTGTCCACATTTGCATTTCTTTTCCTTTCTCATACACAGACGAAATAGACAGTAAACGCCCACCCAAAAAACAAAGGTCGTCGTTCACATACAACAACGCCCACGGGCCGAATTTAATTGAAAGGCGTTCGTTTCTTTCATTTCTCATCATGATACATTTGTACCGGAAATGCAACAGACAGCAAACACCCCACATATAACCTCGATAACCGGACCCTGGTGGCCCGACTTGTAACTATTAATATTAACTTTAGTTCGCCATTTTCAAGAATACTGTACACAATCTATTGAAGGCTTGAAAAAGGAATTGTTCCCAAAAATTACCCAAGGATTATCCTAACACAGAAGAAGAAATGAAAAGAAATTTGTATTTCCTTCATATCTTTGAGGAAATAAAAGAGAGAGAAAGTGCGTGGGGTTGACTAAATAATAATAATAATAATAATAATAATAATAATAATAATAATAATAATAATAATAATAATAATAATAATAATAATAACAGTCCCCAAAAACATAGAGAAAAGACTAGGGGAAGTAGGAATCAAAGGGATAACTGAGATCATACAAAGGACAGTAATGATCAAAACAGATACAATCCTGAGAAATGTCCTCGAATGCGGAAACCAATCCACATAAGTAACGAATGGAGAACAAACACATAGAAGCACAAGAAAACAGAACCGGGGAAAATACTACCGCACGAGAGAGGCGCAAGCATAGGCAGACACCACGAAAATTATGGACAGAGGGTCGAGGAGGGAAAGCGCAAACCAGACCTCCACTGGAAGAGCGCGGACAGCTCTGGGACCTTGGGGAGGCTTGTTGCCACTCGGGCCCCAGAGGGGACCAATGGCCCTTATCAGCGGGAAATCGATGGTAGGTGGCTGTTGCGATACCGCAAGACTATCAGGGGTGATGAGCGAAAAGAGGTGGAGCATACTGGAAGTCTGAGGAGACTTGTTGTGACTCAGACTCCAGGGAATACCACAGGTTGTTAGCAGTGGGCGATCACTGACGATGACCAGTGTGATAACTCCTAGTGAGTAAATAATAATAATAACTCTACATGAAAAGAAATAAAGGAGGTAGAGGACTGGTAAGTATAGAAGACTCTGTGGAAGACACCAAAAAAGAGGTGGAGGAATATTTTACTCAGAATACGGAAAGACTGATCACCACAGCAAGAGACACCAGCCCAACAAACAACTCCGGAATCACTGAACCCAGAAACACAAGGACAAGAACGGAAAAGTGGGAAGAAAAACAACTACATGGACGCTTGATAAGACTTACAAGCGATGAAGCCAATGAAAACAGCTGGACATGGCTAAGAAAAGGACACTTGAACAGAGAAACGGAATTTCTGCTGACGGCCACACAGAACAATGCGATTAGGACAAACTTTATTAAAGCAAATATAGATAAAATACAGGAAAACAGCAAATGCCGATTGTGTGGACAAAGAGACGAAACGATAAATCATATAATAAGTGAATGCAGCAAGCTAGCCCAAAAGGAATACAAGAACAGACATGACAGTGTGGGAAAAGAAGTACACCGGGAAATGTGCAAACAACTGAATTTCGAATAGGCAAATAAACGGTACAAACACAAACCAGAAACTGTACTAGAAAACGAAAAACACAAAATCATATGGGATATGAATGTACAAACAGACAAACCCATAACAGCAAGGAGACCGGATATGATAATAATCAACAAGAAAGAAAAATCCTGCAAACTCGTAGACTTTGCCGTGCCAGCGGACCAGAGAGTGAAGATCAAAGAGACGGAAAAAAGAAGCAAATATACTGAACTTGCCAGAGAACTGAAAGGAATATGGAACATGAAGAAAGTCAGTATAACAGCAATAATAATAGGAGCACTAGGAACAGTCCCCAAACACATGGAGAAAAGACTAGGAGAAATAGGAATCAAAGGGATAACTGAGACCATACAAAGGACAGTAATGATCAAAACAGCTACAATCCTGAGAAATGTCCTCGAATGCGGAAACCAACCACATAAGCAACAAATGGAGAACAAACAAATGGAAGCACAAGACAACAGAACCGGGGTAAATACAACCGCACGAGAAAGGCGCAAGCATAGGCTGAAACCACGAAAATTATGGAAAGAGGGTCGAGGAGGGAAAGCGCAAACCAGACCTCAACTGTAAAAGCGCGGACAGCTCTGGGACCTTGGGGAGGCTGGTTGCCACTCGGGCCCCAGAGGGGACCAATGGCCCTTATCAGCGGGAAATCGATGGTAGGTGGCTGTTGCGATACCGCTAGGTAATCAGCGGTGATGAACGAAAAGAGGTGGAGCATACTGGAAGTCTGAGGAGACTTGTTGTGACTCAGACTCCAGGGAATACCACAGGTTGTTAGCAGTGGGCGATCACTGACGATGACCAGTGTGATAACTCCTAGTAGGTAAATAATAATAATAATAATAATAATAATAATAATAATAATAATAATAATAATAATAATAATAATAATAATAATAATAATAATAATAATAATAATAATAATAATAATAATAATAATAATAATAATAATAATAATAATAATAATAATAATAATAATAATAATAATAATAATAATAATAATAATAATAATAATAATAATAATAATAATAATAATAATAATAATAATAATAATAATAATAATAATAATAATAATAATAATAATAATAATAATAATAATAATAATAATAATAATAATAATAATAATAATAATAATAATAATAATAATAATAATAATAATAATAATAATAATAATAATAATAATAATAATAATAATAATAATAATAATAATAATAATAATAATAATAATAATAATAATAATAATAATAATAATAATAATAATAATAATAATAATAATAATAATAATAATAATAATAATAATAATAATAATAATAATAATAATAATAATAATAATAATAATAATAATAATAATAATAATAATAATAATAATAATAATAATAATAATAATAATAATAATAATAATAATAATAATAATAATAATAATAATAATAATAATAATAATAATAATAATAATAATAATAATAATAATAATAATAATAATAATAATAATAATAATAATAATAATAATAATAATAATAATAATAATAATAATAATAATAATAATAATAATAATAATAATAATAATAATAATAATAATAATAATAATAATAATAATAATAATAATAATAATAATAATAATAATAATAATAATAATAATAATAATAATAATAATAATAATAATAATAATAATAATAATAATAATAATAATAATAATAATAATAATAATAATAATAATAATAATAATAATAATAATAATAATAATAATAATAATAATAATAATAATAATAATAATAATAATAATAATAATAATAATAATAATAATAATAATAATAATAATAATAATAATAATAATAATAATAATAATAATAATAATAATAATAATAATAATAATAATAATAATAATAATAATAATAATAATAATAATAATAATAATAATAATAATAATAATAATAATAATAATAATAATAATAATAATAATAATAATAATAATAATAATAATAATAATAATAATAATAATAATAATAATAATAATAATAATAATAATAATAATAATAATAATAATAATAATAATAATAATAATAATAATAATAATAATAATAATAATAATAATAATAATAATAATAATAATAATAATAATAATAATAATAATAATAATAATAATAATAATAATAATAATAATAATAATAATAATAATAATAATAATAATAATAATAATAATAATAATAATAATAATAATAATAATAATAATAATAATAATAATAATAATAATAATAATAATAATAATAATAATAATAATAATAATAATAATAATAATAATAATAATAATAATAATAATAATAATAATAATAATAATAATAATAATAATAATAATAATAATAATAATAATAATAATAATAATAATAATAATAATAATAATAATAATAATAATAATAATAATAATAATAATAATAATAATAATAATAATAATAATAATAATAATAATAATAATAATAATAATAATAATAATAATAATAATAATAATAATAATAATAATAATAATAATAATAATAATAATAATAATAATAATAATAATAATAATAATAATAATAATAATAATAATAATAATAATAATAATAATAATAATAATAATAATAATAATAATAATAATAATAATAATAATAATAATAATAATAATAATAATAATAATAATAATAATAATAATAATAATAATAATAATAATAATAATAATAATAATAATAATAATAATAATAATAATAATAATAATAATAATAATAATAATAATAATAATAATAATAATAATAATAATAATAATAATAATAATAATAATAATAATAATAATAATAATAATAATAATAATAATAATAATAATAATAATAATAATAATAATAATAATAATAATAATAATAATAATAATAATAATAATAATAATAATAATAATAATAATAATAATAATAATAATAATAATAATAATAATAATAATAATAATAATATAATAATAATAATAATAATAATAATAATAATAATAATAATAATAATAATAATAATAATAATAATAATAATAATAATAATAATAATAATAATAATAATAATAATAATAATAATAATAATAATAATAATAATAATAATAATAATAATAATAATAATAATAATAATAATAATAATAATAATAATAATAATAATAATAATAATAATAATAATAATAATAATAATAATAATAATAATAATAATAATAATAATAATAATAATAATAATAATAATAATAATAATAATAATAATAATAATAATAATAATAATAATAATAATAATAATAATAATAATAATAATAATAATAATAATAATAATAATAATAATAATAATAATAATAATAATAATAATAATAATAATAATAATAATAATAATAATAATAATAATAATAATAATAATAATAATAATAATAATAATAATAATAATAATAATAATAATAATAATAATAATAATAATAATAATAATAATAATAATAATAATAATAATAATAATAATAATAATAATAATAATAATAATAATAATAATAATAATAATAATAATAATAATAATAATAATAATAATAATAATAATAATAATAATAATAATAATAATAATAATAATAATAATAATAATAATAATAATAATAATAATAATAATAATAATAATAATAATAATAATAATAATAATAATAATAATAATAATAATAATAATAATAATAATAATAATAATAATAATAATAATAATAATAATAATAATAATAATAATAATAATAATAATAATAATAATAATAATAATAATAATAATAATAATAATAATAATAATAATAATAATAATAATAATAATAATAATAATAATAATAATAATAATAATAATAATAATAATAATAATAATAATAATAATAATAATAATAATAATAATAATAATAATAATAATAATAATAATAATAATAATAATAATAATAATAATAATAATAATAATAATAATAATAATAATAATAATAATAATAATAATAATAATAATAATAATAATAATAATAATAATAATAATAATAATAATAATAATAATAATAATAATAATAATAATAATAATAATAATAATAATAATAATAATAATAATAATAATAATAATAATAATAATAATAATAATAATAATAATAATAATAATAATAATAATAATAATAATAATAATAATAATAATAATAATAATAATAATAATAATAATAATAATAATAATAATAATAATAATAATAATAATAATAATAATAATAATAATAATAATAATAATAATAATAATAATAATAATAATAATAATAATAATAATAATAATAATAATAATAATAATAATAATAATAATAATAATAATAATAATAATAATAATAATAATAATAATAATAATAATAATAATAATAATAATAATAATAATAATAATAATAATAATAATAATAATAATAATAATAATAATAATAATAATAATAATAATAATAATAATAATAATAATAATAATAATAATAATAATAATAATAATAATAATAATAATAATAATAATAATAATAATAATAATAATAATAATAATAATAATAATAATAATAATAATAATAATAATAATAATAATAATAATAATAATAATAATAATAATAATAATAATAATAATAATAATAATAATAATAATAATAATAATAATAATAATAATAATAATAATAATAATAATAATAATAATAATAATAATAATAATAATAATAATAATAATAATAATAATAATAATAATAATAATAATAATAATAATAATAATAATAATAATAATAATAATAATAATAATAATAATAATAATAATAATAATAATAATAATAATAATAATAATAATAATAATAATAATAATAATAATAATAATAATAATAATAATAATAATAATAATAATAATAATAATAATAATAATAATAATAATAATAATAATAATAATAATAATAATAATAATAATAATAATAATAATAATAATAATAATAATAATAATAATAATAATAATAATAATAATAATAATAATAATAATAATAATAATAATAATAATAATAATAATAATAATAATAATAATAATAATAATAATAATAATAATAATAATAATAATAATAATAATAATAATAATAATAATAATAATAATAATAATAATAATAATAATAATAATAATAATAATAATAATAATAATAATAATAATAATAATAATAATAATAATAATAATAATAATAATAATAATAATAATAATAATAATAATAATAATAATAATAATAATAATAATAATAATAATAATAATAATAATAATAATAATAATAATAATAATAATAATAATAATAATAATAATAATAATAATAATAATAATAATAATAATAATAATAATAATAATAATAATAATAATAATAATAATAATAATAATAATAATAATAATAATAATAATAATAATAATAATAATAATAATAATAATAATAATAATAATAATAATAATAATAATAATAATAATAATAATAATAATAATAATAATAATAATAATAATAATAATAATAATAATAATAATAATAATAATAATAATAATAATAATAATAATAATAATAATAATAATAATAATAATAATAATAATAATAATAATAATAATAATAATAATAATAATAATAATAATAATAATAATAATAATAATAATAATAATAATAATAATAATAATAATAATAATAATAATAATAATAATAATAATAATAATAATAATAATAATAATAATAATAATAATAATAATAATAATAATAATAATAATAATAATAATAATAATAATAATAATAATAATAATAATAATAATAATAATAATAATAATAATAATAATAATAATAATAATAATAATAATAATAATAATAATAATAATAATAATAATAATAATAATAATAATAATAATAATAATAATAATAATAATAATAATAATAATAATAATAATAATAATAATAATAATAATAATAATAATAATAATAATAATAATAATAATAATAATAATAATAATAATAATAATAATAATAATAATAATAATAATAATAATAATAATAATAATAATAATAATAATAATAATAATAATAATAATAATAATAATAATAATAATAATAATAATAATAATAATAATAATAATAATAATAATAATAATAATAATAATAATAATAATAATAATAATAATAATAATAATAATAATAATAATAATAATAATAATAATAATAATAATAATAATAATAATAATAATAATAATAATAATAATAATAATAATAATAATAATAATAATAATAATAATAATAATAATAATAATAATAATAATAATAATAATAATAATAATAATAATAATAATAATAATAATAATAATAATAATAATAATAATAATAATAATAATAATAATAATAATAATAATAATAATAATAATAATAATAATAATAATAATAATAATAATAATAATAATAATAATAATAATAATAATAATAATAATAATAATAATAATAATAATAATAATAATAATAATAATAATAATAATAATAATAATAATAATAATAATAATAATAATAATAATAATAATAATAATAATAATAATAATAATAATAATAATAATAATAATAATAATAATAATAATAATAATAATAATAATAATAATAATAATAATAATAATAATAATAATAATAATAATAATAATAATAATAATAATAATAATAATAATAATAATAATAATAATAATAATAATAATAATAATAATAATAATAATAATAATAATAATAATAATAATAATAATAATAATAATAATAATAATAATAATAATAATAATAATAATAATAATAATAATAATAATAATAATAATAATAATAATAATAATAATAATAATAATAATAATAATAATAATAATAATAATAATAATAATAATAATAATAATAATAATAATAATAATAATAATAATAATAATAATAATAATAATAATAATAATAATAATAATAATAATAATAATAATAATAATAATAATAATAATAATAATAATAATAATAATAATAATAATAATAATAATAATAATAATAATAATAATAATAATAATAATAATAATAATAATAATAATAATAATAATAATAATAATAATAATAATAATAATAATAATAATAATAATAATAATAATAATAATAATAATAATAATAATAATAATAATAATAATAATAATAATAATAATAATAATAATAATAATAATAATAATAATAATAATAATAATAATAATAATAATAATAATAATAATAATAATAATAATAATAATAATAATAATAATAATAATAATAATAATAATAATAATAATAATAATAATAATAATAATAATAATAATAATAATAATAATAATAATAATAATAATAATAATAATAATAATAATAATAATAATAATAATAATAATAATAATAATAATAATAATAATAATAATAATAATAATAATAATAATAATAATAATAATAATAATAATAATAATAATAATAATAATAATAATAATAATAATAATAATAATAATAATAATAATAATAATAATAATAATAATAATAATAATAATAATAATAATAATAATAATAATAATAATAATAATAATAATAATAATAATAATAATAATAATAATAATAATAATAATAATAATAATAATAATAATAATAATAATAATAATAATAATAATAATAATAATAATAATAATAATAATAATAATAATAATAATAATAATAATAATAATAATAATAATAATAATAATAATAATAATAATAATAATAATAATAATAATAATAATAATAATAATAATAATAATAATAATAATAATAATAATAATAATAATAATAATAATAATAATAATAATAATAATAATAATAATAATAATAATAATAATAATAATAATAATAATAATAATAATAATAATAATAATAATAATAATAATAATAATAATAATAATAATAATAATAATAATAATAATAATAATAATAATAATAATAATAATAATAATAATAATAATAATAATAATAATAATAATAATAATAATAATAATAATAATAATAATAATAATAATAATAATAATAATAATAATAATAATAATAATAATAATAATAATAATAATAATAATAATAATAATAATAATAATAATAATAATAATAATAATAATAATAATAATAATAATAATAATAATAATAATAATAATAATAATAATAATAATAATAATAATAATAATAATAATAATAATAATAATAATAATAATAATAATAATAATAATAATAATAATAATAATAATAATAATAATAATAATAATAATAATAATAATAATAATAATAATAATAATAATAATAATAATAATAATAATAATAATAATAATAATAATAATAATAATAATAATAATAATAATAATAATAATAATAATAATAATAATAATAATAATAATAATAATAATAATAATAATAATAATAATAATAATAATAATAATAATAATAATAATAATAATAATAATAATAATAATAATAATAATAATAATAATAATAATAATAATAATAATAATAATAATAATAATAATAATAATAATAATAATAATAATAATAATAATAATAATAATAATAATAATAATAATAATAATAATAATAATAATAATAATAATAATAATAATAATAATAATAATAATAATAATAATAATAATAATAATAATAATAATAATAATAATAATAATAATAATAATAATAATAATAATAATAATAATAATAATAATAATAATAATAATAATAATAATAATAATAATAATAATAATAATAATAATAATAATAATAATAATAATAATAATAATAATAATAATAATAATAATAATAATAATAATAATAATAATAATAATAATAATAATAATAATAATAATAATAATAATAATAATAATAATAATAATAATAATAATAATAATAATAATAATAATAATAATAATAATAATAATAATAATAATAATAATAATAATAATAATAATAATAATAATAATAATAATAATAATAATAATAATAATAATAATAATAATAATAATAATAATAATAATAATAATAATAATAATAATAATAATAATAATAATAATAATAATAATAATAATAATAATAATAATAATAATAATAATAATAATAATAATAATAATAATAATAATAATAATAATAATAATAATAATAATAATAATAATAATAATAATAATAATAATAATAATAATAATAATAATAATAATAATAATAATAATATGATGATGATATTTTTCGTTGGATATGTACTATGAAGAAAAAGAAATTAGAAATAAAAGAAACGAACGGCTTTCACCTAAATCCGAACTTCGGTTTACATGGGGGTTGTTGTCTGGGAAAAAATGCCGCAGTCTAGAATAATTTCTCGTTCAGTGACCGAGGAGATTGTTTTTCTACTTTCCCTTTGCAAACTCTATCCAGTTCTGCAAAACAAAATAAACAATTTGTGTTGGTATTAAATAACAGAAAAAGGGTTGATATCCCTTAAAACAAAACAACCAAAACAAATACCACAAGTAAACATTTGAAGATACTTATAACTTAAAGCATACAAACCTTTACCAAAATGAGTGTATTCAGCATTAAATAAGTGTACAAATAAATGTTAATGTAAATATAAAAACGAAGCGAACGATAGGCAAGAGAGAGATTGGTGTTCTGCACTAAAAACATAATAATTCGAGGGTTTACGATTGTTTGAATACTGTTATGTATTGATGGATGGATGGTCCAAAGTGAAACAATGTACCTATGTTTTGTGTGAATGATTTGTGTCGTAAAGCAAATGGTATTACGGGCTGTCATGAAATATTTATAAGCAAGTGGATGCATTTGGCAAAGGTATGCTGTGTGTATCACACTGTTAGTATTTCGGAATTTTTTTTACGTCTTAATATTTTCATGTATGTTAAGGACCTTAATGTTAAGTGTTAAGGACCTTAATATATAAGACGAATAAAGGAAGTAAACTTGAATAAATAGAAAAACGAATAATTTGAATTAAATCAGTCGATGCGATAAGTATATCGCAGACGCCATTTTGAGTCAATGTACAATAGTAGTGATTCAGTTCGGTTTTTGTAATCCGTTAATTCTCTAATGGTATTAAGTCCATGCATAATAGTAAGAAATAACGACGGTAAACGAATCTGATATGTAATTAAAAAGAATATGAAAGAGAGTTCAGTAATCAGTTCATGATTCTAGTGTAATATGTATGAAATTAGTAGTGGATAAAATTAAATCAATTACGGTTACTATTTTTTAAGTATCTGTTGTATATTTTTCCAGGTTTTAATAGGGAGAGTGGTAGTAAAATTGTGTTTGCTACCCTCTGTTTGAATGACGTATTTGGGAGAGTCAAACATAGCGGTCTAATAATAGTATTTGATGTTTGAAGATTAATTTAGGTGCAAATATTTGGAAACACGCTCGAGTTAATTATGTAATTGAAGAGTTGCGTTTCGTCGTCTGTTATGCATTTGGTTATATTTGCAGTGTAGTCAAATATATATATATATATATATATATATAATATAATTATTTATCAATTAATAGTATTTTCCCAAAGAAAACATGTGTTTCATGCCAAACCTGCAATCGTCAGTATGGGAAGAGACAATCCCTGCCGGCACACGGTTCGAACCCCGATACGAAAGTCATATTTGACTCAGTAGCCGAGACGTGTAGCTATGTTCCACCACGCGTTGTCAATAAATGGAAAGTAAATTGACATCACAATAGCAAACACGGCGTATATCAAGAAGGCAGTCGAGAGAAGTCAATAGGTTCGACCAAGAGTTATGTATTACGCAGAATGACGGCATGTTCTCACCTGAAATAAAGTGCTCTACTTTGCGAGAACTTTACCCGTCCGCATAATCTCTCTGAGCAGATATCAAAAATTAAAATCAAAATAATCATTTAATTAAAAAACAATATCAAATTGTATGTAATTAATAAAATGCCCCTGTCAAAACTAATATGCAAAGTTGTTAACCTTAAGACTAATACCGCATATATCTAAACTGCATATAAAAAAGTTGCTGCGTCCATTGTAAAGTTGAATTAGCTAAGAATACGGTGTGTTGTACTTTGCCGTTAGTGCAAAAAAAAATGCACGTCTACTTATTTACACATTAGTACGATACATTTCATATTTATTCATTTAAATGACATTTAGATGCATGGAATTTACAAAAAAGATATAATATTTATAAAGAACAACATGAATCACAAAGAAATGTTTAAAGAAAAATAATTCGAAGATGTAAATAAAATAAGCTTTAGCTAGACATTTCAACACATGAGACTAAAACGAAAGAAACGTACAAATTATACAAGAAAAAAATCTAACAGACCACTGAATATAAAAATAAGTCTTTAACGCCATATAATACTTACAAAAAGTAAGTATTACAGGTTATTTGATAATTCCAGCAACAAATATATTTTCGAAAAAACAAAAATCTCTCACAAAATACATTTGAATTAGCGGCATATATCATTGCGCAAAATGAAAGAGATACAGAAAGCAAAAAATATGTAACTTAACTTACCCTGTAATGTTTAGTATTGTTATAAAGCTTTCTTACAAATATTATTAGCTATTTTAAAAATATACCCTTCCCAGGAAAGTAGGATAATTTGCACAAAGAGAATAGTTCTGCATTACTTATTTTAAAATAAAAATCTAGATCTTAGTATATTAAACCCGATGTCAAGAATATTTCATCTAACTTTGATCAAAGTCTTAATTTTTTCTAGATACAATGGCTCAAACTTAAAGGGCTTTTTAACGTAAGTTACATTTAATGAGTTGTGCTTATTTGGTGTCTAATTAATATGGATACCTTCCAATGCTAATCTTAAATACATTCAAATGGAAGTCTGTCCCGGTATAATGGTCCCTAAAAGCTTCTTAAAATACTCCAACGCAACTGTTATGAAGTCTTATTAATTGATATCGAATACCTTTAGATAACATTTTACACTAATTTAAGGTATTGGAATTTTCAAGAAAAATTTGCGTAAAACTCAATAAATATACATATAGCCCGCATGACTATTCATTGCACATGGCAGATGTGTTCCAACATTCATAAGAGCCGGTTTATCAGATTAGGGGGTAATCCTCCATATAAGAATATATAAACATATACACATGCATGATTTTATATAAATAAGGATATGCTGTTGACTTGATTCTGTTCTGTTTCGTAATAGTTGTGTGAACCAATATTTACAGTATTTTATGTTTATGTTATTACTAGATATCCACGAGACGCCCACGGTGAAAACGTCCGTCTAGATGTAACGTACTAAATAATTTATTCAGCCTCAATCTCTCTCTTTTGATTTGATTAGTGACGTAATCATTTTGTGACGTCATCCAATGTGCATGGTTATTCCTTATTTGTTTTAATACATAACGTCATCATTTATAACCTGATCCGTTATCTCGTCCATTGTACAATAAAAAAAAACTAACACACAAATAAGACACAACCTAACAAAGTTAGAAAAACTTTAGTAGTATATAGAAAGATATAGATAAATATAAAAGTAGATCGATTTCAATATTGGAACTTTTAATTCTTACTAGCAGGGCTACCCGGGGTTACCCGCGGCCATATATAACAAAATAAAAGAAATTACGTACTGTGTGTAAATATTTATAACAAAACTTCTATCTCACTCCCTCTCTCCTTCTCTCTCTCTAGTTGTATCTTTATCTTACTCTTTTTCCCTTTCACCCATTTTCCACTCCCTCTCCCCAACCCTCTGTTTCTCCTTCACCCAGCTATATCCTTTCGCTTATTTTGATGTTCAATGTTTAATTTTTTGCCCCTAAATGTGAACATATCAAGAAGGTACGTAATGTAAATGAAATCAGCAGTACGAAGAGAGTAAATAAAAAAGTAATACACTAGATTTACAATTTTAGTTCCTGGACAACGCCAAGTAGAACAAATAGTCCGTATCTATACTTAATTTCTTGTCACCCCACTTCAGTAAACCATAGTAAGAAGATACACAATGTTTAGTAAGTCAGTAGTCCGAATATATTTACTATATACCCATTACTAAAAGTAATACTTACAAATTTTTAATCCCGAACGGCGCTTAGCAGAGTGACTGTTCCCGGTAAATGCCTGATTTTTTTCCCACCCCTACATTCTACATAAATATGAAAATAATTATTTTAGATAAAAACATTAGTCCGAAGAGATTTAATACATACCAGTTACCGAAAGTAACACTGTAATCTTAAAACTGTTTATCCAGGGAAATGCCGATTAGAACAAATGATCCCGGCCAATTCTTAATTTATTGAACTCTTCCAAAACCTCCGAGTCCTTCCTATACCATCCGACTCGGACTCTTTCCCATGCCATCCGACTCCTTCTTATACAGCCTTACTTCTTCCTATACCATCCGGCTCTGAAATCTTCGCATGTCATCGGACTCCCTCCGATGCCATTCGACTATTTCCCATACCATATGACTCCTTCTAACACAACTCCTACTTCTTCCATACCATACGACGCTGATATCTTCCAATACCATCAGACGCTTCCCATGCTATACCTTTTGAATACTTCCCATACTATTATACTCCATCCCATATCATCAGATTATTTCCCATATCATCCGACCGGGACTCCTTCTCATATCATATGATTCTGACTCCTTTCCATACAACATGATATTGACATCTTCCCATACCATCACATCCGTACTTATTCCCATACCCATCCAACTCCTTCACATACTATCAAACTCTTCTACTATCCAACTCTGACTCCTTCCTATGCAACCTGACTCAGACTCATTCTTACACAATCCGACTCGAACGCATTCTGATGGCATCCGACGTAGATTCCTTCCAATAACATCCGAATCGGATTCCTTCTACTACATTCGGCTCAGACTATTTCCATTACATTCGGCTCCGACTCCTTCCAATAACATTCGATTCCTTCCCATACATTTTCACGTCATTCCATACAATTCAACTACTTTCTATCCGACTCAGATTCCTACCCATACAAGCAAACTCAACCTCATACCCATATCATGCGACTGTATTTTGTTCTCATAACATCCAACTCACTCCCATACAATACTGAACCTATGCTCTGACTCTTTCCCGAACTACAGGCTCTGATCTCTTTCTGAACCTCATGATCTGACCCATTCCCGAACCTCAGACTCTTACTACTTCCCGTACCTACGGCTCTGACTTCTCAAACCTCAGACTTTGAGTCTTTCCCGAATCTACTGCTCTGACTCCTTCCCGAATCTAAGGCTCTGACTCTTACTCAAATCTCAAGCTCTGACTCTTTCGCGAATATTAAGCTCTGACTCTTACCCGAACTGCAGGCTCTGACTCCTTCCCGAATTGCAGGCTCTGACTCTTTCCTGAACTGCTGGCTCAGACTGCTTCCTGGACTTCAGGCTCTGACACCTACACACACTTCAGGCTCTGACTCCTTCCCATACAACCTGACTCAGACTCCTTATTATGCCATCCGACCCGGACTTATGCTGATGGTATCCGACGTGGATTTCTCCCAGTACCATTCGCCTCGGATTCCGTCCACTACATTCGGCTCGGACTCCTTCCCATACCATTCGATTCCTTTCCATGCATTCATTCTCCTTTCCATACCATCCGACTCATTTTATTCTACTCAGATTCCTACCCATACAATCAAACTTAAACTCATTCCCATACCATGTGACTTTATCTTGTTCTCATACTATCCGACTCACGACTACACCATACCGAACCTATGCTTTGACTCTTTCCAGAACCTCAGGCTCTGACTCCTTCTAGAATCTCAGGCTCTGATTCCTACCCGAACCTCAGGATCTTACTCCTTCCCGAACCCCAAGCTCTGACTCCTTCGCGAATCTCAGGCTCTGATTCCTACCCGAGGCTCAGGATCTGACTTCTTCCCGAATCTCAGGCTCTGACTTCTTCGCGAATCTTAGGCGACGATTACTACCCGAACCTCAGTCTCTGTCACCTTCCTGAACTGCAGGATCTGACTGCTTGCTGAACCTCAGGCCCTGACTCCTGTGTGAACCCTATGCCTTGACTCCTTCCAGACCCGCACGCTCTGACTCTTTCCTCAACCGCGGGCTTTAACTCCTACCCTAACTGCAGGCTCTGACTGCTTCTCTACCCTCAGGCTCTGACTTCTACCTGAACCTCAGGCCCTGATTATTTTCGGAACTGAAAGGTTTCACTCTTAACAGAACCGCAGGCTCTGACTCCTTCCCGAATTGCAGGCTCTGACTCTTTCCTCTACTGCAGGCTCTAACTGCTTTCCGAACCTGAGGCTCTGACAATTATTTAAACGTCAGACACTGATTCCTTCCTGCACCGCAAGCGTTGCCTCCTACCCGAACATCAATCTTTGATTGCTTCCCGAACCTCAGTATTTGACTCTTATTCGAACTACAGGTTCTTACTCCAACCAGAAACCTTGGTTTTGACTCCTTCCCATACCGCAGGCTCTAGCTCTAAACCGAACCTTAGGCTACGACTCTTTCAATTACATTCGGCTCGGACTCCTTCCCGAATCATTCGATTCCTTCCACAACATTCTGACTATTTTCCATGAAATGCGACTCCTTTCTATCCGACTATGATTCCTTACCATACACTCAAACTGAACCCCATTCCCATACCATGCCACTGTACTTCGTTCTCATACCATCCGACTCATGTCCATACCATACCGAACCTCAGACTATGACTCATTTTTTAACCTTTGGCTTTGACTCCTTCCCGTACCGCAAGCTCTGACTTCTTCCCAAATCTTAGGCTCTGACTGCTTCCCGAACTCGAGGCTCTGACTCCTTCGCGAACCTCAGGCTCTGACTCCTTCTCGAATCTCAGGCTCTTCCTCCTATCCAAACCTAGGCTTTACAACTTCCTGAACCGCAGGATCTGACTCCTTCCCGATCTGTAGGCTCTGACTGATTCCTGAACTCAGGCTCTGACTCTTACCTGACTTTCAGGCCATGACACTTTCTCGAACAGCAGGCTCTGACTCTCTCCTGAACCGAAACCTCTGACTACTTCCAGAGCCGTAGTCTCTTACTCTTTCTCGAACTGCATGCTCTGGCTGCTTCCCGAACTTCAGATTCTAATATTAACCTAAACCCAGGCTTTTATTCCTTCATGCACCGCAAGCTTTGCCCTCTACCCGAACAACAGTCTCTATCCTGAATCGCAGGCTCTGACTCCTTCGCGAACGGCAGGCTTTTACTCTTTCCCGTACTGCAGGTACTGACGAATAAGAAGTGGTGGTGGTGATAGTGGTGGCAATGGCAAAAGAGTTAGATATATGGTCATGGTGGTTGATGTGTTGGCAGTGTCGCTTATGGTAATGGTGGTGAAGGAGAAGTAGTGGTAGTTGTTGTGGTCGCGGTAAAGGAGAAGGAACAGTGCTGGTGGCGGTGGTGGTTGTGAAGGAGAAGTGGTGGTGGCGGTAGTGGTGGTGGTAGCTGTGGTTGTTGTGGTGAATGAGAAAGAGTTGTCGTGGTAGCGGTTGTGGTGGCGGTAGTGGTTGTGAAGAAGAAGTGGTGTTGGCAGTGGTGGTGGTAGTGACGGATAAGTAGTGCTGGTGGTGGTAGCGGTGGTAAAGCAGAAGACGAAGTGGTGGTGGTGGTAGTGCTAGTGGTGGCTTTGGTGAAAGTGAAGGAAAAGTGGTGGGGACGGTGGTGGTGAGAGAGAAAGAGGAAGAAAAGAGGTAGTGGCGGTGGTAGTGGTGTACGTGGGGTTGAAGGAAAATCAGAAGTGGTGGTAGTGGTGGTGGTGGTGGTGATTGTGCTCGTTGTTGTGCGGTGGTATAGGAAAAAGAGAAGTGGTCATGGTCCTGGTTCTGTTTACGATGTCGTTGGTGGTGGCGATGGTGGTGGTGAAGGAGAAGGAGAAAGTGGTGGTCGCGGTGGCGGTTGTGATGGTGGTGGCAGTGGTAAAGGAGAAGGGGAAGTTGTAGTGGCAGTTGTTGTGGTGGTGGTGGCATTGGTGCTGAAGGAGAGTAAGCGCGGTGGTTCTGGTGGGGGGTGGGGGTAAAGAATCGTCACCTATTTAGTACTGCTCAGGATATTCGTCGCTTCACTTTGAGTTTACAGCATCTTGCTTTCCTAAATCGTCACTTATTTAGTGTTTGTCAATATATGCATTACTTAACTTTGATTGTACTGAATTTTGTTTTCCAAATCGTCACTCATTTAGTACTGGCCAGTATATGCATTGCTTAACTTCGATTGTACAGTACCTGCTCTTAACAAATCGTCACCCATTTAGTACTGGCCAGGATATGCGTTGCTTTACTTTTATTGTACTGTACCTTGTTCTCCCAAATCATTACCCATATTAACGTTTATTGTACTGCAGCTGGTCTTCCCAAATCGTCACCAATTTAGTACTAGCCAAGATAAGCGTTGCTTAACTTTCATTATATTTTACTATGTTTCCCCAAGTCGTCACCAATTTAGTAATGGCTATGATATTCATCACTTAACTTTGATTGTACAGCACATGATTTTCTCAAATCGCTGCCCATTTAGTATTGGCCAAGATATTTGTTTTTTAACGTTGATTGTACTGCACCTTGTCTTCCAAAATGGGTATATATTTAGTATTTGCGAAGATAAACGTTGCTTAACTTTCATTTAACGGCACCTCGTTTTCTCAAGTAGTCATCCATTAAGTAATGGCCAGGATATGCGTTTCTTGTCACCAATTTAGTATTTGCCAGGTTACGCGTTGCTAAAGCTCGATTTTACAGTGCCTGATATTTCTAAATCTCCATCCATTTAGTACTGGCCAGGATATGCATTGCTTAACTTCTATAGTACAGCACCAAACATTCTAAATCGTCACCCATTTAGTACTAGTCAGGATATGCGTTGCTTAACTATTCTTTTCGAAGGATAATAATGACAATAGAACATTTCTGAACATTGTATTGTCTTATTGCAGGACAACGCCAAATACTTGTTTCTATGAATATAAAACCAAGAACGCCTCCAGAGCTATGCTAAAATCACACTTTCTTATTCCACTCTATTTGATGTTGATGAGGACAATAGTCCGAAGAGAAACGCAAAAAACAATAATCATGTGAAAATGGCATAAAAATAATATCAAAACCTATCACTATGACGTTATTTACCTATCAATATAGCGTAGTGTGCACAAGATAACATTAAAATCTTGATCACATTAAATTAAAAATGGCTATTCGACCCCTCAAAAATGAATTTTAAAAAGAAATTTCGATATTATTTTTCCCGAGATTATGCTTGTTAAAAGTATACTTTGTATGGATGTGTTTGTTAAGTATTGTTAAAGTTTTAGCGAGACATACATACACACAGACGTTTGCTTTATATATATTGAGATAATGAGAGAAAGATAATAATACTTGCCTAAAAAAGAGTATTCTCTACATGAATAAATTAAATTACAGAAGAGAAGCAAACTCGACAGTGTTTTAATTCGATACATATTTATTTGATGAAACTTATATATGTATAGTTTTGATGATTTTAATCATTTCTCAAGTCATGTTCCAAAAAAAATCATATAAAAACTATTATCGCTGTTTACAGGTGTTGAAAGACAGCCCATATATTTAACAAAAAAATGAGCTATCATATTTAAAAACGCTGGATAATCTTCCGAACAAAAAATCCAGTGTTTAATGAAATTCATTTCTCATTATATAACTTTAAATAAACACTGTCTTTAGACAGCTGAAATCAACTTTAAAACATAATGTTTTAATCATCGTTTATTTATCCGTCAGTTAGTTTATTAATTCGGTTGTTTTGCTACTTTATGCAAAGAATAACTATTAAAATTCTACGATTTTTTAGCAAACCTGGGCTTTGGTACAGAAACACCCCATTATATTCTATATGTGATCCAGTTGAATGCCTGGTTCAGGATGTGTTCATCATTGTCAAATCATATATCGGTCAATTGTCTTTTCTTTAGAAGTCTGAAACTTGGGTACCAGATAGGATTGTATATCACCAGATCAAATGTCCTCTGGATCTGATACAGATTCAAGATTTAGCAACTCTTCTATTCAAACAGAACATTCGATGTAACAACTTCGGATGAATTTTCATTAATCTGAGATCTCTCAATCATCTGTGTAAACTATCCTATGTTTATGTCAGATATCGTTTTCAACAATGATGCAAAAATTAACATATTATTCAATCATTTTTTCATCTTCAGGCACTGATGAAATAGCACAAACTGTGCTTCAACAATCTCCCCATGATGGTGACCAATTTAACCATGGCCGTTTATAAGTATACCGTGCTGTATTACAATTTAATTTACAGTTTCACTGGATCAAGTTAAGAATACGTTCTGGTCGATGTAGTATATTTTCAGTTCTGGTATCATGACATAATGGATCACCCGCTATCCTCGATCGTTGGGATTTAGAAAACAGTTTACCAACTATATTTTTATTTAATTGTGATTATGCTTTAGTTATCCTTTGGGAAAACCGGTGATAGCACAATTTAATAAATTTCCCTTCTGAGGTTCTTTCGAAAACAACAACAGGAGCATCATCATCATACGCAATAAAGCTTAACTCTGACCGAAGATTTCTACACAACTACTTTGCTAACATTGGATAAACGTCAAGTTGTGTCACATCCAACTAAAGAATGACAAAATGTTAAATGTAAACACGAGCCGGAACTAAGCGCATATTTTAAACTGTACATTCCAGATTGCTTGTGACATCCGTTTTTTTATTCATGCAGCATTAGGAAAGGTTCAGTATTTACATCAAAATAGTAACTTAGTGATATGGTACCACAACACAAAGGTAAACAAGTAGGTTTTTATTATCAGCAAGGAAATGTATTTCTTTATGATTATCAGTATTGACGACAGTGTCAACCTCATCACTGACATTTTTCCTTTCCTAAACATTCCGACATACCTATATAAATCTATCTTTATTAGATTTATTTGCAAAAAAAATCCTTCTTCATTGTTGGAACCATAGTTAATTATCAGTGTACGGGCATAGTATTTACTCTTTTTATCAAGTGAGCTATGTATTTTGCTAAAGATTGTTTACTGTAACGATCAAATACAATCATGCAGTTGCCATATTTTCACAGTATATATTTATTATATACCGTACATATTTCTTTAATACCATGATGCGATATGATCGGATGTAGTTATACCACTCAATCAAAATGTCCACTAATAGAAAGTTTGCATTATTGATATCGAAGGTGGTTCCAAAGGGCACACTTTGGAATTGCTTTATTTACATGTCTAATAGAACAATTTTTTATCGAAAATGTGTCTCTGTCGCATGTAATGTTAAGCGTTAAAACATTCCATGTAAATAAATATGCACTGCTTCTTTTTTTATAGTCACATCTGTTTTGATTGAATGAATATTTAAATACCTTTTATGCCTTTCATAGATTGAGAAATGTTATGGTCAAACTATTTTCTGTTTGATCTATATTTACTGAATCTTGTGAAACAATACCTGAGATAATGCTGCACAATGCTCCGTCAGAATATACTTAAACGATATGTTGCTTTCAAAGAGATGATAAGCGCTTCTGTATCATTGCAGGCTATCTTTTGTTGTGTGCCAGTTATTTCTTGTGCTGTTCACTAATTTTATAATTGACACCAGTAAACGGCTTTATTCAGTTCACAACATGAAATCAACGATTTAATTAACATAATTCGTTGCTTTTCTCTCATTTTCCTGTTAGTCTGCCAGTGGAGTTTATACTTCAGATAAACGTCTGTCTAACGATAATATCAGTGTAAAAACCATGTCGAATACCTAGCACTACGGCGAACAACATGTAAACCATTCTATAAAATAGAATACAAGTAACGATTGTCTTTTCACAAAGTAGAGATTTGTTTAAGATATACAAATATTATCTTACTATGAAATGTGTTACCTGCAGAAGCAAGGAATGACAGTTTTGATATAATGAAGCAAGATGACGACCCAAATTGTCTGTGTATACCTTGTTATGTATTTCAACCAAGCAGCACGTATGTTAAGTCAAATTTGTCTTCTTTCTGGTTCAAACTTTTCATTTATTGTCATAACGTTTATCATAGATTCTTTATATGTAATAGTATCTCGATTAGCAATGGAGGGTGCACGTATTTTTAGTTGACATTATCAACTTTATGCTAAATTAGTACTTTTCTTTTTGCTTGTGTCAGATATCCCGGTTACATGTGAGTCTTATTTCATTTCAGTATCATTGTATGATACAGAGCGGTCCTATGTGTCTGCAAGAAGTACTATATAACGTGTAGCATCTGATAACAAACGACTTATTCGTGCTCTAGCAATGATAATACCACTGACTATATTTGTCAGTTTGATGACCACAACTGATGATAATTCTACTATTCCGAGTATATATACATATAAACCGAACAAAACTTATTGTCGTGTGTATTCCTTCAATTCACAACACTACAAATTTCAGACGGCTACTATATGACTCATTAGCTATAATAGTTTTAGTCTATGAATACAGTTGCTGATCGAACGTGATAACAGGAATGTGTTGTTATAATTTACTTGTTAAACCAAAAATATCAATGTTAAATAAATACATGGCACATTTGTGCAATTTAAGTCAACAAGTTAAGTGATGACACTATAAGTGTGACCATTGCAGAAATAGGAGATCAAGTAAATATTGCACAAATTTACCTTATGTAATAGCGACAACATTTTGCTAGATTAAGGTTGCAAGTCGTTAAAATTGTTTGACTTGGTAATATCTGTAATTTGATTGGCCTCTACCTTTTTTTCTTCCCTGTATCTACTCTGTTTCTCCTACAAACTTGATGCTACTAGTTTTAGTAGTTTCTATAAATATTATTATGGCATGTTTTTGTCAGAATTGTTTGCTCTATTCTCATCTTACTTTGTTCAAGCTCATTAACTCGTTGGTCTAGAGGTCTCCATCAATTCGTTTTTTTTTATACCTCATTGTAATACAAATTCATATCCCAGTAGCTACTTTCTAAGAACTGCAGGCTTGTGGAACTCTCTTACTGTTATTTTCTTTTTCTCCTTTCTATAGCCTTGGTATTTTCAAGACTGAGGCTAATAGGCATTTCCTGTCTTTGCGATAATCATGTTACATTCTTGGTAGCTCCTTAAGTCAAGTGGTGTCATGGAATGTCTGGAGCGATTTTCATAATATATATATATATATATATATATATATATATATATATATATATATATATATATATATATATATATCATCTACAAAACCCAGGTAAGTGTAATGAGTCCATTAAATACCTAGATCCAAAATAATGATGTATTTTATTGCTAAATCTAATTTTAAAGGGGAAACCTGAATAGTTGTTCAAACATCTTGAGAAATGAAATTCCCCAAAGATGTTTGTTTGTTCTCTGTATTTTTCTTTGTTACAATCTGCATGAAGTAAGAAAAACTATCATGGAGAAATTCTAAGGTTTGCTCTAAAGTAAGTTCATGTTTGTATGTAAACTTTGAATTTGGAGTCATATATTTTATTTTATTTTTCATAAGTGTGACTGCTGTTTCCGCGACATGTTTGGTCTCTACTTAAAGATTGCTATATTTTGTGAGGGGTGGATAATTTTTTTAAATAGCAGATGGATTCGTCTTAAATGTAAAATAATTTTTCTGGCAGCGTAGATCACTAAACACAATTCTTTCATTAAAATATTCCCGACCTTTTCGCTTGAACGGAATATAGTTTGTTTTTGTTTTCATTTGACTTTTTAAGAATTAATCTAATATTTTTTACGAAATCGACCAATGCCAATTTCTGCTCATCATAATGTCCTATTATAATTTTAAATACATTATATATTTATTGTTCTAAAGAACCATCATGGCTGAATTTTCAAGGTGTTTAATCAAAAATAATATTTAATGTTATATTATCACATTAAAAATGTTTCTGTAAAAATATTCTCTTTTTAATATGAAACATTTGAGTAAATACTGTTTACGCTCACTTTACTTTTCGTTAATTCAAATACAATTGAATTATTGAATTCGTGAAATTAAATTTAAACAAATGCATTCATATTTTTTTTTAATTAGAAAAAAAAATGAACGATTAATATAATGTCCTATTATAATTTAAAATAAATTATATATTTCTTGTTCTAAAGAAACATCATGGCTGAATTTTCAAGGTGTTTAATCAAAAATAATATTTAATGTTATATTATCACATTAAAAATGTTTCTGTAAAAATATTCTCTTTTTGATATGAAACATTTGAGTAAATACTGTTTACGCTCACTTTACTTTTCGTTAATTCAAATACAATTGAATTATTGAATTCGTGAAATTAAATTTAAACAAATGCATTCATATTTTTTTTTAATTAGAAAAAAAAAGAACGATTAATATCCATAGTAGCCATAGTAGTAATATTATTTGAAACAATAAAAAAATTGTATTTTTCTATTGGTCCGCCGTGTTCGGCTTCTAATAACGCAATCGTTAATACCTAGTCAATTTCGTTATTTGACAACGTACAGTAAATTTATGTAATAGATACAAATGCTAGAAGCGGAATGTTGGTCTTCTATTTACTCCTATTTTATAGATATTAAATAAACATTTACCTACATTTGTAGATAATATGAATTAATTTGGGCTTATTAGCTTTATTTTATATTTACATAGAACTTATATACAATATTTATTTAAATACAAACAAATGATAAGAAATCCTAAAATCGTGGATAATTTAATGTACTTGTTTAAAAAATAAATCAATATGTTAATTAACCTTACAATTCACCGTTTATTTGTATAGTGATCGGATTTATTCATGCAAAGCATGTAGGTCTACTGTGTAAATAATATATTATTCAATGAAGAATGAACTTTTAACATTAAGTAATCTGACATAACGTGTGATCTTTATTCTTACAAGGATAGTGACCATTTTATACGAGCTGTGCTTCCCTACATCAAGAAGACCCGTGCCTGACTTTAATTTAAAAAAAAAATCGGTATCTCGAATTTACTTTTGAAAAATCTAAGCAGCGGAACCCAATAAAACTGCCACCTGGGGCATGTCAATTTAGAAGACCAGTGACTTTCAATTTTCCCTTAATCCCTTTTTATGCATATTGTGTCTTTTTCCTCCTCTTTCAGACGTATATCTCTCAATTTTTTTCACATGGAAGAAACATTTAAGTTGGTGTTTTCCCTCGGATGAGAGTAGTCATACGAGGCCCAATTACAGCCGACTTTTGAGTTATAAATCATCTTTATTCGATAAAATTAAATAAACTATATATCTTTCATAAATATG
This sequence comes from Sepiola atlantica, assembly GCA_963556195.1. Classification (NCBI taxonomy): domain Eukaryota; kingdom Metazoa; phylum Mollusca; class Cephalopoda; order Sepiida; family Sepiolidae; genus Sepiola; species Sepiola atlantica. The sequence continues at coordinate 126,149,623 of OY744523.1, forward strand.
TGTGTTCGCTCCTTTCATACAAGCGTTCATTTGCTGCAAAAAGACGGTTAATTATGCTATGATAATTATTTCCATGGAGTAAATAAATTATGCCTAAAAGTCAGAATGTTCATCAGACATCAGACAAGAAAAAGGATTAAATCTTAATTTCATATCATGTACATAAAACGCATATATCGCTAATGAATTATAATTAAGCACACTGTTTTTCCTACTGAAGATGTATATTATATATATATATATATATATATATATATATATATATATATATATATATATATATATATATATATATAGCATGTGTCTACTTATTAAGATAATTGCTCATTTCGATTTTCGTATTCATTCAGATGCCTAAGGATGTTTAGCTATTTATACATTTTACTGAAACAAGTCTGCAAATGTGTAACCAAAAATGTTTGTATGAAGTTAATGTTAATACCTAAAAAGTGACTGTATTGATTATTGAGCGCTTTTATATAAGTAATGTACTGAAAGTATGGGTGTGTGATAATTTGACTTTGAGTTTACTGAGAATAAAGTACTGGCGGCGTTTAACCGTTTACGGTTTTGGTGCTTACTTAAAAGTGTCTGATAATTATTAACACGAATTTCCGCCTGGATATTATATGACTTATATTTGGAAACAAAGCCAAAGCCTGGATGTTGTTGTAGTTACGCGAATCCGTTCAAGTTTTATTTGCTCTGACATTTACTCACAGTATGATATAACTGTTATCTGTAATTATATATGTGTAAACCGAGCGTTGTCACATATTGATAAGCGTTTACTTTAACATAGGCCTGGATGTAGTCAGCTTACACACTTGGCTCTTCAGATATATGTTCATACTCTAAAACTAACGCTCATAAATAAATGACTTTCTATTGTGTTACATGTGATAAATGGCAAGCTGTAGACGCAGAACTACTTCCATTTGTTGGCATGCAAATTGTACACGTAGATACACTTATATCTTATCTAAACTCGCTAGTATGTCTTTAATGTAGGGCACAAACCGCAATCGTACAGGGGTGTTCTTCTTTATTATATATATATATATATATATATATATATATATATATATATATATATATATAAGAAGAGATAGAGATATATAAGTATATAGTGAGCGATAAAGAGAGAGAGAGAAAGAAAGAGAAAATAATGGGCAGACAAACAGATAAACGTTAAGGTGTAATGTTCTAAACATAGCTAAATTATTACCTGATATTTTATTATATTAAAAATAGATTGTTGATGTCATATCATTTTATTGAAAGAAATAACGGGGATAGAATCGAAACCGCACACTCGGTGTTTTCAGTCTATTACTTAACAACTAAACATTCAGACAGTTGTTAAACTAACACTCATAAGAAAAATCGGTTATACGTGTTTTTAGTTTTAAGAGAGTACTGTCCATATAGGTGACTTATAAGTGGAGCACGTAGATATTGAGCACCAATATGGTAAGGTAGAGAATCGGGACCACTTATTCATCTAACTCAAAATAGGATATATTTAAAGTTTAAAAAGACATTATGTTCCCATAGATGAGCCCAATATTATCAACTGTTTGTATATATTTTCAGGCAAAACGGTCGTATAGTTTATATAAATAGAAAATAATATAGGTTTGGAGTGTACTTAGTGATTTGGGATCACTTTATATGATTCAAATCTCATAAAATAAGATATATTTTAAGTTTTAAAAGAAGTGATGCCCTCCTAGCCCACGGTAAATTTTACATAAGAATATACTCTTAGATTTGTTGTAGATCTTCTAACCTTTCTTTTTATAGTTCAAACACTCAGCACATACACAGAAACATTGAGTTATATATATATATATATATATATATATATATATATATATATATATATATATATATATTCTTATCTTTCCGTTTCTGCTGGAGATGGGGTATCCTACCGGATGCCAGACATTCACTGGCTATTTCAGACACTCCAGCCTAGAGATCTTTTTAAGATTCTAACCGTTCCTTTAAGTGAAATTGTTTGTATTTCTCTTGCACTCGATTCATCGGGTATACTCGCCAGATAGTTTTTGAAATGCATGTTCATTAGTCCTGTTGCTCCTATAATAACTGGTATGGTGGATATTTCCCTAAGATTCCAGTTTCTTTTTATGTCGTACATAATACCTTGGTATTTCGTAATCTTTTCCCTTTCAGCTCTGTTTAATCCTGCATCATTAGGGGACCGTGACTTCAACAAGGGTTGCTACTTTCTCATAGTTGTCCAATATCACTATGTCAGGTTTAATAGCTCCATTTTCTAGACATGTAGTAGTAGGGATTTCATAGTTATAGTGGTTGGTGTATAAATTATTCCCAACTGTTATTTCTGGTATAATCTCCCAAGAATTGCTGCTACACTGGATATTCAACTTCTTCCAAATAGTCCAGTTAAGATATTTACACACTCCGTAGTATTGCATTGTATAATAGCCATCCCCCAGGATAACCTTACAAATTGATGCCAGGTGGCTAACACTCTCTACTTCTGTGTGGCAGAAGCTGCACTTGGTGTTGTTGCTGAGATCGCTCATATTTTTTAAGGCATTGGGCATCAAGCCTGGATCTTGAGCAGCCATTATCATTCTCTCCTGATCATAATGGAGAGATCCTCTTTTCAGCCAATCTACAGAACCTTCCTTATCTATATAGTCCTGAGATAATTCACCTAGGAAATACTTAGCACGTTGTTGGTCGGCCCATTCTTCCAGTTTTCTGTAATGGAAGGCTTTGGTGTATTTCTGGCGGCTTTTGCGGGCTATTTCTGTGGCAGGAATGTTGTCTGTTTCTGCCTCATTTGTAAGACAGTACTGTCCAAACTGTTTGTCCAGTTTTTTGATAGAGGTTGTTCTGCTTGCTCTGGTTTATTGATGTTGGCATACCATCATAAAGTTTGTGTTCTGAGAGATCATCAGATATTGGCTGGTGCTCACAATAGTGTCTCGATGTTGACCCATACCCTTTGTTCCTCTTGGCAGATACAGCCTTGGTAGACACTGGTGTTTGTGCATTACTCTGTACATTGTCAACATGTTTCTCGTTTTAGTGTCCAATCTATTAATGTCCTTTTGTGCCCAATCAGTAATTCCAAAGTTGTATGTTATCACTGACATAGCAAATTGGTTAATGGTAGTAACTTTGTTTTTGTTTGTTAACTGTGTTTTGCAAATTTTTCTAAAACGGCGTATATATTCTCTGCCAATTTTTTCTTTCATCATGGCTTGTTTAATTGAATCGTTTTCTTATATATATATATATATATATATATATATATATATATATATATATATATATATATATATATATATATGTGTGTGTGTGTGTGTGTGTGTGGATAAATGTGTATGTGTATATGTGTGGAGAAGATAGATTAACGTATACGCACGTATTTTAGTACGTAGATAGGAACATTTTCCAGAGGCAGTAGGTAAGAACAACAAGCATGACAATGTTATACACATTTACAATCAGGACTGATTAATCAGTTTCTTCTTAAAATTCCACCGAAGACAAACATTGAGCTGAGGTTAGAAAGTCATAGAAAATATAAACATGAATTCCCTACTTCTAGTCTTCTTCATTCAATTAGATTTAGGGAGACACAACCGCAACGCATGCTATTGTTATGTTCTTCTCCCGATGACTGCCAGGACAGAACACAACCCCTTTTGACCCCACGTCACTAAAATCTGCATCGTGAAGATATATGGATCTCGTTTTCAGCGTTTGTCTTCATAGGCCGCTTTTCTTTTTCTTCGTGTCATGATCTCCTTTTGACGCTTTCTTACGTCGAT